>CM037787.1:38440660-38487591 GCA_021229015.1 Solen grandis
GTGATCAGGTTTTATGCTGTTCGCTGCTCCTCAGTGGTCTGGAAATGAGGATTTTATAATTAAATTTGGTAAGGTTTAACTGTGGCTTTCTGCAGATCAGGCTTTATGTGTACCTATATGAGTGCATCAAAATGAGTCTATATGAGGGAAAGGGTTAAAATGAGTCTATATGAAGGAAAGGGTTAAAATGAGTCTTATGAGGGAAAGGGTTAAATGAGTCTATATGAGGGAAAGGTTTAAATGAGTCTATATGAGGGAAAGGGTCAAATGAGTCTATATGAGGGAAAGGGTTTAAAATGAGTCTATATGAGGGAAAGGGTTAAAATGAGTCTATATGAGGAAAGGGTTAAAATGAGTCTATATGAGGGAAAGGGTTAAAATGAGTCTATATGAGGGAAAGGGTCAAAATGAGTCTATATGAGGGAAGGGTTAAATGAGTCTATATGAGGGAAAGGGTAAAATGAGTCTATATGAGGGAAAGGGTTAAATGAGTCTATATGAGGGAAAGGGTTAAAATGAGTCTATATGAGGGAAAGGGTTAAATGAGTCTATATGAGGGAAAGGGTCAAAATGAGTCTATATGAGGGAAAAGGGTTAAAATGAGTCTATATGAGGGAAAGGGTTAAAATGAGTCTATATGAGGGAAAGGGTTAAAATGAGTCTATATGAAGGAAAGGGTCAAAATGAGTCTATATGAGGGAAAGGGTTAAATGAGTCTATATGAGGGAAAGGGTTAAATGAGTCTATATGAGGGAAAGGGTCAAATGAGTCTATATGAGGGAAAGGGTCAAAATGAGTCTATATGAGGGAAAGGGTTAAATGAGTCTATATGAGGGAAAGGGTCAAATGAGTCTATATGAGGGAAAGGGTCAAAATGAGTCTATATGAGGGAAAGGGTCAAAATGAGTCTATATGAGGGAAAGGGTCAAAATGAGTATATGAGGGAAAGGGTTAAAATGAGTCTATATGAGGGAAAGGGTCAAAATGAGTCTATATGAGGGAAAGGGTCAAAATGAGTCTATATGAGGGAAAGGGTTAAAATGAGTCTATATGAGGGAAAGGGTCAAAATGAGTCTATATGAGGGAAAGGGTTAATCAGAATCTGTTAACCATTGTTACTTATAATGCACATTAGATTCTCTATTCATGAAAACACCTAAGTGCTGTTTTTCTTCAAATATGAGATTTCCTTCTAGTAATGGTAGTTTACATTAGTACAATGTACATTCAAATCGGAGGAATCTTTAATTTACTATATTTATGTTCTCAGAGGACATTATTGAGGTCTGGCTACATTTCTTAGTGCTAAGTAATACTCAAATGCTAAGGGGCAAAATTCATCATTCTTGTTTCTTTAATAAAAACCCAAATATATATTTCATTTTTTAGCAAATAATGTTAGTTATTAAGGTAATAGTTAATGTCATCTTAGGTATGACCTTGAATATTTTGTATGTGTCTTTTTACCTCAGTTAAGAATTTAAGTATTACTTAGTGCTAAGTATTATTTGTGGAATTTGAGCCAGATTCAGTCTCTTATATAAGGAAATTGTTTTAAGTTGCATTAAAAGTATAATCTTGTACTTGATAGTTATATACAACATTAATTTTTGTACAATTTTCTTTAGATTATGGACCTATCGTTAGAAATATGTTTCTTTCAGTCTCTGTCTTTTTTTTCCCCTCCTTGTTATCTCCCTTGCATGCTCTGTTTCTCAGCTCACGATGTTCCTGCCTGCGGTGTATGCTTGCTAGTATATTTATTAGGTTTACCTGTTGACCATGGTTACCTAGGTTACTGGTTCACTAATTTGTCTCCATTTTCATGTTTCAGTACCTCCCTTTTAATCCATAACTGCCTTTCCTTCTCTCCCCCACTCCCCATCTTAGATAATCCATATAGAATAATGGACATTTTTAGTCCCCTACCGGTGTTCACACCGGAGGGGACTATAGGTTTGCCCTCCGTCTGTCCGTCCGTCTGTCCGTCCGTCCGTCTGTCCGTCTGTCAGTCTGTCAGTCTGTCCGTCTGTCCGTCCGTCTGTCCGCTAAATCTGGATCCCGCGATAACTTAATAACTAAGCAAGCTAACTTGATGAAACTTGGTATATGACTAGATGGCAATGTGTAGATTATGCACGTCGTTTTATTTTTGTTCTTCGACTAAAATTGTGGTTGCTATGGTAACGGAAATAGTGAAAATATGGCAAAATGGGATCCCGCGATAAATAAGCAAGCTAACTTGATGAAACTTGGTATATGACTAGATGGCAATGTGTAGATTATGACATCATTTTATTTTGTTCTTCGACTAAAATTGTGGTTGCTATGGTAACAGAATTAGTGAAAATATGGCAAAAAATGGGATCCCGCGATAACTAAGCAAGCTAACTTGATGAAACTTGGTTATGACTAGATGGCAATGTGTAGATTATGCACATATTTTATTTTGTTCTTCGGGCTAAAATTGTGGTTGCTATGGTAACAGAATTAGTGAAAATATGGCAAAAAATGGGATTCCCGCGATAATAAGCAAGCTAACTTGATGAAACTTGGTATATGACTAGATGGCAATGTGTAGATTATGCACGTCATTTTATTTTTGTTTCAACTGAAATTGTGGTTGCTTTTGGTAACGGAAATAGTGAAAATATGGCAAAAATGGGATCCCGCGATAATAAGCAAGCTAACTTGATGAAACTTGCTATGACTAGATGGCAATGTGTAGATTATGCACGTCATTTATTTTTGTTTTCGACTAAAATTGTGGTTGCTATGGAAAGGAAATAGTGAAAATATGGTAAAAATTGGGATCCCGCGATTACTAAGCAAGCAAACTTGATGAAACTTGGTATATGACTAGATGGCAATGTGTAGATTATGACATCATTTTATTTTGTTCTTCGACTAAATTGTGGTTGCTATGGTAACGGAAATAGTGAAAATATGGCAAAAAATGGGATTGATTACCATATTGAGTCAAGGTGGAGCCGGTAGGGGACTTTATGTGTTGCATACAACACCAGTTACTTGTTTTTCCTGTCAGAAATGGTCCATGTGTCTTTTTATCCTATTCAAACTGAAATAAGGAGAAACACACACTAGCATAGAAATAAAACAGGAGAAATTAAAGGATTAATTTTCATTATTTTAAGTAAAAAATTTTTTTAAAAAATTTAAATTTATTTCCTTCAACTTTTTTTTTTTCCCCTTTTTTCAGGTCTGGTTTGATGACTGGGACTGGATTTTCAAAAATTTTTTTAAAGGAAAAAATCAAAAAAACAACTGTTTGATTTTTTGATTTACCCCTTTTTCTAAAAAGGGTAAGTTGGACCAATTTGCTTTAATTTAAAAATTTAAAATCGGCTCTTTTTTTAAATTTAGATATTGGAAAATAAAAACTTCTTTTTTTTTAAAAATTTAAATTTTGTTTTAAAAAACTTTGGGGAAAATTTTCAAAAAAATGTAGTTTTGGGGTTTTTTTGTATTAAGCAAAACCTGTAAGCTCCTTTTAATTTTACCCATTATGTTTTTTTTAAAAAAATTCTTTTTAGCGACCCCCCCTTGGGATGGGGTTAAACTCATTTTCCCCTTTTTTTAAATGTTGCGGGGTTTTGGCTTAAAATGGAAATGGCTTTTGCACCATTATTTAAAAAAAAAACCCCTTGTCCGGGTTTTTTTCGGAAATGCATCTAAATTATCAAAGGCCTGTGAAAAATTTGCATAATTTTTAAGTTTGGGGGGAAAAAAGGGTCCCCAATACAAAAGGGGTAAAAAAACACGAAAAAATTTAAAAAACGGAAGTTTATTAAGGAAAAGGTGAAAAAGGAAAAAAGCTTTTTGAGGCCATGGGATGAGGGTATAATCATAAAAGGAAAAATTTTTTGGGCCCCTTACAATTAAAAATTTTTTCCCCATTTTTTTTAAAATACAAAATAGGCATGAAAATAATTTAATTTTTCCCCTTTTTTGAAGTAAAAAAAAAACCCCAAGAAACATGGGAATGGAATTTTTGCGGGGCCTTAGAAAACTTTTTCCCCTGTAAGTTTTAAAAGGGAAAAGGAAAAAATGAAGCCTGTTTTTTTAATTAATTTTTAAAAAAAGATTTAAATTTTTGGTTTTTTTTAATATTTAGGGTTTTTTGGGGTTATTTAGAATTTAAAAAATTTATTTTTTTTTTAAAAATTTTTTTTTTTTATAAAATTTTATCTTTTTATTTTGTTTTTTTAAATTTTTTTATTAATGTAATTTTTTAAAAATTTTAAAAAAAATTTTTTGAATTTTTAAATTTTTAAATTTGGTGTTTTTAAATTAAAATTTTGATTTTTTAAATATAAATATTTAAAAAAATATTAATTCCCCCAAAATAATTAAAATTTTAAATATTTTTTTTTAAGGTTAAATTAAAAAATTTAAATTATGTTTTTTTTATAAATTATTATAATTTGATTTTTAAAAAAATTTTTTTTAAAATTGTTTTTTATAATTTTTTTAAAAAATTTTGATTTTTTATTATAGTATTTTATTTGTTAAATCTTAAAAATTTTTTTGTTATATTTTGTTTTTATTTTTTTTTTTTTTTAAAAATTTATTTGAAAATTTTTTTTTTAAATTTTTAAAATTTTTTAAAAAATTTTTTAAATAATTTTTTTTTAAATTGAAAAATGTAATTTATTTTTTTTTTAGTTTAACCTTAAATGTTAGAAAAAAAATTTTTTTTTTTTTTAAAAAATAATTTTTTTTTTTTTTTAAAATTTTTTTATTTAATTTTTTTTTTTTTAAATTTTTAAAAAAAAAATTTTTTTTTAAAATTTTTTTTTTTTAAATTTTTTTATTTAAAATTTTTTATTTTTTTTAAATTTTTTTAAATTTTTGGGGGGGATTTTTTTAATTGTTTAAAAAAAAAAAAATTTTTTAAAAAATTTTATTTTTTTAATTTTATTTTTAAATATTTTTTATTTTTGGGGGGGTAAAAAAGAAAATTTTTTTTTTAAAAAGGAAAAAATTTTTTTTTTTTTTTTTTAAATTTTTTTTTTTAAGGGGGGGAAATTTTTGGGGGGGGGGAAAAAAAATTTTTTTTTTTTTTAAAAGGGGGGGGGAAGGGGGGTTTTTTTTGGGGGGGCCGGGGGGGGGGGGGTTAAATGGGGGGGGGGGGGGGGGGGGGTTTTGGGGGGGGGGGGGCGGGGGGGGTTTAAAAAGGGGGGGGAGGGGGGGGATTTTGGGGTTTTGGGGGGCGGGGGGGGGGGGATAAATTTTTTTGGGGGGGGGGGGGTTAAAAAAGGGGGGGGGGGGTTTTAGGGGGGGTTTGGAAAAAATTGGGGGGGCTGTTTTTTTTAAATTTTTCAAGCAGTCTCTTTTAGGTGCTTTTATGCGTATTAAATAGATATGCAGGATTGTGATTAGTTTGTTCAATTCAATTAATTAGGTAAACCTTCCATATGATTACTTGCATAAATACAAATTAAGTATATACTATCTAGAGAAACATTCCTACACCTATGATCTCTATTTACTACCTGTTCTCATTGTGTTCTTGTCTTTTCAGCAAATCTCACAGTCATTTCATGTAACTATATTGAAGATGTTGATTTTTATCTTGTATATATGTTTTCTTTGATAGTCTGATACATTGGTCACCTTGGAGTTACTGAGTAGAGATTTCTTCTTACTGAATACATTATTCATGAAGCCAAAATCTGTTTCCTGATTGGTTCCTTTCTTTGAACTGCTGAAGTCCATTATTCATTCAGAATTCTAGTCTTATATCAAAACTTGGTACCCTCATTCACTTCACTCAATACCATTCAAATCGCTCTTTTCCTGTATTAAAGCTTAAACTCTTGTATGATTTCTGGCAATTATGTACATTTCTTTCTTGGGGACAGACATTTTGGTTAGGATTGGCTTACATTTTAAGTGTTCGTTTTATTGACTACCGTATTTACTCGACTATAAGACGGGTTTTTTGGGGTCTGATCAGGGTTTAAAAGTTGGGGGGGTCGTCTTATAGGCGGGGTCCACCAGTCTGGTAAAGTTTCCCCAACTTTAGTTGCCGTATGAATGAAGCTTCGTAGCGGTATGCAATTATGCAGCCGTATATTCTTCTCATTTTCAATCGTTAGATAAATATTAGAAATGAATTGCATGATATAAATGACTAAATATTATTGTAAGATTGTTTAATCAAAAGTTTTTTGCACCAATATAAATTTATTGGAACATTTTAAGCATTTTATCTTTTCTGGAAGCGGTTTCGGGGAAACGCACGGTGCTCATTAGAACTGCTTGTTCATAAAATCTTCTCGACACCTCGACGTAAATAAAGCATTGAAATACACAAGATGTTTTCGTTATGATTTTTTTAATTTATGCTTTTTTTTAATAAGTTAATTAACATTTACAATGAAAAAAAAAAAAAAAAAATGGTATTGATTAACAATCCAGAAAAATTGGTAAGAAAATTGGTCTAGTTTCACACTAACGGTTCTCACGGGCACCGTCAAACCCCGTACATACCAGACCGTACACAACCGTAACATTACAAGTTCTGAAAATGAAAATGAGTTGTTTTCAAGATTTATTATGAAAATTAATATTAAGGTAATGCATTTAATCAAAAGTTTGTTTCATTTTTTGTGAAATTATTCCGAACTTAGCGAGATTTTCATGGTATACTTTAAAAAAAATTTGGCGGTAAATTACCGTTCGTCGAACTGCATTTGAATTTTTTTACCCCGTCTTATAAACGGTTCAAAGCAAAATACTACAGATTTGGGGATTGGAAAGGGGGCCCCGTCTTATAGGAGAATAGTCTTATAGTCGAGTAAATACGGTAATTCAAAAATCTTGTCATCTCATGCATATCTAGTGAAATTGAAGTTCATCTGTCAGTTGTCTCGCTGTATGGCAGGGTGTAAGTATACTTCAAGCTCTAGTAATGTCAACAGCAATTCTGATGATAATAGATTTGTCATTTTTTAGATTTGTAGGACCTTTACTTTGTGTTTTTCATTATTTTTTAGCTCACCTGAGCACATGTGTTCAGGATGAGCTATAGGATCGATTAATGTCCGTCCCTTCAACCGTCGTCCACAATTAGTTTCTTTGCACTCTAGTATCTTCATTTCTTAAGCAATCATCTTCAAACTCTTTGACAGTGTTTATAGCATACTCTATTGATCAAGTTGGATTATGGCTGATATTGGCCTATTAGGTCAGGAGTTATGCTCCCTTTTGTATAAAAAACGTCAGATTTCACACTGTTTGCACTCTAGCATCTTCATTTCTTGAGCAATGATCTTCAATCTTATGACAATGTTTATTAGTATAATCTCTTAGCCAAGTTGGATTATGGCTGATATTGGCCTATTATGACAGGAGTTATCCCCCTTTTAATATTAAAAAATGCCAGATTTCACTTTGTTTGCACTCTAGCATTTTCATTTCTCAAGAAATCATCTTAAAACTTTATGACATTGATTAAAGCTATTTTTTCAGCCAAGTTTGATTATGGCAGATATTGGCCAATATGTTCAGGAGTTATGCCTCTTTTAATGTTTAAATTTGCCAGATTACACTTTGTTTGCACTCTAGCATCTTCATTTCTTAAGCAATCATCTTCAAACTCTTTGACAGTGTTTATAGCTATTTTTACAAGTTGGATTATGGCTGATATTGGCCTATTATGACAGGAGTAATGCCCCTTTTAATATTAAAAAATGCCAGATTTCACTTTGTTTGCACTCTAGCATCTTCATTTCTTAAGCAATCATTTTGGAGTTAACTGACTATGTTTATAGCCATAATCTCACAGTCAAGTTTGACTTCCAATTTTGACCACTGGTACTGTTTAGTTTGTGGAATTGCTGATGATCATGATGATCTCATGGATTATGTATTCAGTACAACTATGCTATATTTTTGTAACTTGTACAGGCATTGCAGGCAGTTTTTTTGCAGGTGAGCTATTAGGATCGATGAATGTCCGTTGTCCGTCCGTCCGTCCGTCATCCATCCGTCCGTCTGTCTGTCATCCACAATTAGTTTCTTTGCACTCTAGCATCTTCATTTCTTAAGCAATCATCTTCAAACTTTATGACAAGTTTAATTACCATAATATCTCGGCCATGTTTGATTATGACTGATATTGGCCAATAAGGTTAGGAGTTATGCCCCTTTTAATGTTTAAATTTGTGTGTTTAACCCTTTCCCTCATAGAGGAAACCATGAAAAGACCTATGCGAACAGCATAAAACCAGATCAGCCTGCGAGTAACTCAGGCTGATCCGGTTTTATGCTGTTCGCTGCTCCTCAGTGGTCTGGAAATGAGGATTTTGTAATTATACCCCCACAAATGAAATTTGGGGGGGTATATACGAGTCACCCTGTCGGTCGGTCCGGCGGTTGGTCTACAAATATTTGTCCGGAGCATTTCTCCAAAACTACTGTACCTATGTTGATGAAACTTCATAGGTAGATAGACCTTGGTGAGAGGAAGTGCAGTGCATAAGAACCATAACTCTGCATGTATTTTGAAAGGAGTTATTGCCCTTTGTCATTTTTAATCTTTTGATTTTGTCTGGACCATAACTCCAATACTAAAGTAGTTAGGTTGATGAAACTTCATATGTAGATCGATCTTGATGAGAGGAAGTGCAGTGCACAAGAACCATAACTCTGCATGTATTTTGAAAGGAGTTATTGCCCTTTGTCATTTTTAATCTTTTGATTTTGTCCGGAGCATAACTCCAATACTAAAGTAGCTAGGTTGATGAAACTTCATATGTAGATTGATCTTGATAAGAGGAAGTGCAGTGCATAAGAACCATAACTCTACATGTTTTTTAAAGGAGTTATTCCCCTTTGTTAATTTTTGTCTTTTGATTTTGTCCGGAGCATTTCTCCAAAACTACTGTACTTATGTTGATCAAACTTCATATGTAGATAGACCTCATATGTAGATAGACCTTCATGAGAGGAAGTGCAGTGCCTAAGAACTATAACTCTGCATGTATTTTGAAAGGAGTTATTGCCCTTTGTCATTTTTAATCTTTTGATTTTGTCCGGACCATAACTCCAATACTAAAGTAGCTAGGTTGATGAAACTTCATATGTAGATTGATCTTGATGAGAGGAAGTGCAGTGCACAAGAACCATAACTCTGCATGTATTTTGAAAGGAGTTATTGCCCTTTGTCATTTTTAATCTTTTGATTTTGTCCGGAGCATAACTCCAATACTAAAGTAGCTAGGTTGATGAAACTTCATATGTAGATTGATCTTGATGAGAGGAAGTGCAGTGCATTAGAAAACCACAATGTAAATTCTTAAAGACAGGTTTTTGCAAACAATAAATATGGATGTGAACCATAATTGGACTGCATTTTTATTCTCCTCAGCTACAGATCTTGGGGGCAAATTGTTTTCTTCTGTGTGTCTGTATGTGTGTCTCTCTGTCTATCTGTCTGTCTGTCAAAACTTTTTAGCAGTGTCCAAAACTTTTGAACCATTGCTCACACTAACTTTAAACCTTACATACATGTAGTCTTTCACTCACGCAAACTTTTGAAACTGTATTCCTACACATGACAGACTTCCAGTGTGGGTATTGATCACCTATAGTGATAATATATTTTTTTGGTATGCTTATAAGCCCAAATCCTATGTGTGAACATTCGTTTTATGTGTCATGTGAATACATCCTGTGTCAAAGATGGGGGTGGGGGTATGAATCACCTTCAGTGATAGTTCTAGTTAAATTTGGTAAGGTTTAACTGTGGTTTTCTGCAGATCAGACTTTATGTGGTACCTATTGAGTGCGTCAAAATGAGTCTATATGAGGGAAAGGGTTAAAGTCATAATTTCTCAGTCAAATTTGACTTCAGATTTCGACCACAGGCACTGTTTAGTTCGTGGAATTATAAATGATCTCATGGATTATGTATTCAATACAACTATGCTATAAATTAATAACTTGTACAGGCAATGAAGGCAGTTTTTCTCAGGTGAGCGTCTATAGGGCCATCTTGGCCCTCTTGTTTTTTCTTGGTTGAGCCAAACAAACTCATTCTAACACTTATAGAATGTCATTTGTACACTGAATTCTTACAGAGTTGTGACACTTCTTTAAAAAAAAAAAGATAGAATGATAACTTGATGCATAGTTTGATAAATTGTGTAGTCATAGAGTTGTCTTCTTGCAGTGGTATTCAAGGCTATGTTAGGTGTCAAGCCCTGACCCTACCGGTCCCAGTAGAATGGTGAGGTTCCAAAGTCAAAAAAATTTCAAATATGTATGATTTTAAAAAAAAGTTTGTTTTCCTCATTGCATTTTGAAACATGGTAAGGAACGGAATCTGACATTACTTGATTGCAAAAGTCATAAATTTGTATAAATGTATGCTGGCATCATATTCTGGCATCATATTCTATGCACGGTTCAATCAGTCTCGTATTCAATTAACACACGGTATAACAGATCATTGTCAAATGGCATCCTTAACAAAGTAATAACACGAAATGTCAACAGTTAAGTCTGCTTCACTATCAACTTTCCTTCTATGTTTGATTGATTTTGAATCAATCGATATGATTGGAGGATGTGAAATTGACATCGTCAGATTATAGGAAATTGGGTCAGGCTCTGTCATGAATTTTAAAATAGTTATGCCATGTTTTTATTTAGAATCTTGGTTAAGGTTTTCATACAACCTCGGTTTTTCACTTAACCCTTTGAGGTATTACTTTGAAACTTTGAGTACCTGTTTATGACCTTCATCTGAACTTGTACATGGCAAGAGTAGATTTGATTAACTTTTTGTATTATCTCACTTTTTCACTGAATTCTTTGAGATAATGCTTTAAAACTTGGAGCACGTGTATATTGCTCTTGTATATATTTTGATAATACAGAGATATTCATTTTGCCTTTAACTGCAATATTTATTTTTATTGACAAGCATTCTAATAGTTGAGCATGCTGTCTTACAGACAGCTCTTGTTTAATTACGAAATGAATGTCTAAATTTTAGGAAAAATTCACTTGAAAGAAAGGCTGAATAAAATAGAAAACTTTAATGACTTTTCAAGTGCTAAAGCTGTTAAAAATGTAGAAAAAATTAATGTGTCATGGATGACAACATTTGGATATGAAATTATGAAGCTTACTGTAATTACATTCAATCATCCATGTTAATATGCCTGAATCTGCCCATTAAGTGTCATCAGTCATGTGTAACAAGAGCTGGTGTAAAGTTGATTTGGTGTAGAGCGCTGATTATCATAACTATCATTTCTAATTTGTTTTTTAATTTTGCTTGAATAATCACTTACAACCCTGTTTCCTTTGATATTTTGTCTAAATGCACTATTCAGTTGGTTGACTAACTTTGCTGAATAAGATTTAATGCTTTGGTACAAGTTAGGATAATTTATTTCTTGTTGACTAATGTGAATGTGATTTATGCGTTAAAATATTAACATAGTGAGATAAGGGCAACAGAGAAAAATATTTTAGTTGAAGTGTAAGTTTGTTATTCCAAAGATGGATGTGGTAAATACAGTAGTCTCACAGCAAGTGTATATGTGGACTTTATATTGATATGGAAAAGTTGATATCTAACAGGTACGCAACTTTAGGCAGTGTTCATTAGTAAGAAAAATTAACATCAACCGAATTAAGTTTTTGAAAAAGAAGAAGAAACATTCCTTGGTGCAGTCCTGGCTCTAATCCTCAACAGTGCTAAATGCTAAGTATTCCACAAACAGTGCTAAGTGCTAAGTAATTTTTCCATTCAGTTTAAACACATTCTGCCATCTCATTCTATTCAGATACTTGACTAAATGAACGGATATCATTACCTTGATAATTAGAAATATTTGTTAAGGAATAGCACTTTCTGGGTATTTTCCTAAGAGAAAGAAAAACAATGAAATTCACCTATTAGTATTTAAGTATTACTAAGGGCTAAGTGGAATTTGAGCTAAGGTTTTGTAAGCAGTTATTTATGAAGTGATTATCATTGTCATGCCATGTAATGTGAGAATGTGATACTTTCCAAATAATTAATAAAAAATGTTGCAAAAGCTTTGAAAAAACAACAATGTGCAAGGAATTGTGAACTGTGAAATATTTAAGATCAGTTAAGCATGGATCAGACCCAGTGGTCACCTGAGTAGGGTTTTCCCTTGATATTTTCAAATGGGGGATAAATGACCCCTTGTTATATAGATAAAGAAACTGAAATTGACTTGACTATCTGAGTATACTGTCGCTTCAACAGTATTTCAGTCATATAGCGACGTCCAGCTAATTATAGGTGGAGGAAGACCCCGAGTGCATGAAGGCATCCGGGTAGAACCACCGACCTACCGCAAGCCAGCTGGAAGGCTTCCTCACATGAAAATCCGAATGACCTTGCCAGGATTCGAACCCACTTGGTGAGGGGCTGAGTGAGTGTTAAAGTTAGCGACTTTACCCTCTTGGCAACGGTGGCCCCCAAACAAATTTGAAATATTTTGGGGGTCATTTATGCAATTTGAGGGTCAAAATAGGCAATTTTGTGTGCTATGGAAAACCCTGCCTGAGAAAAGTTTAAACTGTTTCTTATTATGATGGAGACATTTGTGTTTAATGTTGGAACCATTGTATGTGATCTTAATCTGATAGCACTATAATCTAAATGCTCATATATGTATTTTCTATGATCCATTAAAATGCATCCCATTATAACATGTGTCATTATAACACGCTGCATTATAATACACTCCATTATAACACGCTCCATTATAATACACTCCATTATAATGCACTCCATTATAACACGCTCCATTATGACACACTCCATTATAACATGTGTCATTATAACACGCTGCATTATAATACACTCCATTATAACATGCTTCATTATAATGCACTCCATTATAACATGCTCCATTATGACACATTCCATTATAACATGTGTCATTATAACACGCTGCATTATAATACACTCCATTATAACATGCTCCATTATGACACACTCCATTATAACATGTGTCATTTTAACATGCTGCATTATAATACACTCCATTATAAAGTGTCATCATAACACGCATTATAATACACTCCATTATAACGTGTCATTATAACACGCATTATAATACACTCCATTATAACATGTGTCATTATAACACGCATTATAATACACTCCATTATAACGTGTCATTATAACACGCTCCATTATGACACACTCCAATATAATACACTCCATTATAACACGCTCCATTATAATACACTCCATTATAACACGCTCCAATATAATACACTCCACTATAACACATTCCAATAATGCCAAGTTTGCAAGTAGTTAGAGTATTGAGGGGTTATAGGTTTGATCCCTGGTCATGACAATACCAAAGTTGTTAAAGAATGGTACTGGTATAGCATAGCATATATAAGGGTAGCTGCAGGACTGTTTGGCTCAGTTTTAGGATAATGTTAAAAGATTTGGTATCATGCCATTTGCCTGTGTTCTTGATATCACGGTTATGTAGCACTGTGTCGGTCACGTGTAGACAAAAGACCCAAAATGACTGAAATTCTGTCTGTTGGACATTTAACCCAAGCATTCAAGTAATCAAACATTATGGACACAGAGTACAGTATTGGACCATGGTGAATTTCAGGTCAAAAGGATCACATAATTATGGATCTATACTGTATAAGTCTGAAGCCAGGGAGCAGCCCTATTAGAATCTTATTTTGTAGTGTATCATTTAATTGGGAATTCTTATCAAATTATAACGATTTTGAAGTGGGTAGATATTAGTGGGCCTTTTCTTCTTCTTTATGAGAGGCTGTCCATAGCTGTCTTCCCACACAAATATCTGTCCATTCATGCATTTTTAGCAAATATTTTTATTTACTTCAAGTTTTTCTTTTCCTTAACTAAAGAAAATGAGGCTTTTACTTTCAAATATGATTTTAAGACTCACTCCTTCCCCATCATCAGAAAAAAAGGCCTAAATTGACTACCAGTCTGAAGTTTATCGGCTTTAGATTAGGAATAATTGATATTTCAACATTGCTCACATCAGATTGGAGTTAGAAAGCAGTCATTTGCCATGACTTTTAGACCTAAAAGGGAAAAGAGGGCTAGCAAACCAATGTTAAATCCTCAAAAATAGATAAAACTTTGGCACACCCTGATAAATCATCTGCATTACCCAAGCATTAATAGATTTGAATTCAAATGAATCACAGATTAAGACACCATATTTTTGTTGGCTTTATTTACAAGAAAAGCAACAACACAATTTTGAAGGTGGTTTTTATGGCATTTCAGAAAATTGCAACCAGAATTGAACTGCATCAGTTTAACTTCATGTCAAATACCATGGATCCATACAACTAAGCACTGAACCCCTTCATTTTCCAGTCACTGAGAGATCATCATATTTGCTCATTGTTCTCTTTATGGTTCAATGACAGTTTGATAGTATTCCAGATGAACAGTGAAAAATAAAATTAAAAAAAAAGAGCAAAACTTAAGTGTTCACAAAAATTCCATTTTGGCAGCGTACTCAGCTCTGGTAGTTTCATTAAAGACACGCACAACAAACTCCGCCTCCCCCACCACCAGTTGTATGTTATAGTGGACCCTGTCTGGCCAACCAGACTTGGGTGGTTTCATTTCGATCTCACCAACACATGCACACTTATCCTCGGAGCTGCAGTATTTTGGATCTTTCAGGTCGGACTTCCACAGAGAAACGTACCTCATTTCATGTCTTGTTTGCTTAGAGCTGCTTGAGCCCTTTTTATGGTACATGAACACCTGTCCATACTGTAGCACTTGACCAATTTCTATCAACTTGTCAAAAATTCCAGTGCAGATTGTCTTTCCATCACGCACTGTCCGCTGATTTTCTGGGTGAACTCCTTCCTGAAAAGGCCGTCGTATGTCAAAACCATACGTATACCTAGCCTTCCTCTCTATGATCGTTCTTGGTTTGAAGCCCATGAGAACTGCACCTTTCAGCACAACCAAGCTACCCTCCAGAGGGAAGACCACTTGTAATGGTAGTTTTGATTTGATAACCTCCCTTAGATAGGGGGACTCGGAGAAGCCCCCCACCAAGAAAAGTGTTTGAACGTCCTGGCATTCACCTTGAGACACTATATCACCAAGCAGATTGGCTATCCCAGTCACTGTCGGCTTGAAAAAACTCTCCATGGTTGACCAGCAAACCTTCAGCCTGTTTCGTTTGTCAATGGAGATGAGTTCAGCAAAGTCTGACTCTGCTATCAGGTCCTGTATGCCCAGTTTCCTTTTCTCATTTATCACAGATAGCAGCCCTACTGGAAGGCTGAACACGGTGTCCTGTTCAATTGTTGAGGTGAAGTCAGCTTTCTTGACCTCAAAACGTTGCATGAGATCCATGTACTCATCCATGTATTCCATTTTAAATGCGGTCCACACCACCTCCCCCAGAATGCTCACAAACATTTCCTGGAATGCTAAATCCACACATGTAGCACCAAATGCATCTCCTATGGCCCTGTGAATCTCACGCAGGTTGCCATTGGCAACCACTTCATGGACACAAATATCGGCAGTTCCCCCTCCTAGATCAGCCAGTATGTATTTATGCCCCTCCCCCATTTTTGCCATCCATGGACAGTCATCCTCATCGGATATTCTGGTCACCGGTTGCTCCATGCAGAACAGGGAAGCAGCCTCAGGTTCCAGAACCAATCGCAGCTGGTGCGCAGCTATCCCAGCATGCTGAGTCGCTTCCTTCATGAACTGCTTTGCAGAGTCTGACCAAATGGCTGGTACCGTTATGATCCACAAGATGTCCCCATCTTCAACACTGGTGATGCTATCATGCACGGCATCACGTGCATTACTCATCAGGTATTGGATCGCCATGGAGAAGATGGTCATGGCGGACATTGGTCGTCCCTGGCTGTCCATCAGCATAACTGCTCGATGTAATTCTCTTGTTTTGTATAGCATCATCTTGAAACGTGGAAAGAAATGCCAGTTATTATGTTCCTCAGCCTCTGATAACTTTGTATACTTGCTTTCAGCCTCATACCCAAAAGAGTCAAAAGTCTTGTCAGGTTGAAGAAGGATTGCAGTAGGTACTCTGTCCTTGAGCAGTTTCCTGTTTGATGATGATGTATAAATCTTGCCAAACTCATGTTGAAATGAAAAAGCATATCCAGAGAAAGTAGTTCCAAAGTCTATTGCCACAACAGCAAGGTAATCCTTGCTTAAAGGCTGTGCGGGACCGTTCATGATTTCAGTTTTAAATTTTCGCCATATTTAAATTGAAAGCCACATGCTCTACCTGTAATTCCCATGATGCATTTGTGGTCTATTTGTCACCTGTAGAATATACTCATGTGTGAACTGAAGCGGGAACTCACATTTGCTTGTGACAAAATCAGTTGCAGTAAATGATCCAATGTTATCTAGGCTGTTTACAGTAAATGTGGAGGTGGTTTGTGTGTATAAGGATCTGATAATAATTTATTTTCAAAGAAATTTACAGTCCTACCTGGCTGCATGTGTATACAGAGGTTTTGATGTAGGATTTTAGTATTAGATGGTTTTGCCTTCAGAATTATAAATGCATGGATTTTGTAAAGTGCGTTGAAAACAAGATATATTGATAAAAAATGGAGGGAAGTGTTCAAGGGTATAAAAAGAAAAAATTTCAAACAGAAATAAAAGTAGATGGTTTATATAGACGGAAAAGGTAGAAAATAAAATCATGTTATTTGACATAATTTATAAATTGAGGAGAAAATATCCATAAGGGGATAGAGGGAGGGTAAAGGATAGAGAGAGGTTGTGTGATCACTGACATTATGATAAAAATAATTGAGTATTTTAGGTATGATGAGGCTAATTGAGTTGCATTTAAAATAAAATTAAATCCATTTAAACCTCTTATGTGTTATCCACACTTCAAAAAAATATCCATTATGGTGAACTACCTGTGATTGAACAAAAGAGAATTTATTACAAATAAAAGGTAATTGTTTAAGATACCTTTACATTTTACACTTTCACGCTCAATTTATTTTTGAAATATTTACTGTGATTTGTATTTGTTCTATTTTCATGTTCCTAGGTTAAGGACAAAGGGTTCCCAGTAACATTGGTCACTTCATCCCTCATTTTATGTCTCTGATGTATAGGTGTTTCTCAAAACTAGATACAAATGTAACCCATGTATAGAAGTTAAGTATGATACATAAAGATATAAATCACATAGTCCACCCTCCCACCCACCCTCAAAAAATCATCCAGGGTTAAGTGAGCGATCCATTGGTTTTATTGATTTGTGCCATGACAGCTGGTTTAACCATTTCCCTCATATAGACTCATTTTGACGCACTCAATAGGTACCACATAAAGCCTGATCTGCAGAAAACCACAGTTAAACCTTACCAAATTTAATTATAAAGTCCTCATTTCCAGACCACTGAGGAGCAGCAAACAGCATAAAACCAGATCAGTCTGTGAGTTACTCGCAGGCTGATCTGGTTTTATGCTGTTCGCATAGGTCTTTTCATGGTGTCCTCTATGAGGGAAAGGGTTAACAAATTTTTTCAAGAGTTTTCAGCACTATTGTTACTATTGTGGCATAATTTGAGATTTTTATTTTCAAAATTCAGTAGACAAATAGTTCTTTAAGCTGTGGCATTAACTTAACATAAGAAACTATATGTTATAGCACTGTATGAATCAGTAACCCACACTCCATCATAACACAACCTGCTAGTATAGTATGGGTTAAAACTTAGACTTGGATTGGTTAATTACATGTTCCAATGACACAGTAACCAGACCTGTGTTCTTGAAAATAAAAACGATGCTTAACCCTTTCCCTCATAGAGGACACCATGAAAAGACCTATGCGAACAGCATAAAACCAGATCAGCCTGCGAGTAACTCGCAGGCTGATCAGGTTTTATGCTGTTCGCTGCTCCTCAGTGGTCTAGAAATGAGGATTTTATAATTAAATTTGGTAAGGTTTAACTGTGGTTTTCTGCAGATCAGGCTTTATATGATACCTATTAAGTGCGTCAAAATGAGTCTATATGAGGGAAAGGGTTAAGTATGATTTTCCTACTCAGACTCAAACTATGCCTATTAGGTTGAAAAAGATTTGAGGATAATGCTCAAATTTGAGCCCATGATCTTACTCAGATCTCATAGGGAACAAGGGGCCCTGACCCAAGAAGCTACCTTATGATGGACCTTTACTGTATTAAGTCTGTATGAGGAAATAATGGGGTTTCGGCATTTGTAATAATCCGGGTTTTAATGCACTATTAATACACAAGACACTACTGTTAAAAGAGCTGTGTCATTGAACTGGAAAATCATTGTTAAGGGGTCACAAATGTAGCTCTATTTATTCTGAACTGTTATTGCATGGGGAAAAATATTTTGAGAAAATCTTTGCATAAACTTGCGATAGGTTCAAAGCATATAAAGAGTCCTTAGGACATGTGCAAAATGCAGTTATAAATCTTGTCCTGTCAAGAGTAGTGTCCCTTAACCCTTTCCCTCATAGTGGCTACCATGAAAAGACCTATGCGAACAGCATAAAACCAGATCAGCCTGCGAGTAACTCGCAGGCTGATCAGGTTTTATGCTGTTCCCTGCTCCTCAGTGGTCTGGAAATGAGGATTTTGTAATTAAATTTGGTAAGGTTTAACTGTGGTTTTCTGCAGATCAGGTTTTATGTGGTACCTATTGAGTGTGTCAAAATGAGTCTATATGAGGGAAAGGGTTAATGTATATAGTACCTAGTACATAATACACAGATTTTCATTGATGCTGAATCCCTTACATGAAAATAGTCTACTTGGCTCCTGGCAGTGCTGGTGTATTTCAGCCTGACTAGAAACAGTCATGGTTATGCTGAATTATGGAACAAAGGAGGTAAATGATAGCATGGATTAAGATTGAAATGACACACACATATCTTAACAAAATATTGTGGATGAATTTTTTTGGAGAAAAAATGAGGGTATTGGAGTTTGTGAAATTGGCGAAAAGAATAAAAGAGCAAAAACTACAAGATTTGAGTTAGTATTTACAGGATATGATACAGACTGAGTAGGTGAAGTTTGGAGCTTGTAATTGTTGGTGTATTTGGGAACACTCGCTGTATACTTTTGTTGCAGGTGTAGCACCATTTCCAGGGGCAACAACTGGAACAGGTGGTCGTATCCGGGATGTGCACTGCACCGGGCGTGGGGCACATGTTGTGGCGGGTACTGCTGGCTACAGTTTCGGGAACCTCAATATTCCAGGTATGCCCAAGATGGTTCCTTGTCATGGATCAGACACTATATTGTAAGAATTTAATTTGCAAAATGTAACAACTATTTCACTAAGATGATCAAAAGTATGGTGTTTTTAGCTCGCCTGAGCAAAGCTCAGGGTGAGCTATTGTGATTCCGTGAGCGTCCGTCGTCCGTCGTGCGGCGTCAACAATTTTTAGTGTTTACACTCTGTCACCTTTATTTCTTAAGCAATCATCTTCAAACTTTAAGACAATGTTTATGACCATAATGTCTCGATTGAGTTCGATTATGGCTGAGATCCGTCAATTAGGTCAGGAGTTATGCCCCTTTTAATATTCAAAAAATGCCATATTTCACGTTGTTTACACTCTAGCATCTTCATCTTTTGAGCAATCATCTTCAAACTTTATGGCAATGCTTATGACCATAAGGTCTCAATTTGAGTTCCATTATGGCTGAGATCCGTCAATTAGGTCAGAAGTTATGCCCCTTTTAATATTAAAAAAATGCCAGATTTCACATTGTTTACACTATAGCATCTTCATCTTTTGAGCAATCATCTTCAAACTTTATTACAATGTTTATGACCATAAGGTCTCAATTGAGTTCGATTAATGCTGAGATCCGTCAATTAGGTCAGAAGTAATGCCCCTTTTAATATAAAAAAAATGCCATATTTCACTTTGTTTACACTCTAGCATCTTCCTTTTTTAGCAAAATTTTTTTTTGAGTTCAATTGTGGCTGAGATGGGTCATTTAGGTCAGGAGTTATGCCCCTTTTAATACAAAAAATGCAAGATTTCACTTTGTTTATTCTCTACCAACTTCATTTTTTTAACAATCATTTTTAAACTTTAAGACAATGTTTATGCCCATAATCTCACAATTGGGTTCAATTATAACTGATATTGACTTGTAAATTTAGGAGTTATGCCCATTTCACCATAAAAAAAAAGCCAGATTTCACTTTTACACTCAAGCATCTTTATTTCTTGAGCAATCATCTTTCTTAGGTGAGTGACCAAGGGCCATCTTGGCCCTCTTGTATGTACAGTTTTCTCTTGCATGACCATGAAGTTCAGGATTTGAAAGTATTATATGATTATTACGCTAGTGAAGGAAAATTAATATATACCAGTCGTATAAGAGTGATCTTTTGTATAATAAATTGATCTTTCAGCTTTGATCTTTTTCACCTTTAGGAAGTACTGTCCAACCATTCGTAGCCGTCCCATCTTAATAACAGCAAACCTGTATAAAAGGCCAGGAAGTTAGTTCCCAGCTCTTAATGTATAGAGAATTTTACCTTTTGATAACAGCCACCTCTTTCCATTGAGTGGCCTTTGTTCACCAGATTTGCGGTATATTTATTACATGGATGTTTTCACTTAAAAATGAAATAATTTTCGCTCTATGATTTTTGCTCTTAGATGACACCCAAATGATAATCTATGAAAGTGTATTTTTAAATGACCATTATAAAATAACTATAGTAACAATCAAGGTATGATAACAACACTTTGTTTATGTTTGCTGGAGTTGTGTCCCCTTTTCATTCATCATGTGAACATGTTTGCAGGTTACAACCTCCCATGGGAAGACCAGGATTATATCTACCCAGCTAATTTTGCCCCGCCCCTCAGGATTGCTATTGAGGCCAGCAACGGAGCGTCAGACTATGGAAATAAGTTTGGGGAGCCAGTTCTGGCAGGATTCGCCCGTTCCTTTGGAATGGTGGTAGACGGAGATAGACGGGAGTATGTCAAGCCCATCATGTTCAGCGGGGGGATGGGGCAGCTGGAGGGAGCTCATGTCCAGAAGGATACGCCCAGAACTGGTTGGTGGTTAACTGGTTTTATGAGGGTGTTGATAGAAATTATATAAATAGATTCATATGTGAACTCAAATATGAATAATTAGTCAGTTTCAATATTTTTTTAACAAGTTGCAGTAACATGTAGTTCAGTCTTAAACAGGGTAAAATTTCATAAGAATTTCATTTCAAATAAGATAAAAAAAAAAAGAAAAGAAATCTTTTCCTCATATATTACAGAAACTTTGATGTCTTCATCTGTTGCTAGCTTAATATATTTGTTCTGATTATGATAGGATTATCACAGAAGCAACTTCAAAAATATTCAAAGATCTACCTTCCATATTGAACTGTGAAGCAGTTGGCTTTTAATGTGAATAGATTTACCCAAAATATTGAGTTAAATAAAGGGTTAACAATTGTTTCCATGATGTTTAAGGTATGGAGGTTGCCAAGGTGGGTGGCCCTGTGTACAGGATAGGGGTCGGTGGAGGGGCTGCGTCCTCTGTCCAGGTTCAAGGGGACAACAAGACTGAGCTGGACTTCGGGGCCGTCCAGCGGGGAGATGCCGAGATGGAGCAGAAGCTGAACCGCCTCATTCGTGCTTGTATTGAGTTGGGCGATAGGAACCCCATAGCAAGTATCCACGATCAGGGAGCTGGAGGAAATGGTGTGTTTGTCTTTCAGCTTTCTGTTAGAATTTGAGGATATAAGTAGGACGGCATTGCATGTATCCACAAATTATCATGATGTAGGATGGAACTTGATATTAAGGGGTGTAATGGTCGGATGAAATATAAAATGTATGATGGCACAGGGTTTATTTTGCAAGCTGTCATTTATTTATTACAGAAAACTGTTGCCTTTTTCATCATATGATGTATACAGTAGATAATATCATAAATTCCCACCTACAGGAAATGTCCTGAAGGAAATAGTTGAGCCTGCGGGGGCTGTGATTCGGGCCGCAGATTTCCAGCTGGGGGACCCAACTCTTAGCATACTGGAACTGTGGGGGGCGGAGTACCAGGAGACAAACGCTGTACTGCTGGAGCACCATCACATCCAGCTGCTGGAGAAAATAGGCCGGAGGGAACGCTGTCCGGTTGCGTTTGTCGGGACTGTCACAGGGGATGGGAAGGTATGGCATCAAGCAGATAGCTTGAGGCACCTTATAGAAATCATACAATCACTGACAACTCAAATTCTTATATCTTTCTGTGAACACATATTATGAATTAATGAAATACAAGACTGTATATATAAAGTGTCAATAAATTAATGAAACTTTAAATTATTTGTTACACTTTAAATGTTCTGAATCTTGATTTTATTGTGGCCCTTCAGGCCTTTGACCTTTTTTCTGAAATACAGACATGTAATGTGAAGGGTATTTACACCCACCAAACATGTTAGAAGAACTTGATAAATTTCGTTTCATTGCATCACATCCTGGGCTTTGTTGTGGATAAGTGATGTCTCCAGTTTTGCACTGTACTGAGTTTTGTTAATTCCTTGACACGAATAACATTTAATTTTTAAGGCGAGATTTCCTTTTTATGGCAAGTGTATCATTTCAGATAAAATTGGAAGATTTCCAAGTGAAATCCAAGAAACGTCCAGTATCTGACTCACCGCAAAATGTTGCAAAGAAAGCAAAATTGGATGAAGGGGACTCCATAAATACAGTAGCCGAAGGGCCTGAGGGTGTGAACGGTAACATAGGTGAAAAGCCAGTTTCTGAACATGTTGAGAATGGATGTGCAATCAAAGGTGATGTTGAACCAGTAACCAATGGAAATAAAGATGAAAGTCATGTGACCACTGAAGTAACCGATGAAAAGGGAGATTCTGTAAGGTATCCTGTCAACCTGGAATTGGAACATGTACTAGGGAAAATGCCACAAAAGGTAAAAACTGCCTGATTTTTCTTGTTTTATATTGGTGGTCAGATGTGCTGTATAAAACAGATTTGAAACTAGGTTGTGAAACATGCTTATATATGTAGCTGATATTTCTGAATGAACTTCTGCTAAATATGATTTAATTGATACATTTTGACAAATTCAACTGCTCAAGTTAAGCTTTTGTAGTCACTTCCTATCCATCATGCATTGTCAACAGTTGACTTAAAATCTTATCTGAAACTTGAACAAAAGCTGATCAAATATGGCATAAATGGTTCTGTACAATAGTTGTTAAAATAAACTAGATCTATTTAAAACACTGGTTGCCATGGTCACCTTCTACTAAAATTACCACAACAAAGTTGATCTCAGGCCCCAAGGATGTTTGCTAGTTTTCCTACATAAATATTTTTATCTAAGGAATGTAACCCAAATATTATGTAAAAGAAATTTTGACACAGGCTGTCCCCCTTGTTTTATTCAGAAATATTTAAAAATCTTTTTCTCTGTATCTTGTTTTTAGAATCAAAACCAAAACCAGTGGTCAAAACTTTATTTTATTTAGCAGAAATGTTCACCTCATTACCGTCCATAAGAAACAAGTTGTCCCCTTGAAAAATGAAACTCCCAGATAGGAAGCTTGTTAATTCTTTTTCTCTGACCATTGGTCAGAATTTAATTTCGAAATTATAAATCTGGCTGTTGGTGGGAGTCAAAGTGTCAAATCTTAAAGTGACCTTTGAGGAAGTTTTTTTTTGTTTTATTTGTGCTCACCTCTTAATCAGAGGCAAAAATCACTGATTAATTGATTAATCATGATTAAATACAAAATATACCATTTTTGGAGCAAATGCCTATTAAACCCTCTATTTTTATATTTTTATTGTACAACATTAAAACAAAGTACTCTGTACTATTATTAGATATATGAGGGATGATTGTTAAGTTTATAGAATTGCTTTATTTCTGGAACCTGGAATAGTAAACAAAAAAATAAAATACATCACAAGATATGTTTACTCAGGACTGACATAGAGCTCATATATTATTTGGATACATTAAACAAGCTTACATGAAACATTAAACAACAGTACTATGTAGTACTTGAAGCACGCTGATGTTACTTAAACGTCAAAGTCTAGTGTCCTTCACAAAATTTGACAACCGCACACAACTCGGTGTCACGTCATGTGCTGTTTTGAAGCCATGGCCATAACACGCTGCTGCGAAACAACTGTCCAACACTACGTCTTCAAATTTTTCAGAAATGACATCAAAATGTCACACTAACGTTAGCTACATTCGCGCCTAATTTGCATTAAATTTGACTTGCACTAGTATGTTCAATGAACTCAGAATATGTGAAATAGCAGCGTGCTTCAAGTCACCAAACAGTGGTTGCTATTGATACCATTTGTTCTTCTTAAGTATTACAGGTAGATATCTATTCTCCTACCTGATAATGAAAGAGAAAATAAGTTGTTTTACTTGTATACAAGTTTTCATGTGTTTTGATGAAGAAATAAATTCTTGAGAGGAATTTCGCGAATTTTAACAATCAGCCCTTATAGATAAGATATAGATTTTATTTTTCTCAAATATTCAAATACATGTATAAACCTTGAATGGAAATAAAGTATAAGAGGTACGTGACAACCAGAGGCCAAAGATTTGCAGTGTGCAACTTTATCAGTATCAATTTATTAAAATAATGGAATTACCCAATCAGATTTTGTTGAAATTTCAACAACAACCCCCATTTTCTTCATCAATAATTCATAAACAATTTATTTTCGTCATTATCGTCACGTCAACCAGTAGCTCATCACTGATTTGTTGACTTAATGATTAATCAGCCCACCACTACCTCTTAGTGCCTGATATCTAGTTTTACCCATATCAATCTTTCCCCCATTCCATACCCCATACAGTATGCACTTCATGGAGTCATTAGGTAAAAAGCCCAATTTCATGGGGAAAAACCCACGGTAATAAGAATAAAGACCACCTTTCCAATTCTTGAGTACATAAATATATAACAAACATGAAATCCTGTACATTGTTGTTCTAGGTGTTTGAGCTGAATCGCAGGAAGCCAGTTTTACAGCCCCTCCAACTGCCGGAGAACCTGACGGTGCAAGAGGCCCTGGATAGAGTGCTGAGACTGCCAGCAGTTGCCAGTAAACGATACCTCACTAACAAGGTGAGTCTCCGGATTTAGGGCCTATAAAATAGGACAATATTAACCTTTAACGGCATGAATATTCACATACAAATTTGATGATACTAAATTGCTGAACTTTTAGTATGTATGACACAATGGATGTTTCTTTTCCATGAAGGCTTTAGAATCTGAACTACAATGAAATTGTTATATGAGCAAACAAAGTAGACCAGTGTCCACCTTACCTTTATCCCGTAGCCCATACAGTCTAGGGCATCTGGGTCTACTCTATTTGCCAATGAGACAAAACGTGTCAATATGAGATTGTCAGATTATACTCTAGTTTCTCATAATCCAGATTCGTACAAGATAAAAATTGGTAAAAAGAAGAAAAAAAATTACCCGATATTCTATGTCAAATATATATATTTAAACAATAAAAAAACAAGAACAAGTGAAAATTTATATTTTCAAAAATGAATTGATGTATTAAAGAAAATATGTTTTTAGTGTAAAAATTTATACGAACTTAACAAAGAAATTATATAGACAAGAATTCTTTTTATATGCAGTAAAAATTTTAAATTAGGTATAATTAGCTTATGGGATACATCAACAGCTTGCAATGGCTAATTTTATCGGCTATAGCAAAACAACTATGACTGAGGCTATCATACGTCACATTCCAGGATGAAATGACTATTCACATGTCAACTGGGTCCTGTCGTGTCTGCTTAGAAAAATATACTAGTCTCGACAGCGAAGGTCTTAAATGTTTTGAACATAATGTTATTATTGAATAATAAGTAGTAAAGGGGCATACGAATAATTGGCAATGAGGGCCATAACATTGATGAAAATTCTTGGAAATAAACAGATAAAAGACTATGGCACTAATACATATATCAGCTATATGTAATGTTATGACTTTCATTATTAACCCTTTATTCTATCTTTCTTATATTAATTTTAAGAATTGATATTTTAAGGGTTTTTTTCTAGCTCATCTGAGCACAGCTTGCTCAAGGTGAGCTATTGTTATCACCCTGTGTCTATCGTCCGCCATCTAAGGGTGTGCAGCGTCAACAATTTGCTTTAAATGACATCTCCTCTGAAACACTGGACAGAATTTGATTAAACTTGACAGGGATGATCCTTGGGTGAACTTTCACAAAATTCGCTAAAATGAACCTGATCTATGTAGAACTCTGGTTGCCATGGCAACAGAAAGAAAAAAAATAATAAAACTTTAAAAATCATCTCCTTCAAAACTACTGGCCTGATTTCAAAATGTTTCAGTAGAGATGTTCCTTGGGTAACCCTCTACTTAGGTGAGCGATCCAGGGCCTCTATGGCCCTCTTTTTTCATATAATACAATTACTTAAACTGAAATAGCTTGAAAATTGACACAAACGAATAGACGCAGTCTTAATTCATATGGTTAGAGCGTCCACCCTGGAATCCAGAGGGTGTGGGTTTAATCCTTGGCCGAAACATACCAGAGTCGTAAAAATAGTACTGTTAAAGATCCCTTGCTTGATGCTCAGCATACAGAGGTACTTCCAGGACTATTTTGCCCGGTGTCATACTAATGTTATTGGGTGTCTACAACATGATGCTGCAGTGTGGCAGCA
Organism: Solen grandis; assembly: GCA_021229015.1. NCBI lineage: Eukaryota > Metazoa > Mollusca > Bivalvia > Adapedonta > Solenidae > Solen > Solen grandis. The sequence continues at coordinate 38,467,497 of CM037787.1, forward strand.
CTACATCTGTCTCAAGCTGACATGATCTTTCAAATGACTGAAATACTGTCGATGGGACGTTAAACCAAGCAATCGAACAAACTACATGTAGCATATATTTATTTTATGGGATTATTTTCTATGGGAAAACTCAGTCATAAACTGCCAGTCATTTCAGCACCTTTATTTATTTAAAAAGAAATTAATTTCTTTATTTTAATATCATAACACATTATCATCGTAATTCAAGTTAACTGCGAAAGATAAGTAGATCAGTATGAATGAAGACAAATGTAAATAAATTGATCATATCTATCTAAAAACAATGATAAAAGGAATAAAAAGTAACTAGAATCGCAATCGCGATATCATCGGTTTTCGCAAAAGCAATTCCATTCAGTTCACGAGTCGCATGATTCGAAAAATATTTCTTCGTTCAATGGCTTGTTTATAATGTTAACAGCGATCTTTCAAACACTTTTGTCGCAATATTTAAGAAGACTTTTTACCCAAAAGAAGATTTTTGAGTATTACCTGTCAGTTATGTAGTCGCGATATCATCGGTTTTCATGAAAGCAATTCCATTCTGTTCACGAGTCGCATGATTCGAAAAAACATTTCTTCCTTCAATTGCTTGTTGATACTGTTAACAGTGATCTTTCAAACGTTTCTGTCGCAATGTTTAAGCAGACATTTTACCCAAGAGAGTATTGTTGAGTATTACCTGTCAGTTATAAAATCGCGATATCATCAGTTTTCATGAAAGCAATTCCATTCAGTTCATGAGTCGCATGATTCGAAAAACATATTTCTTCGTTCAATGGCTTGTTGAATACTGTAAACAGTGATCTTTCAAACATTTTTGTCGCAATGTATAATCAGACTTTTTACCAAGAAGAATACTTTTGTATTACCTGTCTGTTATGTAGTCGTAAACTTGAAAACTTTTTTTACGGACTTCGGGTACTGCAATGTTATATGTGTGTTTTGCTTTATGATGGAGACAAATGACAATTGTATTCGATAAACAACAATTGCAAACGACAAACAACAGTATAAAATGACACACGACAATGCAATATGCCACTCAACACTATTACGAACAATTGTTGCATTGAATTACTATCATTTTCATGTAATATCGCATTATCCTTTTTGTGTCATTTCAAATTGATGTCACCGAAGAGCAGAATGCAAAACAATCGCATAAAAATCAGACTTCATTTTATTTTTAATTATTAATAGTAATTTCAAGCTAATCGCCCCCAAGCGGCAAAATGAGAACCAAAACTGATTAAAATTTTACTATTAGGTACCTAGCAATGCAAATGGTTCAATCAAGTATACAAGTCGCACTAGTCAAACATTCTATTGCTTATATATCACAATTTGAAGCATAAAAACTGATTTACAATTGTTCTAAAGAGGATCAAAACTTGGACTGCCGTAAAATGACCAAATCAAGTCCGATCTTCAAAAACTAAACATCACTGGAAAGAGCTCTTTAAGAACTAACTTTTGTTCATATACTCTCAATGAAATATTTTTAGTTTTGGAGCTATTTGTGGCCGAATAAAAACACAATAATCGTAATATGGCCTTGACCTTTTCAATTCTTTTTTATTTTTTGAATTGTGAGGCCCTTTCAAACATAACAATACATATCGTGTGAAAATTTCATGAAGAATGAACAGAAAATAAAGTCAGGAGCGACAAAAACATGTTTTTGACATTTTAATTTTTCCTAAAATTTAGTGAAGTTTGACCGTTTCTAGAGGACAAACCACGCATTTCCTTAATTCGCCATCCCATATATTTTGTGTGTATACGTCTTTCAAATGTTATGCCAGAGACGGAATTATTCTATCTGATCTCTACCAAAAACGGATAGGTTTTTCGTAGACCTACCCTCATTTGCACAGTTTTTAGCTCACCTGAGCCAGAGGCTCAAGGTGAGCTCTTGTGACCGGTCTTCGTCCGTCGTCCGTCCGTCCGTCGTCCGTCAACATTTTGCTTCAAACGACATCTCCTCCTTAACCGCTTGGTCAATTTTGATAAAACTTTACAGGGATGTTCCTTGGGTGGTCCCCTTTCAAAGTTGTTCAAAGAATTGAATTCCATTTGGAATTCTGGTTGCCATGGCAACGGAAAGAAAAAACTTAAAATGTCTTCTTCTCCAAAACAACCAACTGAATTTCAAAATGTTTTGGCACAGATGTTCCTTTGGTAAGTGTCTACCAAGATTGTTCAAATTATTTGGATCCGTAAAAAAACATGGCCGCCAGGGGCGTGGCTAGTTTTCCTTAGATGCCTATACTCAAATCTTAAAAAATCTTCTCCTCCAAAACTGCTGGCTGAATTTCAAAATGTTTTGGCACAGATACTCCTTGAGTAAGTGTCTACCAAGATTGTTCAAATTATTTGGATCCATAAAAAAACGTGGCCGCCAGGGGCGGGGCTAGTTTTCCTTATATGTCTATAGTGAAAACTAAAAAATCTTCTTATCCAAAACTACTGGCTTGATTTCAAATTGTTTTGGCACAGATGTTCCTTGATTAAATGTCTATCAAGACTGTTCAAATTATTTGGATCCATAAAAAAACATGGCCGCCAGGGGCGGGGCTAGTTTTCCTTATATGTCTATAGTGAAAATTGAAAAAAAACTTCTTCTCCAAAACCACTGGCGTTATTTCAAATTGTTTTGGCACAGATGTTCCTTTATTAAATGTCTTCCAAGATTGTTAAAATTATTTGGATCCGAAAAAAAACATGGCCGCCAGGGTCGTGGCTAGTTTTCCTTATATGTCTATAGTCAAATCTTAAAAAAATCTTCTCCTCAAAAACTACTGGCTGAATTTCAAAATGTGTTGGCACAGATGTACCTAGATTGTTCAAACTATTTGGATCTGTTAAAAGACATGACTGCCAGGGGTGGGGCTAATTTTCTCTATATTTCTTAAGTGAAAATTTAAAAAATCTTCTTCGTGAAAACTCCTGGTTGAATTTCAAAATGTTTTAGAACAGATGTTCCTCAGGTGCCTGTCTACTAAGATTGTTCAAATTATTTTGATTCATAAAAAAACACAGCTACCTGGGGCGGGTCTGGTTAATTATATGTCTATAGTGAAAACTAAAAAATGCCCCACTACTGAAATTGTTCAAATAATAAGGATCTGCTTAAAAACATGGCTGCCAGGGTCTAGTTTTCCATAATTAATTAAAATAGACAACTTAAAACATTCTCCTTGGCAATCGCTAGCCGACTTATTTTGCAGAAACTTTTAAGTTATTCCAAATTATTTTAAGCTGTGTTGTTTCGTAAAATAACACTGCTGCCAGGGGGTGAAATCTGTTTTCATTCACAGGTGATGCTTTGTTAAGATAAGAAAGGTTGATGGTGTCACAACACTGAAGCAAGGAAATGATAGCCTTATCCAGTCAGTCAGATTGGTGTCCTTGAAATATCAGATGGAGGTCTAACCAACCTCTCCAGCTCTTCATCTGTCTTTTTTTAGAATTGCTAATATATCTTAGACCAATAAACATATTCACTTCAAATTTGGCATACTTGATGGATATCATCAAATGGTCTTGCAGTACAAGTCCCATAACACAACATAAGATTTTGACTGAATTATGCCCTTCCTTTTCCTAAAAAATTACACAATATACTTATTCTTTAAAAAAACAAACTATTTTACTGACAGGCCTTTGAATCATCGAGCATGCTATCTTACAGACAGCTCTTATTTATTAAAACAGTGTCACTTCAAGACTAGCAGGATTGTAAAGCAGAAGAGGTTATAAAAACCCACACTTATTTGACTTCTTACTATATTTTACATATTTCCTGTTTAAACTCTTTCTGTTTTACTTTTCATTATTCTCCCTCTCGTATTGGAAAAAATATCTTTATAGCAATTTCATACAGGCCGAAAACCAGAAAAGCTTTTGCCGTGGCACATCTTCCATCTGTCCATAAACACTTGTTTGGGAATGCAACAAAGTTTTGAATGTATCTTTATCAAACTTATGCAGCAGTAAGATGTCCATTAGAGCTCAGGTACTTTAGAAAACCAGCCAGATCTGCCCATGCATGACTGGATAATGGCCCTTGAATATGTCAAGTCATAAAATTGAGCTTATCATGTCTACTAATATCTTTAATCAACTAGCCCTAAGGTGAGCGATTCAGGGCCATCATGGCCCTCTTGTTTTTTTTTTAGTGCAAGGTTTGAACATTCAACCTTCCGTAGCTCAAAAGCTTTCAACCACACGGACCCTCGAATCTTATCATATGTTATTAGGCTATCAACAGGGAACAGAATGCAAAAAACCGCATTCGAATCGGACTTCAACTTTTTGAGTTACAAGCAAAAGAATGATTTCAAGAAAAGCGCCCCCTAGCGGCAAAATGAGAAAGAAAATTGATTAAAATTTTACTGTTAGGTACCTAGCAAAGCAGCAAAAAGTTCAATCAAGTATACTAGTCGCACAAGTCAAACTTTTTATTCTTATGTATCAGAATTTGAAGCATAAAACCTGATTTACAATTATTCCAAAAAAGGATCAAACTTTGGACTGCCGTATAATGACCAAAACAAGTCCGATCTTCAAAAACTAAGTATCACTGGAAAGAGCTCTTTAAGAACTAAAACTTTTGTTCATATACTCTCAATGAAATATTTTTAGTTTTGGAGCTATTTGTGGCCGAATAAAAACACAATAATCGTAATATGGCCTTGACCTTTTCAATTCTTTTTTATTTTTTGAATTGTGAGGCCCTTTCAAACATAACAATACATATCGTGTGAAAATTTCATGAAGAATGAACAGAAAATAAAGTCAGGAGCGACAAAAACATGTTTTTGAAATTTTAATTTTTCCTAAAATTTAGTGAAGTTTGACCGTTTCTAGAGGACAAACCACGCATTTCCTTAATTCGCCACCCCATATATTTTGTGCGTATATGTCTTGCAAATCGTATGCAGCAAACAGAATTCTTCTATCTGATCTCTAACAAAAGTGGGTAGGTTTTTCGTAGACCTACCCTCATTTTTCCACTTTTTTCCAAGGTTCGAACATTCAACCTCCCCTAGAACAATTTTTTTCCAGTACTCGATGATGAGATTTCCATCATATTTGATTGGGCTGTCAACAAGGAACATTATGTAAAAAACCGCATCTAAATCAGGTTTCAAATTTTTGAGTTATTAGCAAAACAGTGATTACATGCATTGCGCCCCCTAGTGGCTAAATCAGAAACAAAAGTGAAACGTTTGACCATTTAGGCACATATTCAGATAAAGATATGCCCAAAATTTCATAGCTGTGGCTTTTTTCATCTGGCCGCTAGGCTGGACACAAAAATGGGTGGAATTGGAAAAATAATAAAAAAAAAAAAAAAAAAAAATCAACAGAAGAAGAACAATAGGTTTTCGCCCTGCAGAGGCGAAAACCTAATTAATAAACTATCCAAACAAGGCTCCAACTTTGACAAAATTATTCTTAAAATCATATTTTAAAAATCGCAAAGAACAACAAAATACAGAGAGGGAAGGGTAACAATAGACTGCCGAAATTAAAGAAAAATTTGATCAAAAAATTATACGTGAAAGTATATTTGAATCATCAAAGAGAGAGAGAGAGACATAAGTTTTAAAATGTGTTGGATTTTTAGCTCACCTGAGCAAAGCTCAGGGTGAGCTATTGTGATCCCGTGAGCGTCCGTCGTCCGTCGTGCGTCGTGCGGCGTCAACAATTTTTAGTGTTTACACTCTATCACCTTTATTTCTTAAGCAATCATCTTCACACTTTAAGGCAATGTTTATGACCATAATGTCTCGATTGAGTTCGATTATGGCTGAGATCCGTCAATTAGGTCAGGAGTTATGCCCCTTTTAATATTCAAAGATGCCATATTTCACGTTGTTTACACTCTAGCATCTTCATCTTTTGAGCAATCATTTTCAAACTTTATTGCAATGCTTATGACCATAAGGTCTCGATTGAGTTCGATTATGGCTGAGATCGGTCAATTAGGTCAGAAGTTATGCCCCTTTTAATATTCAAAAAATGCCATATTTCACGTTGTTTACGCTCTAGCATCTTCAGCTTTTGAGCAATCCTCTTCAAACTTTATGGCAATGCTTTTGACCATAAGGTCTCGATTGAGTTCGATTATGGCTGAGATTCATCAATTAGGTCAGGAGTTATGCCCCTTTTAATATTCAAAAAATGCCATATTTCACGTTGTTTACACTCTAGCATCTTCATCTTTTGAGCAATCATCTTCAAACTTTATTACAATGCTTATGACCATAATGTCTCGATTGAGTTTGATTATGGCTGAGATTAGTTGATAAGGTCAGGAGTTAAGCCCCTTTTAATATAAAAAATGCCAGATTTCACGTTGTTTACACTCTAGCATCTTCATCTTTTGAGCAATCATCTTCAAACTTTATTACAATGTTTATGACCATAATGTCTCGATTGAGTTTGATTATGGCTGAGATCCGTCAATTAGTTCAGAAGTTATGCCCCTTTTAATATTCAAAAAATGCCATATTTCACTTTGTTTACACTTTAGCATCTTCATCTTTTGAGCAATCATCTTCAAACTTTATGATAATGCTTATGACCATAAGGTCTCGATTGAGTTCGATTATGGCTGAGATCCATTAATTAGGTCAGGAGTTTTGCCCCTTTTAATACAAAAAATGCAAGATTTCACTTTGTTTATTCTCTACCAACTTCATTTTTTTTAACAATCTTTTTTAAACTTTAAGACAATGTTTATGCCCATAATCTCACAATTGGGTTTAATTATAACTGATATTGACTTGTAAATTCAGGAGTTATGCCCATTTCACCATAAAAAAAGCCAGATTTCACTTTTACACTCAAGCATCTTTATTTCTTAAGCAATCATCTTTCTCAGGTGAGCGACCAAGGGCCATCTTGGCCCTCTTGTTATTAATGCACATTGAAAGATGCCTTTATCACTTCATCTTATGAAAAAAATTGGCATTTTCCTAAGTATTGGGTGGTGTTGGGAATCAGAAAAAAGAGATTAATCAGCCTGTCTGTCTGATTTATGATTAATCAGTAATTTTAATGCTTATACTGCAAACTGTTATTCTACTGTTTCATATACAGACTGTACCACTAATTCAAAATTTGTATAATATCAAAACATAACAAAAAATGTGAACGCCTTTGTTATTATTTGTTTTATTTGATAGTTTTCATTGTTATAGGTCAAGATATTACTGTAGCTTTGTAGACCAAAACAGAATAATCTTACTGTTATGTTGTTACCAGCCAGAAAATTGCTTCTCAGTCTTAAATCATAAAATGCTTCTTTGATGAATAAGAAATAATTGTCGAGGATTAATCAATGCAGTCTCTGTCAACAATTCATCAACAAACTGATTCATCAGTCTAACACTAGTATTGGGACACTATTTCAAAAAAAAAATTGTATGACTAATTTTTTAGACTTCTTTTTTTTTGGCACAAAACTTAAGAGTGATTATGCTAATCTCAGCAGATTCAAGATTTTATCAACTGAACAAAGCTCCCCAAACCCACTGCAAGCCCTCCATATTTCAAAGGAATAATTCTCTTCTTATAGCATTTTTTGTGTCTTTATATACCTTTATCAACATAATTTAAATACCGTCTAATACATGTCTCAAAACCTACACATATGTTGATTTTGCATTTCTTTTTCACTCAATATTGCTATATGGAAAAGATAAAGATATGTGTATTTATAATTATAATGATTTCTGAGAAAAACTGGATCCAGGAGTGACCGGAGTCACTGTCGCCCTTTGGTGCCTCAAGTATGAGGTGATTGCCAAGACCTGGCGTGCTAAGTAAGGGTACAGTGCCCACTCAGGGCGTTGTGTTTATACATGGGTAGGTCCTGTTGGATAAAACCATGATCCCTATCAGAGGCCGGAGTTGTCCCCCATATATAGACAGTCTATTTACTCATAGTATTTGTTGGCTTCTAAAATTTGCATATCATTTATTAATGTCTTTTTTTTTTTTCTTCTTCTTCTTCTTTTCTGTTTATTGTTGTTGTTTTTTCTGTGTTATCTTTTGAGATATAGGTTTTAAAATATTTCTCTTGGAGTTTACCTTTCTTAGATTCCAATATAGTATATATGTTCTAATTTTTTTTTTTTTGTAAATGGCTAATTTTAGATTTTCCAAAATACACATGGTATTCCTTAGCTGACCTTCCACCCACTGATTTGCCATTTTTTTCCAAAACTTGTAATCCTATACTCTTGGTTATGCAGTCTATAAATAGAATCATTTTGAATAGGACAGGTTGAATAGTCCTGTGCAGATCTCTAGTCTGGTTTTAAACTGTTTTTAGCTCACCTGAGCACAACGTGCTCATGGTGAGCTATTGTGATCGCCTTTTGTCCGTCGTCCGTCGTCCGTCGTCCGTGCGTGCGTGCGTGCGTGCGTGCGTGCGTGCGTGCGTGCGTCCGTCGTCAACAATTTGCTTTAAACAACATCTCCTCATGAACCGCTGAAGGGATTTTGACCAAACTTCACAGGAATCATCCTTATGATGCCCTCTATCAAAGTTGTACAAATTATTCAGATTGATTAAAAAAGTAGGTCACAGGAGCTAAAAATAGATTTTAAAATTGCAAACTTTGAAAATCTTCTTCTGCAAAACTGCAAGGCCTAGAGCTTAGATATTTGGTATGTAGCATCATCTTATGGGCCATTACCAAGATTGTACAAATCATAGCCCTACGGTGATAAATGACCCCGCACCAGGGGTCACTTGTTTTACATAGAGTTATATAGGAAAAACTTTAAAAATCTTCTTCTATGAATCCATTAGGCCTAGAGCTTAGATATTTGGTATGGTGATAAATGCCCCGCACCGGGGTCACTTGTTTACATAGATTATATAGGAAAAACTTTAAAAATCTTCTTCTATGAATCCATAAGGCCTAGAGCTTAGATATTTCATATGTAGCATCATCTAATGGTTCATTACCAAGATTGTTCAAATCATAGCCAAATGGTGATAAATGCCCCCGCAATAGGGGTCACTTGTTTTACATAGAGTTATATAGGAAAAGCTTTAAAAATCTTCTTCTATGAATCCATAAGGCCTAGAGATTAGATATTTGGTATGTAGCATCATCTTATGGTTCATTACCAAGATTGTATAAATCATAGCCCTACGATGATAAATGACCCCGCACCAGGGGTCACTTGTTTTACATAGAGTTATATAGGAAAATCTTTAAAAATCTTCTTCTATGAATCCATTAGGCCTAGAGCTTAGATATTTGGTATGTAGCATCATCTTACGGTTCATTACCAAGATTGTACAAATCATAGCCCTATGGTGATAAATGACCCCGCACCAGGGGTCACTTGTTTTACATAGAGTTATATAGGAAAATCTTTAAAAATCTTCTTCTATGAATCCATAAGGCCTAGAGATTAGATATTTGGTATGAAGCATCATCTTATGGTTTATTACCAAGATTTACAAATCATGACCCTATGGTGATAAATGCCCCCGCACCAGGGGTCACTTGTTTAACATAGAGTTATATAGGAAAATCTTTAAAAATCTTCTTCTATGAATCCATTAGGCCTAGAGCTTAGATATTTGGTATGTAGCATCATCTAATGGTTCATTATCAAGTTTTCAAAATTGGCCCTTTGGGATAAATGCCCCGCACTAATTCCCCCTTTTTGTCAGGCTAAAATGTTTAAGATTGAGTTATATCAGAATTCTTGTCTGTTTAAAAACCTTGTAATCAGTTGTAGCAATGGTACTCAGGTGAGCGATCCAGGGCCATCATGGCCCTCTTGTTAACTCAGTACCTCTAGAGGGACCTTAATTTTGGGTGTAAAGCCAGATCAGCTAGCAAGTAACTCTCAGTCTGGTCAAGTTCATGTTCTCTTTAAGGCATATGCCAGTCAAATTTGTCCATGTGCATTCTGACTGCACATGTAAGAGAGGTAACTCTGGTTTGCCTATCTCTAATCTATCCAATATGTGGGGAGGTGGGGGTAATAAATCAATTTAATCCGGTTTGGCTCTCATTTTATGTTTTAATTGATTGGTGTAATAGATAAACTAGTGAATAATAATTTGGAAATGACGCACATAAGATGCAGAAAAATCACATTTTTTTGTGCATTATGACAATTTATTTAACAATGGGGAAAGATACTGAGGTAAATTATATACAATGGATCAAATATGATCCACATAAGAGGTGCAAGTAGGTGAAAAAATATGATATAATTATTGTAAAGTGTCCCAATTTCACATTTTTTTTAATAAAATTTACTCAGAATTTTTACCAAGTATGATCATATTGTTTTTACAAAAAATCTAACATGGTTAGCAAGTATTTTGCCTTTAGATTAGTAAAATATCAAACTATACAAAAATATTATACAAATGTCAGTGTTAAAAGTATTTCCTAGCATGTCTTTAAATGTGAGAGAGGCACTTGGCCCCCTCCTTTCCAAGTCCTTGCCTTAGTGAAAGTTTTGTTTTGCATTTTTGATTTCTCTGTATTATATAAAAACAAGCTTCTTAAATAAAAAATTCAGCTACAATAGGGTTTGGGTCATATTGTAAGAAAATGCATGTTTGATCCTCAAAAACAGGTTGACCGGTGTGTGACGGGACTGGTTGCCCAGCAACAGTGTGTGGGCCCCCTGCACACGCCCCTTGCTGATGTGGCTGTCACCGCACTGTCCTACATGGAGAAGAAAGGATCAGCCACCGCCATCGGGGAGCAGCCAATCAAAGGCCTCATAGACCCTGCCTGCGGAGCTAGAATGTCTGTTGGGGAAGCACTCACTAACCTCGTGTTTGCAAAGGTTTCGGATCTCAAGGTAATTGATAGTCAGTGGATGCCATTAATGGTTGTACAGTCCATTCGCGATGGTACGAAGTAGCCCCGGGAAACGCATTTATTTCGTTCCATCGCGTATTTCGTTCCATCACATCTTTCATATTGACGATTGAGAATCCCTTTATGTATGTGCTTATTTGTTTGTTTATGTCGTGTTTTCAGTATGTATTGCCGAAAACCATGTACTGTCATAAAGATTTAGTGTCATAATATGTTTAGTGTGATGTTGTTTCATTATTTGATTTTCTATATTTTTTATTTTTATACGATGATATTGATAAATAAAAAAGGCGTTCTGCAGTACAAATGTAAATATTTTTAATAAGTCATGTTTGTTTGGACAAACGTACATAGGTATAACATGAACATGAGATATCGAACAAGTGACTTATTATACAAAAACGAACACTAGAACAGTAACTATTATAAAAACATGTCGCAAATCATACATATGTATAACATGTATCATATCATAGTCAATCTCATAAAGTAGAACGATGCTCATCAGTAACCATTGTTGTAATATTGCTATTAGATATTCAATGAAATTGTATTTGTAGTAGTCTTAGATTTATATGTTCATATCAACATGAAGTAGAATGGAATGACAAGTCAGAACTTGAGACCAATATTTATACTGCTGCTTATTAAGTTTTGACATAAAATCACTTATTAATCTTTGTAACAAACAAACAAACTTGTTTGTAAACTTCGTGTCAGTTTGCAACAATCAACGTCACGGATGGCGTGCTAATAGGCTGATTACAGACAATATAATGTAAGCAATGTAAGCTGATTACAGACAATATAGTGTAAGCAACAGGTGTCACTCGGGTAGGTGTGAAAACTGACCGACACTTTGTTCGCACGCGTCATTAATCAGTTGTTAATTAGCAAATCGGACCACATACATACTTCGCTCCAGTGCATCTTTCGTTCCATCCTATTCGTTCCATCGCATCTTTTTACATTGAATAAAGAACAAATATTGCCGGGACCTGGCAATTACTTCGCATTACACGGTCATTTTGCTCCATCGCATTTCGTTCCATCGTGAATAGACTGTAATTAAAATGGATTCTTAAACTTGTAGAAAATTTGAGGGTTAGAAAAGTTAAGAGACCTGCAAAAGGGTCAGCATTTATTCAGATTTGCCAGAAATTAATTTCCAATCAGAGATACATGCATCTGGCATGGTTTTTATGCCCCCACCAAAAATTGGGGTGGGGGGGGCATATAGATTTGCCTATGATTGTCCGTCAACTTCTTGAAACTTCATGGATATAGTATTCAGGACATGAACTTGTGCACCTGGGTATTTTTATGCCCCCTACCAAAACGTGAGGCATATAGATTTGCCTTTGTCCGTCCGTCCATCCCACAACTGTGACGCGGGTAATTCTAAAGGTATTTGTGCTACAGACTATAAACTTCATGGATATATTACTCAGGACATGACTTGTGCTCCTGGGTGTTGGCCTTGTTTTGGAAAATGCGAGGGGTGGGGGCATCTTTGTCCTCTGGACACATTTCTACTTATTTTGTAAATTACCTAAGCAGTCATCCATTTAAAACCTTTTTGCATCTTGTAGAGTGGCTCAGAGCTGTACAGAGTTTTAGATAGGACATTGGTTAACATTAAGAATGATAATGTCACAGATCTCACCTTGATGTGACTGTATTTTTAGAGAGTCATGCCAGGCATGATAATACAGACTGGCTCTTGGTTGTTTAGTTAGTATATTGTTATCTTGTCACTTAAGTGTTCTTGTTTTGATTCTTGATTATGTGTTTGAGGCCAGTATGGTGAATGCTTTTCTTATATCATGGGATATTCTATTCTTCCTTCCTCTAGTATAACAGATTCTTTACAATAAAGAGAGATTTTTATGAGTTCTGAACCTTGTATCCAAGTTGAAAGTTGTCACAAAATAAGTAAAACAAGACTGAATCACTCTGCAGGATGTGAAGTGTAGTGGTAACTGGATGTGGGCGGCCAAGCTTCCAGGGGAGGGGGCGGCCCTGGTGGATGCGTGCCGAGCCATGTGTGACGTCATGAGGGACCTTGGCATTGCCATTGACGGAGGAAAGGACTCATTAAGCATGGCTGCTAGGGTCAGCGATCAGACTATTAAAGCTCCAGGTAAGTCTGTTTAAAGGTTTTTTTTTTTTTTTAAATCCATTCTTTGTCCCTCTGTGACCCTGGGTTAATTTATACTTTATATGAAACATAAAATGTAAGAGAATGTTTATTGTTTAGGGTAACATGTCTAGAGTATTAAAGTAATACTCTGTTTCATTTGTCTTAACAAAAATTAGCTTAAACAAGCCAAAATCTGAAAATCGTGGAGTCCAAAAGCTAGGGTTTTTTGTTTTTGTTTTTTTTGTTTTACAAATTTGAACTGGCTGCCAGCCAATATATTTTGAGAACACTTCTGCTTCATATCTAGTATATGTTTTCTTCAAATTCAGGAAGTCAAGTGTTTATGTCTTACCTTAAGTTTTCATTGCATTGTGAACACCCTGTTTTCCGTATGCCACAGGAACTCTGGTGGTGTCAGCCTATGTGGGATGTCCAGATATAACACTGACCGTCACTCCAGACCTTAAATGTCCAGCAGAGAAAGGTGAGACACCAGAATCCTTTTAGTGTCATTCTGTCATGACATTACCAAAACCATGGTGTTTATATAACCTTTTGTATGTTATACATAACAGTGACATGGTATTTTCAGTAGCCAAATGGTGAGAGTGTCCGCCTAGGGAGACTGCCACAAACTAAAGTCTTTAAAAACTGGTACCACTAGCTCCTTGCATGGCGCTCAGCACATATATATGGTGGTTCCAGGACTGGTTGACCAGGTGTTGTGACTGGGTAGGGTATCATGCCATATGTCTTCATCAGCACTATCTCTTTCACAGTTACACTGAAATACTATTGATCGATCAAAGCACATGGACTCTAAATACATAAGGCCCTGTGCTCTCAAAATATACTTATTATACAAGAAAATGCAAATAGTAACACAGGCAAAGTTTTCTTCGGCTGCAAAGGTTGATAAAAATAGTACATGTACTTGTATATTTCCCTTTTGCTTGGTGCTAAGTACTAAGAGTTGTTGCAGGACTGGTTGGCCTAGTATTAGGTTACCTACAATATGACTGAGATTGGTATGCAGTGTTCCCCCTCACATTTTTTTTTCAAGGGTAAAATTACCCCCTGGGTTGAAAATATGCATGTAAATTTTAATTTTAAGGGGTATGAAAACTTGAAGGTCATTGTGTTGTATTTTTAATCCCCGCATCTTCCCCTTTGCATTGTTAAATTCAAGCCATGAAAATTAGACAACCAATAATTTTGTTTTGGAAATGTTTCGGGTATTTTTAACTAGATATAGTTGAGGACTCTTTGGGGAACCTGTCATGACATTAATCATTCTTTTTGCCACTCAATCCAAACTGTGCAAGCGTAGATTGTGCCATGTTTTACATAGATGGGTTCACATGCGGATGGAAATTACCCAGATGTAGGACAGTAATCGCGCATTTACATTTCATTTTGATGCTTACAGAAAAATATTGTAAACCAAGTCTACGTACATTCCGATAGCCAATCAAAGCATGTTTATTCCCAGATATGTTTTTGGCCTATGACAGACAAGTTTCTCGTCACTAGAATTTTCGTACACACTGTCTTGCATGCAAAGTTAAAACTTGAGTGAAAGAAAATTTGTATATGTGAATTATGCAACATTTTACGTGACTGAGAACACTGGTATGATCCCACTTGTCTTTGGTGTAATATCACACTGAGTTTCCAATCAGTTGGTTGATAAATTATTTGATTACATGTCTTTAAAGTGATCCTAAGTTTAGGAGTAACATGAAACATATACCAGCTCTAACAAAACCCAAGCTCTAGAGAAGAGTACAGGAACATTTTTGTGTCACCTGCTGTAAGCAGAGGTGATACATAGGGATCACTTTTATGTTGTTTGTCTGTCTTTCTGTTTGTCACACTTCTTCTGTCACACTTCAGCAGGTGACAAACGTTCTAAAGAACACTTGTTTCTATAAATTAAATTCTGCTCTTATTCTTTCAACTCAAACAAATAATGTTATGTGATGACTTTTTTCTGAATAGGTTCTTTGCTGTATGTGGACATCAGCAAGGGAAAATGTCGCTTGGGAGGCTCTGCCCTGGCTCAGTGTTACAAGCAGCTTGGAGATGAGGCTCCTGATCTGGATCAGCCTGATGCTTTGTCTGCAGCATTCAGGGTTACTCAAAAGCTTCTTAGTGGTAAGTTGGTAACATTTGAATTTAAATAAAAAAAGTTTTGTCTAATAAAATAAAATTCTGTATCAATCATTGATGAAATGTTTTGTTATCTTGATATTAACCTTACATTCTGAAAGTCTCACTGGATAATTACATAGGGGCCTGGATAGCATTGTGTTAAGGCACTTTGCTTGTCACCAGTATGTCATGGGTTTGATTCCCTGTTGTGTATATGAGGGTAGAGTGGTTGCCCCCACCTGGGAATGGGGGTGTTATCATATAGATTTGCCCTTGTCTGTCCATTCTTTCCATAACAAAATCTTGTGTTGCACATATCTCCAAAACCCAACAAGCCATAGTGTTTAACTTTAAGGAATGTTTACCTGCCTGTGATGTGGGATGTTCTATGGAAATAAATGAGTCATAGCAAAGATATAAGCTACAAACTTTGTACAAATGCTGCAAAGTAAGGGCATTCATGTCTAGTTGACACATTTCTAGTTTTAGTGCACCTTATGACATATGTAATTAAATTCTACACATGTTTTCAAACATTTATTTTACCTATTTGAAATGTCCTTATGTGATTATCCCATAAACTGTGGTTACAATGATCTCCTGCCATGATTGAATACAAGGGGGTTACCATGCACTAGTTTGTGCAGTTAGTAATAGTGGCTGTTTAAAAAAAGTGGATTAGTAATAGGTTGATTGTGAAAACTTTAGTGTAACAGTTTCATAGATGATAATGTTGAGGACAATTGTTTCAGAGCGTAAGATCAGTGCAGGACATGATGTGAGCGACGGAGGACTTATCACATGTCTTCTAGAGATGGCCTTTGCAGGGAATTATGGGATAGCTGCAGATATCAACCCAACACATGGTGGGAACATAGATATGTTTATTTAATGCTAATGTATATCTGACTTAACTTCCCTCATAGAGGAAACCATGAAAATACCTATGCGAACAGCATAAAACCAGACCAGCCTGCGAGTAACTCGCAGGCTGATCAGGTTTTATGCTGTTCGCTGCTCCTCAGTGGCCCGGTAATGATGATTTAACAATTAAATTTGATAAGGTTTGAGTTTGGCTTTCTGCAGATCCGGCTTTATGTGGTACCTATTGAGTGCGTCAAAATGAGTCTATATGTGGGAAAGGGTTAATATAGTTTACAGGTCATTGATAAGATTTTAATTTACATGTATTTTATGATTGTCATTTGATCATTACGTGAAAAGAATTATCCATAAGTAGCAAATACATATTGAATGGCTATAGTAAACAGACCATGAGAGACTGCTAACAATGTTAGAAATTTTAGGATTATATGTTTATATTCAAACATCTTTTGCTTATTTTGTGAAAGGAAGAGGGAAATAACATTAATTAACTCTGTATCAAATCATTTCAAGTTCTTGTTGCACTGTAAATTAACCCAATAGGATTGAAATCAGTAATATGGGGCTTTAATTTCCATGCTTGAGAGTAAACTAGTTAACAAAGAAGACTTGAGTGATTTTATTTTCAGCATTATTATACCCCCGAAACGAAGTTTGGGGGGGTATATAGGAGTCACCCAGTGGTCGGTCGGTCAGTTGGTCCAGCGGTCCGTTGCATTATTGGAATTCAATACAACTTCATGCAATGATCAAGCACATGGAGAGGAAGTGCAGTGCACAAGAACCATAACTCCATCTTGACTTATTACAGAGTTATTGCCCTTTGTTACTTTTCCTTGTCCGGAGCATAACTTCAAAAGTACAAGTTGGATTTCAAAACAATTTCATACAATGGTCAACCACAATATGAGGAAGTGCAGTGCACAAGAACCATAACTCTATCTAGAGGAATTACAGAGTTATTGCCCTTAGTTACTTTTCCTTGTCCAGAGTATAACTTGTAAACTACTGGTTGGATTTCAAAACAATACAATATGAGGAAGTGCAGTGCACAAGAACCATAACTCTATCTAGAGTAATTTTTTTTTTCCTTGTCCAAGATAACTTGTGGTTGGATTCAAAACAATTTCATACAATGTCCCACATAGAGGAAGTGCAGTGCACAAGAACCATAACTCTATCTAGTAATTACAGAGTTATTCCCTTGTTACTTTTCCTTGTCCGAGCTTAACTTTAAAACTACTGGTTGGAATTCAAAACAATTTCATACAATGGTCAAGCACAACCTGTGTAACCCGGCCAAAAATCTGGAAAAAAAAACTAATGTAAAAATGTCATTTTCATACTCTTCTTCTTAATCCTAATAACTTCATCATTTCTAAAGCAGTATTGCGGGGGTATTAATCACATTTAGTGATAGTTCTAGTTTCTTTTGTAACCAGTTGAATTTATTTTTCAGACAAAGGTGCTGTTTTTGGTCTCTTTGCTGAAGAACTTGGCCTTATTTTGGAAGTTTCTGAAGCAGATGTAAAATATGTAACCGAGGCTTTTTCAAAAGAAAATGTTTCCTGTATGCTGATTGGCCATTCTCAAGGGTGTGGCCCAGATGCAAAGGTTTGTATACTACACATGTGACAGGAGTGACATACTTGTGCATCTTCTTCACATGAAGAAGTGGGGCCTAAATATAATTGTTATCATATATTACTTCCCTCAAATCTTCAATATCTCTGTAGCAGCTGTTAGTATTCTTGTAAAACCTGGAAATGTAAATATGTTGCTTTTTCTTTGTATTTTATTAGGGCTTTCAACTTTCCTTGAGGTTTAATTATTGTTATCTCAAAAGAAGTTACAGATTATGTCTAAATATAAAGCAAGTGAAATGTTGGGAACCTGAAGACTTTTCTAACAGTATCTTGATTTTTAAAATAGGACATCATATATGAAAGTTATATCTAAAGTAATACATTCTGAAAAAAACATGTTTTTCCTAGTGCCTCTGCATTTGGTCCCGCACATTGTCCAAACTTTTATTTCTATTATTTTATAGGTATAATGTGCTGATGTGATATGTTAAATACTATATGCTCCCTTTAAAGTCAGCAAGAAAATTTAATGAAAAAAGAAGAAAGAATTAGTAGGAAGGAAATGAACCTTGTATATCTATTTGGCTTGTAATGAGGACTAGTGATAGTTCATTCCCTTGTGAAACACCAATTTCAAGAACTGTTGAGGTTCATTTTAGAGAGGGTGCTTGAAGAGCCAGCATCATAAAATTATAACAGGAAGCAATACTCCGTAATCACCTTTGAATGCAATGATTTTCATTTTTATAAGATGTCAATTGACGTCACAGATTTCATTTGCTTTTAATATTAGTTTCTGCTCTACATCTGTCAATTCTGGATGGATTTTCTTCATTTTTACAATGATGGTGTAGGTCAGATTATGAATATAATTAGGTTTGATATGGTTTGCAGAGCAGAAAGCCCTATCATTTGTTCAGAACAAACGGAGTCTAGTTATACTTCACATTGGTGATGTCAAGGTAAATGTCAAAGTTAATAAACAAGAAAGTAGATCACTGATTCTTTGGAAGCAGTAGTTCCAAACTTAACTCAGTAAGTAAATCATTGATTCGCAATTAAAAAAGGTGAAATTAAAAAAGGTGAAATAAAATTTAATCTTTTATGTTGATATTTCACCAGGTTGAGGTCAAGTACAATGGTGCTCTGGTGGTGAATGAGAAACTCTGTGATCTGAGAGAGATTTGGGAAGAGACCAGTTATCAGCTGGAACAGCGACAGGCCAACCCTGACTGTGTCCAGCAGGAGAGAGAAAGTTTGAGAACCAGACGCATGCCAGAGTACAAGCTGACCTTTGACCCGGATGTTGTCCATATTATCCCTCAAGGTGAGTACAGAACCAGTCTGTTGCGGCTGGCTTGAATAAGACTACATAAGATTCTTGTTTCACATTGTTAGATGTTACTGGTTTAGTTTTACTTTGAAACTTACTTCTCTATGGTTCCTCAGTCATATCTGTACTTTGTCCCAGGGAAGGTAAGGATATATTCTTGCCTCCAACAGTGTTTAAACCTACAACCTTAGAATCCACAGCTAGCTCTGGACAGGTGTGGACTTAAATCACGAATTTTGTTCTAAGAGTAGCTAATGGTGATATTCCAGAGAAACCGGAAATGTTTCTTCAGAGTTACATCAGATAGCCTGGAATTGAATAAGGGAGTAAACCTTATAAAGATCCGGAAGAAATGAAAAGAAACATGGCAGTTTGTTGTGTGAACTAAAGATGAAACAGCTTCCTCTTCTTCTTTTTTTTCCCCCAATTATAATCCCACATAGAGGTTATAAAGCAATCTATATAATAAACATTATGTGAAGTTAGGCCTCAGAAGAAGTATTTGAGGACATGTTTAGTTGGCACAATACAATCACATGACCAGGTTTTGCAGGTAAGACGTGTCCCAAGGTGGCAGTGTTGAGGGAGGAGGGCAGTAACAGTGATCGTGAGATGTGTGCCGCCTTCACCATGGCGGGGTTCGAAGTGTGGGACATCACCATGCAGGACCTGTGTACTGGAGCCATCACCCTGGACACCTTCACTGGGCTCGCGTTTGTTGGAGGATTTAGCTATGCTGACGTTCTTGGATCTGCTAAAGGTGAGTAATAGAGAATGTAGGTTTTGGGCTCTAGGTTTATTGATATCGTAGAAGTCCCTTGATGATTTGTGTGAGACTGGAAGGTGGCACTTAGCTATGTGGATAAAAAGCTTTGTCATTTTTATATTTATTGTTAAATCCATTTGTAATACCTCCACAAAATTACGTCATCTCGTCACATCCTGTGCTATAATAAGTTCATTTTCCTTTTATATTGTTGATATTGTGAGTGAAGGCAGTGTAGCTGGAATATTGATCACCTATAGTAACAGTCCGGGTAGTATGTTTAATTAAATCTAACTGAATCACAAATGTATAACTAGA
>CM037787.1:38487691-38516790 GCA_021229015.1 Solen grandis
TGTGCATACTATTAAAATTTCATGCTGCTAGCTAATTGGCAACCTGTTTTAATTTGAACCTCAAAAGGAAGAAAAAAGTAGAATAATAATAACTAGACTTCTTTTGTTTTGAACAAAAGATAGGGCTTTCTGCACTGCAAACCATGACAAACCTGGTGTTTTTCGAATTTTGGCAAACCTATATAATCCTGCACAATGAAGTCGTAATGTATAACTTCTGTGAAAATTCCATGCCAATCCGTCCATAAATGACGGCTGTACAGCGCGGATGAACTTTGGTAGCTTTTTTAAGTTTTGATGTCATGTGACGTCATATGAAAATTTTAATCATTAAATGTTAATGTTCATGATTACCTACATAGGACATTAAATTTTCATTGTCTATGAACCTTTGCAACATGAGTAAATTGACATTCAGGAATCGGAAATTCTCTACAATTTGATGACGTCATATGACGTCATATGAAATTCATCTTTACAAAATGCAAAGGAAACACAGAGACGTATAAGCTCGCCAAATATAAAATATCTATCTCATTTAGAAACGATTTTATACGTATTTAAAACTTGACGTCCTTGGTTCGAATCTTCGATTCGCCAAAGAACCTTAGTTCTTTCAAATCTTGGCAAACCCATATAATCCTGCACAATGAGGTCGTAATATATAACTTCTGTGAAGATTCCATGCCAATCTATCAATGAATGACGGCTGTACAGAGCGTACAAACTTTGTTAGTTATTTATAGTTCTGACGTCATGTGACGTCATATGAAAAGTTTAAACATTGAATGTAAATGTTCCTGCTTACCTACAAAGGACATTTAATTTTCATTGTCTATGAACCTTTGCAACATGAGTAAAATTGACATCAAGTAATCGGAAATTCTTTACAACTTGATGACGTCATATGACGTCATATGACATTCATCTTTACAAAATGCAAAGGAAACACAGAGACATATAATGTTGCCTAATATCAACTTTCTATCTCATCTAGAAACGATTTTATACGTATTTGAAATTTGACGTCCTTGGTTCGAATCTTGGATTCGCAAAAGAACCTTTGTTCTTTCGAATCTTGGCAAACCTATATAATCGTACACAATGAGATCGTAATATATAACTTCTGTGAAAATTCCATGCAAATCCGTCCATAAATGACGGCTGTACAGCGCGTACAAACTTTGGTAGCTATTTTTAGTTCTGACGTCATGTGACGTCATATGAAAATTTTAAACATTGGATCAAAATGTTCATGATCACCTACAAAGGACTTTAAATTTCCATTGTTTATGAACCTTTGCAACATGAGTAAATTGACATCAAGTAATCGGAAATTCTATACAACTTGATGACGTCATATGACGTCATATGACGTTCATTTTTACACAATCCATAGGAAACACAGAGAGGAATAATCTCGCCAAATATCAACTTTCTATCACATTTATAATCGATTTTATATGGATTTGAAATTTGACGTCCTTGGTTCGAATCTTGGATTCGCCATAGAACTTTAGTTCTTTCGAATCTTGGTAAACCTATATAATCCTGCACAATGAGGTCTTAATATATAACTTCTGTGAAAATTCCATGACAATCCGTCCATAAATGACGGCTGTACAGCGCGTACAAACTTTGGTAGCTATTTTTAGTTTTGACGTCATGAGACGTCATATGAAAATTTAAAAATTAAATCTAAATGATCATGATTACCTACATAGGACATTTAATTTTTATTGTCTATGAACCTTAGCAACATGAGTAAATTGACATCAAGAAATCGGAAATTCTATACAACTTGATGACGTCATATGACGTCATATGACGTTCATCTTTACAAAATGCAAAGGAAACACAGAGAGGAATAATCTCGCCAAATATCAACTTTCTATCTCATCTAGAATCGATTTTATATGGATTTGAAATTTGACGTCCTTTGTTCGAATCTTGGATTCGCCATAGAACCTTTGTTCTTTCGAATCTTGGCAAACCTATATAATCCTGCACAATTAGGTCTTAATATATAACTTCTGTGAAAATTCCATGATAGTCCGTCCATAAATGACGGCTGTACAGCGCGTACAAACTTTGGTAGCTATTTTTAGTTCTGACGTCATGTGACGTCATGTGAAGATAAAAATAACATATTCCAAAATGCCATTGCTTCAGGTGTCTGATGATAGAATTTCTTTGTCCTAGACCTTCAGCAACTTAATGAAATAACAACATGAAAAGGTTGGAAAAAAAGAATAATAATAACTAGATGTCATTCGTCTAAACGAATGATAGGACTTTCTGCAACCTGTGTTAATGCAAAAAGCAGGAGATAGAAGTTTCATGTAATGACTCACCTCTGGTAGTATTTCATGTTCATGCTGAACAACTGACATTATAATCCGGGAAGAATAAGCGTTTAGATACAAAGAACAAAATAAGTAGTAGTAGTAGTAGTAGTATGCTTATGACGTCATATGACGTCACGACTCAAAATATATTAAGAAATTATGCAGAACTGCAAACTGTGTAAGTTTCAACTTTCTATCTCATCCCGAAGTTCTTTAACCCTAAAATGAAATTTTTAGTCATATGTTCGAATCTTACTTCAGCCACAATACTTCGGTTTTTCGGAATTAAGGTTAGCTGACAAAATATTCACACCTTAGTTTCAAGATGTACCATCTGTAAAAAATTGAAGAAAATTTGATCATAAATGGCGGCTGTAGAGCGCGAACACCATTTTTCACTATTTTTAGCTATGACGTCACGTGACGTCATAGGGTGCTGAAAATGTTGTTGCTCAAAAGCTCATGATTTGCTGCAATAACTCTGAAATTTTCATTATTCTGAACAACTGGCATCATGTCGAAATCATTGCCCCAAGTTAAAATTAATGCTTATGACGTCCTATGACGTCAAGATTCAAAATATTTGTAGAAATGCTGCAGAACTGCAAACTGTGTAAGTTTCAACTTTCTATCTCATCCTGAAGCTCTTCAATCCAAAAATGAAATTTTTGGTCCTATGTTCGAATATTACTTCAGCCACAGAACTTCGGTTTTTCGGAATTTCGGTAAGCTGGCAGGATATGTACACCTTAGTTTCAAGATATACCATCTGTGAAAATTAGAAGAAAATCCGACCATAAATGGCCGCTGTAGAGCGCGTACACCATTTTTCAATATTTTTAGCTCTGACGTCACATGACGTCATAGGGTGCTGAAGATGCTTTTGTTCAAAAGCGCATACTTTACTGTCATAACTCTGAAATTTTCATTATTCTGAACAACTGGCATCATGTCGAAATCATTGCCCTAAAATGAAAATTAAGAAGTATGATTATGACGTCACATGGCTACATTTGACGTCACGACTCAAACTATATTGAGAAATTCTGCAGAACTGCAAACTGGGTAAGTTTCAACTTTTTATCTCATCCTGAAGCTCTTTAATCCTAAAATGAAATTTTCGGTCCTATATTCGAATCTTATTTCAGCCACAGAACTTCGGTCTTTCGGAATTTCGGTTAGCTGACGAGATATGCACACCTTAGTTTCAAGATGTACCATCTGTGAAAATTTGAAGAAAATCCGACTATAAATGACGGCTGTATAGCACGAACACCACTTTTCACTATTTTTAGCTGTGACGTCATGTGACGTCATAGGCTGCTGACAATCATTGAAAACAAAATTTCCTCACGTGACTAATAACCAATAAAAATTTCATGGTCCTAGGACTTTAATTAAAAAATTTACGTCACGTGACGTCATGTGACGTTTATTTTCACATAATTGTTAGACACCCAGAGACCTACTAACTGACAAAATTTCAACTTTCTATCTGAAATAGGACAGTTTTTATAAGCATTTAAAAATTGACGTCCTTGGTTCGAATCTTGGATCCGCCATAGATGCTTGGACTTTTCGAATTTTGAAAAACGGACACCGGTTTACACAATAAGAACGTAATATACACATTCTGTGAAAATTTGATAAAAATCGGCCCATTAATAATGGCTCTGGACCGTGTACAAACTTTCGTAGTCAATTTCAAATGTGACGTCATATGACGTCATAGGCTTCTGAAAATCATTGAAATCGAAATTTCAGCATCTAAATCATTTGTCATTAAATTTTCATTGCCCTTCGACAATTTCAACATATAGAAATACTCTTATTAATATTAGAAATTCATTATCATATAATGACGTCAAGTGACGTCATGTGACGTTTATTTTCACAAAATATTTAAGACTCCCAGAGACCTATATACTGACCAAATATCACTTTTCTATCTCAAATAAATCCGATTTTATAAGCATTTAAAAATTTACGACCTTGGTTCGAATCTTGAATTCGCTATAGAACCATGGACTTTTCGAATTTCGAAAAACGGACACAGGGATGCACAACTAGAATATAATATACACATTCTGTGAAAATTTGATGAAAATCGGTTCATAAACAATGGCTGCAGACCGCGTACAAACTTTTGTTGCATATTTCCAGTGTGACGTCATTTGACGTCATAGACATATGAAAATCATAGAAATCAAAATATCAGCGTTTGAAGCATGTTTCTTTAAATTTTCATTGCCCTTCGACAATTGCAACATATAGAAATATTCTTGTTAATATTAGAAATACATTATCATATAATGACGTCACGTGACGTCATATGACGTTTATTTTTACAAAATGTTTAAGACTCCCAGAGACCTACATACTGACCAAATATCACTTTTCTATCTCAAATAGGACCGATTTTATGAGCATTTAAAAATTTACGACCTTGGTTCGAATCTTGGATTCGCTATAGAAGCATGGACTTTTCGAATTTTGAAAAACGGACACCGGGATGCACAACTAGATCCTAACATACACATTCTGTGAAATTTTGATGAAAATCGGTCCAGAAATAATGGCTGTAGACCGCGTACAAACTTTTTCACGTGACGTCAAGTCTGACGTTATATGACGTCGTATGAATATAAAATTCATTGCATCCGAAAGCTCATGGTTTGAAAAAACCAAAATTTCATTTCTGAAGGGAAGAAAAAAAAAAAAAAAGAAAGTCCTAATAAAAACAGACAAACCCAATAGGCTTTCTGCGAATGCAGAAAGCCCTAATAAAAAAACAGTACAAACCCAATATGACTTTCTGCCTGTAGGCAGAAAGTCCTAATAAAAAACAGTACAAACCCAATAGGACTTTCTGCCAGTAGGCAGAAAGTCCTAATAAAAAAACAGTACAAACCCAATATGACTTTCTGCAAGCTATGTTAATGCAAAAAGCAGGAGATAGAAGTTTCATGTAATGACTCATCTCTGGTAGTATTTCATGTTCATGCTGAACAATTGACATTATATTCCAAAATTAGTCCAAATGATAAGAACTAAGTATTAGTTTGTGACGTAACATGATGTCATATGACGTCAGGACATGACTGCAAACTTGATTTCTAGTTTAAAGGTCCTATGTTCGAATCTTCCTTCAGCCACAATACTTCGGTCTTTCGGAATTAAGGTTAGCTGACAAAATATTCACACCTTAGTTTCAAGATGTACCATCTGTGAAAATTTGAAGAAAATCCGACCATAAATGGCGGCTGTAGAGCGTGAACACCAATTTTCACTATTTTTAGCTCAGACGTCACATGACGACATAGGGTGCTGAAGATGTTTTTGTTCAAAAGCGCATACTTTACTGTCATAACTCTGAAATTTTCATTATTCTGAACAACTGGCATCATGTCGAAATCATTGCCCTAATACAAAAATTAAGAAGTATGCTTATGACGTTACATGACGTCGTGTGACGTCCCGACTCAAGATATATTAAGAAATTCTGCAGAACTGCAAACGTTGTAAGTTTCAACATTTTATCTCATTCTGAAGCTCTTTAATCCTAAAATGAAAATTTCGGTCCTATGTTCGAATCTTATTTCAGCCACATAACTTCGATCTTTCGGAATTTCGGTTAGCTGACCTGATATGCACATCTTAGTTTAAAGATGTACCATCTGTGAAAATTTGAAGAAAATCCGACCATAAATGGCGGCTGTAGAGCGTGAAAACCATTTTTCACTATTTTTTGCTGTGACGTCATATGACGTCATAGGGTGCTGAAAATTATAATGTTCAAAAGCGTATACTTTACTGTCATAACTCTGAAATTTTCATTATTCTGAACAACTGGCATCATGTCGAAATCATTGCCCTAATACAAAAATTAAGAAGTATGCTTATGACGTTACATGACGTCATGTGACGTCCCGACTCAAGATATATTAAAAAATTCTGCAGAACTGCAAACGTTGTAAGTTTCAACATTTTATCTCATTCTGAAGCTCTTTAATCCTAAAATGAAATTTTCGGTCCTATGTTCGAATATTATTAAAGCCACAGAACTTCGGTCTTTTGGAACTACGGTTAGCTGAAAGGATATGCACATCTTAGTTTCATGATGTACCATCTGTGAAAATTTGAAGAAAATTCGACCATAAATGGCGGCTGTAGAGCGTGAACACCATTTTTCACTATTTTTAGCCCTGACGTCACATGACGTCATAGGGTGCTGAGGATGCTTTTGTTCAAAAGAGCATACATTACTGTCATAACTCTGAAATTTTCATTATTCTGAACAACTGGCATCATGTCGAAATCATTAGCCTTAAATGAAAATTAAGATGTATGTTTATGATGTCACATGACGTCATATGACGTCAGGACTCAAAATATATGTAGAAATTTTGCAGAACTGCAAACTGTGTAAGTTTCAACTTTCTATCTCATCATGAAGCTCTTTAATCCTAAAATGAAATTTTCGGTCCTATGTTCGAATCTTATTTCAGTCACAGAACTTCGGTCTTTCGGAACTTCGGTTAGCTGACAGGATATGCAAACCTTAGTTTCATGATGTACCATCTGTGAAAATTTGAAGAAAATCCGGCCATAAATGACGGCTGTAGAGCGCGAACACCATTTTTCACTATTTTTTGTTGTGACGTCATGTGACGTCATAGGGTGCTGAAGATGCTTTTGTTCAAAAGCACATACTTTACTTTCATAACTCTGAAATTTTCATTATTCTGAACAACTGGCATCATGTAGAAATCATAGCCCTAAAATGAAAATAAGAAATATGCTTATGACGTCACATGACGTCATATGACGTCACGACTCAAAATATTTATAGAAATTCTGCAGAATTGCAAACTGTGTAAGTTTCAACTTTCTATCTCATCCTGAAGCTCTTTTATCCTAAAATGAAATTTTCGGTCCTATGTTCGAATCTTATTTCAGCTCAAGAACTTCGGTCTTTCGGAATTTCGGTTAGCTGACAGGATATGCACACCTTTGATTCAAGATGTACCATCTGTGAAAATTTGAAGAAAATCCGACCATAAATGACGGCTGTAGAGCGCGAACACCATTTTTCACTATTTTTAGCTGTGACGTCATATGACGTCATAGGGTGCTGAAGATGCTTAAGTTCAAAAGTGCATACTGTCATAACTCTGAAATTTTCATTATTCTGAACAACTGGCATCATGTCGAAATCATTGCCCTAAAATGAAAATTAAGAAGTATGCTTATGACGTCACATGACGTCATATGACGTCACGACTCAAAATATTTGTAGAAAGTTTGCAGAACTGCAAACTGTTTAAGTTTCAACTTTCTATCTCATCCTGAAGCTCTTTTATCCTAAAATGAAATTTTTGGTCCTATGTTCGAATCTTATTTCAGCCACAGAACTTCGGTCTTTCGGAATTTCGGTAAGCTGAGAGTATATGCACACCTTTGATTCAAGATGTACCATCT
The DNA here is from genome assembly GCA_021229015.1 of Solen grandis. Lineage (NCBI taxonomy): Eukaryota > Metazoa > Mollusca > Bivalvia > Adapedonta > Solenidae > Solen > Solen grandis. The sequence continues at coordinate 38,495,521 of CM037787.1, forward strand.
GTGAAAATTTGAAGAAAATCCGACCATAAATGACGGCTGTAGAGCGCGAACACCATTTTTCACTATTTTTAGCTGTGACGTCATGTGACGTCATAGGGTGCTGAAAATCATTGAAATCAAAATTTCCTCACGTGACTAATAAGCCATAAAAATTTCATCGTCCTAGGAATATTGCAACATAAAAAAATAAGCGTTTAGTTAGGAAGAAGAAAAGAATAATAATAACTAGATTTCATTCGTTGATACGAATGATAGGACTTTCTGCTAAAATTGAAAAATATTAAGATTAATTCCGTTAGAAAGAATATATATTAAATTCTCTACCTTTTACTTATTTTTTTTTCGTATGGACTTCTTTTAGCTTTGACGTCACATGACGTCATAGGGTGGTGAAAAATATTTTGTTCAAAAGCACATACTTTACTTTCGTAACTCTGAACTTTTCATTATTCTGAACAACTGGCATCATGTCAAAATTAATGCCTTAAAATGAAAATTAAGAAGTATGATTATGACGTCACATGAAGTCATATGACGTCAAGAATCAAAATGTATGTAGAAATTCTGCAGAACTGCAAACTGTGTAAGTTTCAACTTTCTATCTCACCCTGAAGCTCTTTAATCCTAAAATGAAATTTTTGGTCCTATGTTCGAATCTTATTTCAGCCACAGAACTTCGGTCTTTCGAAATTTCGGTTAGCTGACAGGATATGCACACCTTAGTTTCAAGATGTACCATCTTTGAAAATTTGAAGAAAATCCGACCAAAAATGGCGGCTGAAGAGCGTGAACACCATTTTTCACTATTTTTAACTGTGACGTCACATGACGTCATAGCGTGCTGTAGATGCATTTGTTTAAAAACGCAAATATTGCTGTTATAACTCTGAAATTCTCATTATTCTGAACAACTGACATCATGTCGATTTTATTGCACTAAAATGAAAATAATAAGTATGCTTATGACGTCACATGACGTCATATGACGTCACGACTCAAAATATATGTAGATATTCTGCAGATCTGCAAACTGTGTAAGTTTCAGCTTTCTATATCTTCCTGAAGCTCTTTAATCCTAAAATGAAATTTTCGGTCCTATGTTCGAATCTTATTTCAGCCACAGAACTTCAGTCTTTCGGAATTTCTGTTCGCTGACAGGATATGCACACCTTAGTTTCAAGATGTACCATCTTTGAAAATTTGAAGAAAATCCGGCCATAAATGACGGCTGTAGAGCGCAAAAACCATTTTCCACTATTTTTAGCTGTGACGTCATGTGACGTCATAGGGTGTAGAAGATGCTTTAGTTCAAAAGCGAATACTTTACTGTCATAACTCTGAAATTTTCATTATTCTGAACAACTGGCATCATGTCGAAATCATTGCCCTAAAATGAAAATTAAGAAGTATGCTTATGACGTCACATGACGTCATATGACGTTACGACTCAAAATATATGTAGAAATTCTTCAGAACTGCAAACTGTGTAAGTTTCAACTTTCTATCTCATCCTGAAGCTCTTTAATCCTAAAATGAAATTTTTGGTCCTATGTTCGAATCTTATTTCAGCTCAAGAACTTCGGTCTTTCGGAATTTCGGTTAGCTGACAGGATATGTACACTTAAGTTTCAAGGTGTACCATCTGTGAAAATTTGAAGAAAATCCGATCATAAATGTCGGCTGTAGAGCGCGAACACCATTTTTCACTATTTTTAGCTGTGACGTCATGTGACGTCAAAGAGTGCTGACAAGCATTGAAATCAAAATTTCCTCACGTGACTAATAACCCGATAAAAATTTCATCATCCTAGGAATATTGCAACATATTAAAATAAGCGTTTAGTTAGGAAGAAGAAAAGAATAATAATAATAAAAAATGACGTCACGTGACGTGATATGAGGTTTATTTTCACATAATTGTTAAGACTCCCAGAGACCTACTAAATGACAAAATTTCAACTTTCTATCTCAAATAGGACAGTTTTTATAATCATTTAAAAATTGACGTCCTTGGTTCGAATCTTGGATCCGCCATAGATGCTTGGACTTTTCAAATTTTGAAAAACGGACACCGGTATACACAATAAGAACGTAATATACACATTCTGTAAAAATTTGATGAATATCGGCCCATTAATAATGGCTCTGGACCGTGTACAAACTTTCGTAGTCAATTTCAAATGTGACGTCATATGACGTCATAGGCTTCTGAAAATCATTGAAATCGAAATTTCAGCGCCTGAATCATATGTCATTAAATTTTCATTGCCCTTCGACAATTTCAACATATAGAAATAATCTTGTTAATATTAGAAATACATTATCATATTATGACGTCACGTGACGTCATATGACGTTTATTTATACAAAATGTTTAAGACTCCCAGAGACCTATATACTGACCCAATATCATCTTTCTATCTCAAATAGGACCGATTTTATAAGAATTTGAAAATTTACGACCTTGGTTCGAATCTTGGAATCGATATACAACCTTGTACTTTTCGAATTTTGAAAAGCGGACACCGGGATGCACAACTAGAACTTGGATATACACACTCTGTGAAAATTTGATGAAAATTGGTTCATAAACAATGGCTGTAGACCGTGTACAAACTTTTGTTGCATATTTCAAATCTGACGTCATATGACGTCGTAGGCATATGAAAATCATAGAAATCAAATTTTCAGCGTTAGAAGCATGTGTTTTTAAATTTTCATTGCCCTTCGACAATTTCAACATATAGAAATATTCTTGTTAATATTAGAAATACATTATCATATAATGACGTCACGTTACGTCATATGACATTTATTTTCACAAAATGTTAAAACTTCTAGAGACCTATATACTGACTAAATATCAACTTTCTATCTTAAATAGGACAGATTTTATAAGCATTTAATAATTTACGACCTTGGTTCGCATCTTGGATTCGCTATAGAACCATGGACTTTTCGAATTTTGAAAAACGGACACCGGGATGCACATCCAGTCACATTATCCTGATACCGAGCCAACCAGTCCTGCAACTACCCTTATATGCTGAGCGTCAAGCAAGGGAGCTATAACAGTACCATTTTTTACGACTTTGGTATCGAACCCACGACTTCCCGCTCCCGAGGCGAACGCTCTAACCACTCGGCCACCGGGAACGGTACACTTGTTTAGCTAGTAATATCAATATGATATAAGTAAAAAGTTTTTTTTTTCAATTTCTATGACTAATACATATCTGTAAACTTACATTTTCCGAAAATGCTTCAATTAACGTGAAACACGCGTTCTCAATATAAAGGTTGCACACTTAAATGAGCAATTGATAAAAAATATGATTCTTAGTTTTCATGATTTAATATTTGTGAAACATTGATTATAGTATTGTCAGTAATATTGCAAAATATTTTGAACATGAAATTCTTTTTAAGCGTGATATTGTAATTCAAAGTTACCACTTAAAAGTCATTTTTTTGCATTAGAAAGGTTAGTTACTTTAGTGGTTGTATGTTTTAAGATATAAATAAAATATGTTTTTTTTTATGCAGCATCATTAATCTTACACAAATTTATTTACTATGCATAGTAAAAGATTCGCTATATGCTATACCCTATACAAAAATGAGCTCCAACTTTTGTGAAATTTATTGCTAAGCAGTGCGTGACTTTCATTTGTTTCTATTTTTTTAACAGTTATTAAAATAACAACCTTTCATTTCTTAAATGTATAACCATAACCCATAGTAGTTTGCATTTAAGTGTTTCTTATAATTAAGAAATATTGCAATTAAGTCACTGTTCATACAGCCTTTACATACTTTATCCATATAATGAATTTTATGTACCTTAAACATACTGACCCAAAAGTAACTAACCTTACCACCAATAGTTTTTTGGAGTCTATTAAAAACTGCAATGATAAAAGGAAAAATAATGCTGTTTATTCAAACAATAAATGTTTATTTAGAACAGAACTAACTTTAAATTTCATTTATTGGCATATTATATGAACTGATTGTTCAAAATGAAGTTGAAAATCATAAAGCAATCCAACATCATGTAAGCATATCTCATCACTCTGCTACTTTTGATACTTCTTTTTGAAACATGACTATTTACATGATATATTCATTAAGAAAATTGCAAACAGAGTTGACTTCATAAATGGTATGAGTCTCATTTCTACTAGGTCTGAGAATATATAACTTTAATCTGTTCATGTAAGGTTCGTTAAAGTGTAAGGTTCATAACTACTAACTTTAAAAATGAAATGTTTAACTTTCTTAACGTTTTCAATATGTGAAACTTAAACAAATTTGTAAACATGTAATCAAACACATATTTTACATAAAAATGTATCTGTATGTATGTTCAAACATGAAAACTTTGCACAAAATATTTATCAATATGTAAGGTTCGTGCCCATGAGAGGGGATCTACACAATTCAGTTACTTTCTACTTTCGATGGTGGTTATGTCTGTCTCAGATAATTTGAACATTCGCTGCGATTTTCCCGTAGGTAAGGGCTCTGAAACTATGCATATAATGTCCTGTTTGTCTACCCAGATTCTATCTTCGTGCTTTGGCCACTTTAAAAATTTCCTAACATTTTCCATAAATGTAACTTCAACGTCTCCATCTTCCTCATCACACTCTAAAACTTTCCCTACATATATTCTATTGTCATAATTTGCTGCAACAAAATCTCCTACTTTGATCTTTGCAATCAACACTAAATTGTTTTCAGTAGCAGCATCTTCTGTTGGCTGATTATCAGTTGTGTGGACTGATGCATCTGGTTGGTTCTCACCATCCTTTGTCACAGATAAGGCAAGTGTTTCCAATACCCATTCATTGGAGGTACATTTCTTCTCATTGATGCACTCTTTACAGTAGCAACTGACTTTTGATGTTAGTATCTGATTGTTACCGATACCAACCACTGCATGGAGCTTCATGGTGCCTTTGATTGGCTTGACCTCACACTGACTCAATGCTTGTAATTTCTCTTGGCACTCCGCTGATGAAACGTACAAGAATTTCACTGTGTTCATGGAACAACTTGATGATTGTGTCCACTGAAAAAAATCACGAGCATCTTGTATCGTTACTTTTCCTGTGTTAACAGCATCGTCTGCCATTCTCTTAGTTGTTCCCCCTAATCCATCACACGGTCCTTTACCGTGGCCTGCTTCATAGTAGTTCCAAGCTGCCTTACACTGATATATTTGTTCGTGATTTGCTACAACTTTGAATACTGTTTTATTCCGGTACTGTGAAGTAGGGCTGTCAGTAAAGTAGTGGATTTTCTTCACAGATGGGACACACGTTTTCACCTCAGGCATGATATGGTCAATAAAACTGAGGACTGTTGCTGAATTATGACCCATTTCATCAGAGACTACCACGATACTTTTGTGTTGTAGTTCACAAGTGTTGGCTCTGTAATATATGACCACGGGATGTAAAGTCACAGCACTTTGGTTCCAGTAGGCTGATTGAACCTCCTCAACACTTTTGCATGCGTAATTCTCAGCAAAGTCCATAATGACAATGACTTCATTTGTTGGGAGATCCTGTTTGATTTTCTGGCATGCCTGATATTGACAATGGACCCTTTGTACATGGTCTCGAAATTCTCTTATCTGAGTTTCCATGTGCTTAAGGAATTCATCTTTCTTCATGGTACTAGAAACTATCTTCATAATCATTTTCTTTCTACCTTTTTCCTCTACAGTGACTCTCTTCCATTGACCAAAGGTGATTTCCTCAGGTGTGTCTGATGTCATGTTTTCTACATTGACAGGATCATTTATGAATGTCTCTGGGTTTAGGGGCACTCTAACACCACACTTCTTCATAGCTTGTGTGCAAAGGGCGACATTTTGGTGCTTTGTGCATAGGCAGCTTCTCCGGGAGATAAACTTTGTAAGTTTTATTTGTGGCGGGCGTATACGACAGAATGACGCTAAAGATAGCTTCGCATTAGGATTTTCACCAAGGAATTTGCTGTGGAGATTCTTTAGATAGTCTGTAAGAATTCTTGTCTGGTGATTTGTTCCATTCACTTTCAGTTTATCTTGCTTCCCTGGATTACATCTGGAATTATCATCACGCATCAGAAATGCTTCAACCCTGGATCTATACCGGGCAATTTCTCTCTGTCGTCTGCCTTTCCGGATATTTGTCAGACTAGAGTTTACCTTCGCTATCCTATTTCTTCCGAGACCTGTTGACTGGTTGATTGTTTTAGCTAGTCTGTATTTCTTCAGAATCTTCCCACCTATCAAACCCCGTAAAGCTCCAACTTCACTTCGTGCAATTCCCTGGCGGCACGTTTTGAGCTGTCTTTGAACAACATTTGCAAAAAGAAGTTGTTTCTTAATTTTCTCACGATGACTTTTCTTCACACCTGACAATGCTATCATTCGTTTGGTACTTCTTCTAGGCGTACTGACATCTTCAGTCCCCATTTCGTGATCTGATTCTTCTTCTCCTTTCTTAAGCTTTAATTTCTTTAGACGCTGAAGGCTTCTCATGTTTCTCTTATACCTCTTTTCTAAATCTTGAAATTTTGACATCAACTTGTTATATTCACGATGTTTCTTTGCTAGGGCTTTACTTGTGCGTTTCTTTGGCCCATTTCTCCGATTAGGAAATGGTAAATTAACTATGAGAGACATAGCTGATTCCTGTGTTTCATATCCACTCTCTGGTCTTCGACCTTCCTCATCTTGACCTCCAGCATTCTGTTCTACTGCTATCTTTTTCTTGATTTTATTTAATATTTTTTTGGCTTACGGTCGTCCTTCTGTTTCCTCGTCAGCTGGTCAACAGGTGTATAATTCTTTCTCTTCCTTGCTCTTGCCTTTGCTAGGTACGATTCATACCTTTGAGGATCACTTTTCAGTCTTTCTCTATACTCTTTCATCTTTTCCCTAGCTAACTTTACCATTTTAGCTCTCTGAAATAAATAAAAATCGCTGTTATACTCTCTGCGCTTTCATTTATCTATATGTAAGGTTCGTTACTATTTGGTAACAATCCTTACTATTATCAAAGTTTAATGTCCCAAGTTTTATCTACTGGCATGATATAAATAAAACTTTCAACAAAGAAAGACATACATTTGCATTTATTCTAATACGAAAATACACTTATAGGCTTAAAGGTAAGTATGATAAAGCTTCACTGCTGAAAGACAGCTGAATTGCATACAGTGGTATTGTCAAAAGCGAAAAAAACATGTTAGGTTTTTAATTTTCACATTTTGCCCAGGCAAATAATTCAAGAAAAGTCATTTTAGAAAATGATAGTCATTAAACTGTCTTTTATATACAAACCTCTCGATATATATAGGTGCTGTTCAAAACTGTTAAGGTTCGTTACCAAAAGATACGAACCTTACATGGTAGTCAAACAGCTTTTAACCATGACATAATTTGTAAATCATGCTTTAATTATGCTTAGTAATCAAAAGTAGTTTTATATAAAGCTATATCAGATAAGAAGATTTTAATATAATGCGAAAAGAGTGTGATAAAAATCTTACACTGATTGTTGGTATCCAGCGCTGATAAATAAAGACAGTTTTTTCAACACAAACAACATGTAAAATGGCGACGATGCCTCGTATTTCATCAAATGACGTCATTTTTAAAACTAATGACGTAAGAATGCTCATGACTTATGATACAGATCAAAGTACCAACAATATCGATGTTTTGGTAACTATTCTTACAAAACGAACCTTACGAATGGACTTTGTGATCCACTGTGAAAAAGGTTTTTAAATGCCAGAATTTTATTTTAATCTCAAAAGTACTTGTAGTATATATTCTTTAAAGAAATAATGAATTAGTCAATTTATTCTTTATACTTATGCATAAATAACGGGTAACAAACATTACAATGTTAAATTTCTTTTGTGAAAGCCTTATACAAATATTTAGATTTATGCATTTATTATTCATTCAAGATAACCGTTAATTGTTTTTTCGACAAAATAATTCAATTATGAAATTATAATGTTGTTTAACAGAGCTTATTTTCATGACAACTTTGCATATCTATCTATTTATCAATAACGTGTGCTTGTTTTATGAATTATCATGGTTTAAGCGACACACAAACAACCGCGCTATGTTTTCAAGGAATTAAACGTAAGACCACAACATCAATGATTTTCGGCAGGTAGGACCCCCTATTACACAATATTTATTGTGAATACTAAAAGTATAAGAGCATAATTGATTTAACATCAAAGTATGACTAAGATACCCCATCGGCGACAGTAGCGAACCTTACAAAATGTACATTCATTCTCACTAACGACATGGCAAATGAAAACTATATTAATTCAAATACATGCATACAATGTCGCAATGTATCTCTGCACTAGATAATATAGTTAGTTCAATTCTGGTTGCGGATCAGAACAAGTAATAATGTGGTGACAACATAAATTGCCATGTGCACCTTCTTATTGAGAATGCGTGGAAAGCGAAAGTAGGATATTTTCTGAAAACTCTTACACTTGGGTTTATATTCGTATTTTTGATGTAACTTCCTTATACTTTAATCAATTTTAAAACTCTAGGTACCAAAATAATCGTCTTAAAATTCTCTACATCTCACTCGCTTAGGGTGCGGACTTATTTCTAATGAGCTTTGAGATATTAGCCGTAGAACTTTGACAACACGGCAGAATCGCTGAAATTCTACATGTTTAAATTCTTATTTTTGATGTAACTTCCTTATACTTTGTTCAATTTCAAAACTTAAGGTACCAAAATAATTGTCTGAAAATTCTCTACATTTCACACGCTTTATCTATAGGAATATTTTTAATATTTTTTGAGATACAAGCTCTTAAACTTCCTGAAAAATGAAAAAATCACCAAAGCTATATGCACGATTTTCGTTTTTCCCCATTACTCCATGAATCTTAGGTTAATCATTAAACTTTAGGCATCAAAAGAACGGCCAAACATTGCTTTACAAATAATATTCATCATCATATTTTCAAAATTCACAGGTTTTCGAGATATAAACTGTTAAACACACTGGGGGTTACCAAATTTTCGTTTTTCCGCCATAACTCAACCGATTCAACCCCGATCATCAAAAACTAAATATCATCTGAAAGGTCTATCTAAGCACTACAAATTATACGCATAGTGTCTCGATAGAATATTTACCGTTTTTGAGATATTTAAGGCCGAAGAAAAACCCGATAATTGATATATGACCTTGACCTTTGGGATTTTCCGAAAACGGAAGTGACGTGGCTCCATAGAATCTAATACTGCATCTTCAGACAAAATTTCAAGCAAATCATACAAAAAATAAAGCCTACAGGGCTTAAAACCCGTTAAGTTTTAATACGAAAGTTTTAATAGCATTATGACGTCATATGAGGGTTTTTTTAAAAAAACAACTTTCTAGCTTTTCAGGAAGCGATTTTATACGCATTTGAAATTTGACGTCATTAGTTCGAATCTTGGATTCGCTATAGAACCTTGGTCTTTTCAAATTTTGAAAAACGGACACCGGGATGCACAACTAGATATTAATATACACATTCTGTGAAATTTTGATGAAAATCGGTTCATAACCAATGGCTGTAGACCGCGAACAAACTTTTGTAGTAGTTTTCAGCTATGACGTCATATGACGTCACTCATAGTTGAAACAATGCAGATCGAAAGGGACTCTATTTAGCTGATCACTGAAACAATTTGAAGACTCTATCTCAATTATAACCTTGTTAAATTACAACCTCAAAAGGAGGAAAAAAAGAATAATAAGAAGAAGAACTAGATTTCGTTTGTCCCGAACAAACGATAGGGCTTTCTGCTCTAGTGACCTTAGTGTCATTTTGACCTTGACCTTTGACTTCATTACCTCAAAATCATAGGTGTCATATACAGGCCGTGTGCAATGTCCCCATCAAGTTTCACAGACATGGGCTTATTTCTTCTCAAGTTATAAATAAAAAAAATGATTTTATATTAAGTTTCACTTTGATCCAGACCTTTGACCTAATGACCTCAGAATTTAAAATGGGTCGTGAACTTGCCAGGGAAATGTGCATAACAACTTTTACAAACTTAGGCTTATTCATTCTCAAGGAATTCAACGGACAAGGATTTTTAGATTAAATGTCACTGCGACCTTGACTTTTGATCGAATGCCCTCAAAATCAATAGGGGTCTTCAAGTAACAAAGGGCAATTTCTCTACTATGTTTCCAAAACCTATGCTTATTCCTTCTCAATATATTGTGCAGACAAGGAAATTACACTAAGTGGCAATGTGAATTTGACCGTTGATCGTCCGGATCTAGGGTAACCAACCCAATAACCGCCTTCTTTCCTTACTTCAAATTGCTAGATTTTCGTATACAAGCCCTCATCCGAAAAACATGAATAACTGCCATGTTTTTTGACGGAATCACTTGAATTTTTCAGGACTTTTTGCACATCGTAGGTCTCGGCATTCGTACAAATTTCAACTCCATACAACAACTTGTATTCTTGCTTAAATATGCATATCGTCACAATCACGTGACCGAATAAATATTCCTGGCAGTATACATCACTTCACTTTGAAGCTTGTTTATCCTGAAAAATCATAATAATTGACTCAAAGTTCATGAAGCTACAGCGTTTAAATTTCGTTAAAAGTACACTTTTCATTTTTCTGCCATAACTCAACCGTCTGAACCCCGATCTTCAAAAACTAAATATCACCTGAGAGGCCTTTCAAAGCACTAGAAAATTTACTCATAGTGTCTAGCTAGAATATTTTTCGTTTTTGAGATACTGATGGCCGAATAAAAACACCTAAAACCGACATATGACCTTGATCTTTGCGATTTTCCGAAACGGAGGTACCATGCACGGTGGGACACGCGGTTGCACATTTATTGAAAGTAACATGCCAATCTGTCAAAAAATCAAGCCTGCAGGTCCCAAGAGCCGCTAATTTCGAAAGCAAAATTTCTTATCACCGTGTGACGTCAAATGCCGTCACACGACGTCAGATGTCAAATTATACAAAGAAGACCTCAGGATACATAGGCTATCCAATTTTCAAGCTTCTAACTCATCAGGTGCCTTTGTAACACGAAATTATATATTTGTGACCTAAGTTCGAATCTCGATTTTGACATAAATCTCGAACTTTTGGAATTTTGAAAATTCAAGAATGTATACACATCTACATCCCAACTTTGACGGCTGCAGAGCGCGAAACAAATTTGGTAGCATGTTTGAACTGTGACGTCAAATGACGTTTATCCGAAGATGAAAATTGTTGCATTCAAAAGGGCCAAAGTCACTCTGATTACTGTTAAAATTTCATGCTGCTGGTTTACTGGCAACCTGTTTTAATTTGAACCTCAAAAGGAGGACAAAGAATAATAATAAGAAAAAACATAACAAACCCAATAGGACTTTCTGCTTGAATAACTGCCATGTTTTTTGACGGAATCACTTGAATTTTTTAGGACTTTTTGCACATCGTAGGCCTCGGCATTCGTACAAATTTCAATTTATGATTTTTTAATAATTCTTGCTTAAATATGCATATCGTCACAACCACGTTATCACAATCACAATTGACTTTATTACCTCAAAGTCATAGGTCACAATATACAGGCCGTGGGCAATGTCCCTAACAAGTTTCACAGACATAGGCTTATTCCTTCTCAAGTAATATACATGTATAAAAACTACTTTGTTCTTGCCAAACTCAAGTGTGATATATACAGAAGAACTTTTCTCTAACGTCCCATATTTTTAGCCAAATGTAACAAGGTGAGTAAAATGTAACACACACGACTGGGGGACCCTAGGGGTTAGAGTGGGGACCCCTTTATTACGGAGCAAGTGCTATACAAACTGAGCTACCAGACCCTTTACACAAATATAACACTAAAAGTGTTACTTATAGGCCATTACATACTCCCTCGCCTCTTTGGATTTGTCCAAAATTCACCGGACAGAACAAATTGATATGTTCATGACAAATCCAAGGGTGATTATACTTGAGAACTATACTGTACAAGCCCTACGTTTAGTGCCCAATGTAACCATATGAGAAACATGTGCAGCCAGATCAGACTCGAACCAAGGACCTGAACGAGTACATGTACCATACAGATTGGAATGCTTACTCAAAACTCATAGCGACAAGGGTATGTCCCGAAGCCTTGTGAAGCTAATATGATTAAGTGGTTATGGTTACTACATGTATTATAAGTAAGAAAGGAAACTTGAAATTAAAACATCTGTTGAAAAGTTGAGTTGGTACCTAACACAAAAGCCCAAAATATGAAAATGAATAAAAGAAGTGTCCACATCTTGTGCATATGTTTTGAATTAAGGCTTTATATATTGCTAAATATCGCAATTTTAGGTTCGAATATTGCAAAATCATCATGTTTATTTTTCATCTCGTTCGTTTTACTCAGTAATACTCTCAACAAAATTAATGGTTTAACATTTCTTTCAATCCAGTAAACATCGCCTAAAGAATACAACATGTAACAATGTCCTTGCAAAATTACAAATTGAGTTTAGTGCCAAACTATTGTAAGGGATTTTTATTAATTTGAAGTAACACTATTTTTGCACCAAGCCATGAAACGCTACAGGTTGAGGTTCTCTATACATGCATTCAAAGCTAGAGTAGATTGGCTGGATATTGTCATGTCCGGGTGCAGGATTGCTCTGCAAAACAAAGGTAGAGTTATAAAGTGCAGACTGATCACTACCTGGGAAAATATATATCCAGGTTGGACCTTCCCAGCCATTTCCTTAGATACAATAATACCCTATATAGCTTGCTGGGTGATCAGAGTTATGACGATTTGCTTCACATCAACGAAAAGTAAAACATTATTATAATCTTCTCAAGCATGCAAACATGTTGCAAGTAATACAATGACGAACATGCAATTTATGTAAACGTAGCTGTTCGGGAGTTATTTGAAACTGATAAAATCACCTGCTGCATGGAGTGAGGCGTATTTTGCATTCAAGTATTATAGTAATGTATATTTCTACAGCGTGTAAAAAAGCATACCTAAGTGAGAAGACTGAATTTGAAATGTACAACGAGTAATTTGTACATGTCTTTCAACTGCCATTTTATGACATAACAATACATTAAGCGTTATAGATCTGTTAAAAGTATGCCCACATTGAAAAAGCCATTTTCAAAAAATATGTCGGTAAATTAGAACCTAACAGATTAACATTGTGGCATCAAAATGATAATATAGTTGATAGAACAAAATAGATAGATATGTAGTACAGAAATGATGACTTGGGAACGCACGTCAGTTCTGAAAAAAGGAAAATTTTCGTATTAATTAAACATTTGTTTTAATGCCTTAATCAATGGCAGATTAAGTCGTTTTGAGGAATGAAAATGTGGCATAGTGGTTATAGCCACAGATAGAATACCACATAGCCCCGCACCGCTGTTGGTTCGAGTTTCGGTAGGTTTAATGTGAGGAAGCCATGCAGCGGTCTTGTGGTAGGTCCAGCGCATCAGTGTAAGCAGAGGTCTTCCCCCACCTGTAGATATATATATATATATATATATATATATATATATATATATATATATATAGCAAAAAAAACAACAACACTGTTTTAGGCACCAATTAATTATACATGTGTATATTGTAAAAGGAGGAAAAACATACCCAAATTAATTTTTATACTTGCTTGGGGTTAGAATCAGAAAAAAACCCAGAATGTCTTAATTTTAAAAGAGCGAAATCGATATAACCGTTACAAATGAAGTTTAATTATGCTAAGTTCACAAATGAGATAGGGGCCTTCCTTGGTGGCTGAGTAGTTGAATTAAAGCGTCTTTTACGTCCTCTACGACTCTTACCTTCGGCAAACAACAACAACAACAACTACTACTACAAGAACAACAACAATAAACTAATAACAACTAAAAAATGCCGAAGACGCACGATTAAAATATCCGTGTCTCCGGTTATGACCGAGCACATAATTCGTTGCCCAATAATCATGACGTGTTGTCTGTAATTTAGACATTTGTGGTCTTGTCTATCATGCCGTAGACAAGAGGCATGAAACCGGAACCACACCCAGTTACATGAACCTGACTCTGGGCCAACCAGCTATCTTTGTTTACTGAGCGCTAGGTACAAGGAAGATATAAAGAACCCCTTTAGCTGCTTTGGTATGTTTCAAATTAGAAAACGGGTAAGAGAGTACTTTAATTGGTGAGCGCTGAGGTAGTTTCGTTTTTAAAAGTGTCCATTACTAAATATCAGTACGCTTTTCGCTGAAACCTATTTAAAATGAATAAAATAATCACACCGGTAAAGATAGACTCTTTGTTAGGTAAAGCCCCGAAAAATGACTTACTTAGTTCTGGTACTGCACATGCATACCGGAAGGCGAAAGTACGAAAACGCGAAAACACGATGACGAAAACGCGAACACACGAAAACGCGAAATTTCGATGACGAAAACGCGAAAACACAATGACGAAAGCGCGAAGTTACGATGATGAAAACGCGAAATTATTTCGCGTTTTCGTCATCGTAATTTCGTGTTTTCGCGTTTTCGTTATCGTACTGTCGCGTTTTCATCATCGTACTTTCGCGTTTTCGTCATCGTACTTTCGTGTTTTCGCGTTTCAGATTTTTTTCACACACAGGCGAATATGAAGATGGCCCTAACGGAATTCCGTATGAAGGGTGGTCACATTTTCTGAAGAATAATGACCGGGATATCGATGCAGGAGAAGGATGACCCGAGTCAATATCTTATAGATATCATCGAGGGTAATTTATTTCAAAGTTATCATTTTATAGAAAGGGGGTCACTTTTTCTGAAAAAGTATGGCCGGGGGTCATTATTCTATGGGGGTCACTTTACTTCGTTACACTGGGCGTATACAATAAAGCATATGTGTATTTCTTTGATTTGGCAATCATTGCCGAATTGAAAAACATCTAACATAATTTCAGAATCCAGTATGCGCGGTAACCAATGTAGAATACTTTTTAGACAAAATAAATCATAATCTTATATCTATAACACCAGTGTAGGGTATGCGATATCTAAAATGCAATCGATGTTTACAGCGTCGAATTAAAAACGTCGTGCTGCGGTGCACTAGGAAAACGTTTGGTGGGAGAGCACGGTTATAAAATAAAACGAACACTTTTATGTTCTGTAATGTACGGTGGCTTAAAACAGACACGGAAGATATTTTTTATATTTCGTCGCCACGCAATATAAGAAAAATACCGTCCATGCCACCGTAGCATTGGGCTTGACCAAGTTTGTTTTTCAAAACTATTATTTCAAGTTCACGGAAAACAATAATAAAATAGTAATCACAGCCGAATTAATCACAGCTACAAAAAATACTGTTTCAACTTCAACGACAAACTGTCCAACTGAGTGACGGAGTGGTTAGAGCAGAGCATCCGTTCCGTAACCAGGGTCGTGGATTCGATCCTCGGGTTACGACATACCACAGTGGTTATAATGGTACATACTGGTATATCCCCATTTCGCTTGGCCCCCAGCACATTTAAGCGAGTTCCAGGACTGGCTGACCTAGTGTTAGGATAATGTGACTTTGTGTGGTATCAAACCACTTATTTTTTACGACATAATGTCGGAGTGAGGCAGCACTATATATCTCTCATGTTGGCAAAAGTCCCCATTATACTGAAATGTGCTATGATCGCAAGGACGTTCATCCCAAGCAAACAAACAACTACTACTTCTGCTACCAAAATAATAACTGTCTGGTCTCTACTGTTGCAACTAATGTATATCTGTTACATTAATGAACAACTGTATCTATTTGTAGCATTAAAACTCATAACAACACATGTCGCTTCTGAAACTACTATCTCTGTGTCACTTTGATCCTGACCTTTGACCAAATGACTTGAAAATTTAAAAAAAAAAAGATCGCGAAGTGGACATGGACAATGTCCCTAACAAGTTTCACAAACTTAGGATTATTCATTCTCAATGAATTCAGCGGACAAGGATTTTTAATTAAATGTCACCGACCTTGACTTTTGATCGAATGACATCAAAATCAATAAGGGTCTTCAACTGACAATGGGCAATTTCCCTACCAATTTCAAAAATCTATGCTTATTCCTTCTCAATTTATTGTGCGGACAAGGACTTTACACAAAGTGTCAACGTGACCTTGACCTTTGACATAATGACCTCAAAATCAATATTGATAATCTACTATCCATGTCAACCTTTCATCTACGTATGAAGACAGCACACATATTATTATCAAGTTATTGAGGGGCTAACGGATGGACAGATGGACAAGCGCCTTATCAAAATAAGGGCGTATTACTAAACTTGGTATTGTAAGAAAGCTCTAAGTGTTAATCTTGAAGAAATCATAATTTTTTATTCAAAGTTCATGAAACTACAGCGTTTCAATTTCGTTAAAAGTACACTGTTCGCCTTTCTGCCATAACTCAACCAATTCAACCCCGATCTTCAAAAACTAAATATCACCTGAAAGGTCTTTCAAAGCACTACAGATTTTACCCACAGTGTCCATGTAGAATTTTTTTCGTTTTTGAGATACACCTTGTCGAATAAAAACACCAATAACTGACATATGACCTTGACCTTTACGATTTTCCGGAAACAGAAGTAACTAAGGTAAATGAGATGATATGTTGCACATTCAGTGAAAATTTTATGCAAATCGGTCAAAAGTTAAGGCATGTAGGGCTAAAAAATCCTACATTTTGGAATAAAGTTTGTTAACGCGTCATGACGTCATTTTACGTCATACGATGTCAGTCTTTTCAGAGCTGTAAGAAAATGTTAAGACACGTGTTCTGTCTAAATTTTAAGTTTCTAGCATTTCTGAAAGCTTCGTAAGACTTAAATAAATTTTCAGGTCCAAAGTTCGAAACTTGGTTCAGCCAAAGATCCTTGGTCTTTTTGAATGTTGCAAAATGTACATAATCCTGCACAACTAAGTCTTAATCCATACATTCTGTGAAAAAATCAATTCAATTGGTCAAGAAATGACGGCTGTAGAGCGCGTACAAGCTTTGGTAGCTTTTTTCAACCCTGAGGTCACGTGACATCACATGAAGAAATAAATGCTGCAATCAAAAGCGCCAAAGTCACTGTGCATACTGTTAAAATTTCATGTTGCTGCCTTGTCGGTAACCTGTTTTAATTTGAACCTCAAAAGGAAGAAAAAAGTAGAATAATAATAACTAGATGTCATTCGTTTAAACGAATGATAGGACTTTCTGCAACATCTGCTTTATATAGTATTATAAAATCAAAAATAACTCCAAAAATTTCCTTTAAAAAAAAATAATAAAAGTCCGCCCATATCTTGCACATGTAGTTTACATACAACATTTATACTATGTCATATGACATGAAAGAAAAATGAAACAGTGTTCAAATGTAAGTTTCTAACTTTCATCACACATAGAATTTCATCACTCCAGCTCAGTTGTAACCTTGTTTAATTTTAGCCTCATTAGGAAGAAGTATTGAATATTTGTATAGTGCTATATCCTTTCGACACCTGTAACGTAGTTAATCGTATTTAGCGATTTTGGCGTGTTTGGGCTTCCGTAGTTTTGCCATAAATTCCTGGAATTTCGAACTATGGTGATATTTTGAAAGGTTACATCCCAGCTGATGCAATATGAATATCGTTAGCATAACAATGCAGTTTTTAGATGGTCTAAAATGTGGGGCTGCGTGTGAATTTTTCAAGGCTTGCAAACTGCTCGCTAGCTACATAGTGTTGCAAATACGGATTTTTGTCTTGTGCCGTTGTACATGTATTAACTTCAATGCTTATTTTGGAAACAGTCAACATTCGACCAAAAAAAAAAAAAAATCAAGATATAGCCCATCAATTGCAATTTGATATATATATATTTTTTTTTTTTTGTCGTTGCGCAAGTATTTAAGCTTGGTGACCCCTGCGCGTGACCTTTTCCATATTTTTATGATGCATGATTATGAAATATCTTATTTTCCATGTAACTTTCTTATATGAAGTCCAATTTCAATAAACTTGGTACCGTTAGAAAGCTCTTAAAACATGCTACATTTTATACGCATAATGTATAAACTTATCTTCAGTCGTTTCTGAGATATTGACTGTTAAACTTCAAGAAAACAGCATATTATCAGCAAAATTAGCTTCATTTCATTTAGTTTTTTTGCTTATTACTTTGTATTGCGTAAACCAATTTTAATAAACTAAATATCTTTGGAAACGTCAATTATTCAGCTATAATTCTTATTCATACATATATTTACAAAAATCGATATTTATTTAGATATGGCTACATATATGCAGTAGGGGTGAAATCAAAATTTCCTCACGTGCCTAATAACCCATAAAATTTTCATCGTCCTAGGACTATTGCAACATATTAAAATAAGCGTTTAGTTAGGAAGAAGAAAATAATAATAATAATAATAAAATGACGTCACGTGACGTCATATGACGTTTAGTTTTACATAATTGTTAAGACGCCCAGAGGCCTACTAACTGACAAAATTTCAACTTTCTATCTCAAATAGGACAGTTTTTATAAGCATTTAAATATTGACGTCACTGGTTCGAATCTTGGATCCGCCATATATGCTTGGACTTTTCGAATTTTGAAAAACGGACACCGGTATACACAATAAGAACTTAATATACACATTCTGTGAACATTTGATGAAAATCGGCCCATTAATAATGGCTCTGGACCGTGTACAAACTTTCTTAGTCAATTTCAAATGTGACGTCATATGACGTCATAGGCTTCTGAAAATCATTGAAATCGAAATTTCAGCATCGTAAGCATGAGGCATTAAATTTTAATTGCCCTTCGAAAATTTCAACATATAGAAATACTCTTGTTAATATTAGAAATTCATTATCATATAATGACGTCACGTGACGTCATATGACATTTATTTTCACAAAATGTTTAAGACTCCCAGAGACCTATATACTGACCCAATATCATCTTTCTATCTCAAATAGGACCGATTTTATAAGAATTTGAAAATTTACGACCTTGGTTCGAATCTTGGAATCGCTATAGAACCTTGGACTTTTCGAATTTTGAAATACGGACACCGTGTTGCACAACTAGAACTTAATATACACATTCTGTGAAAATTTGATGAAAATCGGTTCATTAATAATGGCTCTGGACCGCGTACAAACGTTTGTAGCTTATTTCACGTATGACGTCATATGACGTCATAGAGATATGAAAATCATAGAAATCAAAATAACATTTCTTGGAGAATATGACACCAAAATTTCATTGTCCTTGGACCATATTAACATATCTAAATATGTGTTTAAAAATTTGATGACGTCATATGACGTCACAAGACGTCCATTTTCACAGAATATATAAATCTATCGAAGGTCTATATACTGACAAAATATCAACTTTCTGTCTCATTTAGGGACGATTTTATGAGCATTTATCAATTTGACGTCCTTGGTTTGAATCTTGCATTCGCCATAGAACCTTGTGCTTTTCGAATTTTGAAAAACGGACACCGAGATGCACAACTAGAACTTAATATACACATTCTGTGAAAATTTGATAAAAATCGGTTTATTAATTATCGCTCTGGACCGCGTACAAACTTTTGTAGCAATTGCCAAGTGTGACGTCATAATGACGTCATAGGCATATGAAAATTATAGAATTTTTTAATTACGCATATGAATAATATGCCATCGAAATTTCATTCTCCTAGGACGATCGCAACATATGAAAATTCGTTTAACGAATAATAGGAATTTCGCAACATCTGCTTTATATAGTATATATAGAAGATGACATAATAGATAATCTGTCCAAATTGCAACTTTCTATCTCCTCTATTTCTATATAAAATAGCACAAATAGAACACATTCTGTGAATTTTAATAAAAGTCCGCCCATATCTTGCACATGTAGTTTACATACAACATTTATACTATGTCATATGACATGAAAGAAAAATGAAACAGTGTTCAAATGTAAGTTTCTAACTTTCATCACACATAGAATTTCATCACTCCAGCTCAGTTGTAACCTTGTTTAAGTTTAGCCTCATTAGGAAGAAGTATTGAATATTTGTATAGTGCTATATCCTTTCGACACCTGTAACGTAGTTAATCATATTTAGCGATTTTGGCGTGTTTGGGCTTCCGTAGTTTTGCCATAAATTCCTGGAATTTCGAACTATGGTGATATTTTGAAAGGTAACATCCCAGCCTACAAACTGATGCAATATGAATATCGTTAGCATAACAATGCAGTTTTTAGATGGTCTAAAATGTGGGGCTGCGTGTGAATTTTTCAAGGCTTGCAAACTGCTCGCTAGCTACATAGTGTTGCAAATACGGATTTTTGTCTTGTGCCGTTGTACATGTATTAACTTCAATGCTTTTTTTGGAAACAGTCAACATTCGACAAAAAACAACAACAACAACAACAAAAAAAAATCAAGATATAGCCCATCAATTGCAATTTTTTTTTTTTTTTTTAAGTCGTTGCGCAAGTATTTAAGCTTGGTGACCCCTGCGCGTGACCTTTTCCATATTTTTATGATGCGTCATGTGACGTCATTTGACATTTATTTTCACAAATGTTTAAAACTTCTAGAGACCTATATACTGAGTAAATCTCAACTTTCTATCTTAAATAGGACCGATTTTATAAGCATTTAAAAATTTACGACCTTGGTTCGAATCTTGGATTCGCTATAGAACCATGGACTTTTCGATTTTTGAAAAACGGACATCGGGATGCACAACTAGAACTTAATATACACAATCTGTGAAAATTTTATGAAAATCGGTTCACAAACAATGGCTGTAGACCGCGTACAAACTTTTGTAGCATATTTCAACTGTGACGTCATATGACGTCATAGGCATATGAAAATCATAGAAATCAAACTTTCAGCGATTGAAGCATGTGTCATTAAATTTTCATTGCCCTTCGACAATTTCAACATATAGAAATACTCTTGTTAATATTAGAAATACATTATCATATAATGACGTCATGTGACGTCATATGACATTATTTTTCACAAAATTTTTAAAACTTCTAGAGACCTATATACTGACCAAATCTCAACTTTCTATCTTAAATAGGACAGATTTTATAAGCATTTAAAAAATTTACGACCTTGGTTCGAATCTTGGATTCGCTATAG
>CM037787.1:38516890-38532308 GCA_021229015.1 Solen grandis
CAACCAAATATCTAAGCAATGGGCCATACGGTTTCAGAGAAGACTTGGGCGCAGGGTCATTTATCACCGTAGGGCCAAGACTTTGAAAATCTTTGTAATAAACCATTAGATGCTACTAAATACCAAAAATCTTAGCTCTGGTCACCATTGGGCTATGATTTGTACAATCTTGGTAGTGGCCCATAAGATGATGCTACATACCAAATATCTAAGCTCTAAGCCTTATAGATTCATAGAAGAAGATTTTTTAAGATTTTTCTATATAACTCTGTGTAAAACAAGTGACCCCTGGTGCGGGGTCATTTATCACCATAGGGCTATGATTTGTACAATCTTGGTAGTGGCCCATAAGATGATGCTTCATACCAAATATCTAAGCTCTAGGCCTTATGCATTCATGGAAGAAGGTTTTTTAAGATTTTCCTATATAACTCTATGTAAAACAAGTGACCCCTGGTGCGGGGTCATTTATCACCATAGGGCTATGATTTGTACAATCTTGGTAGTGGCCCATAAGATGATGCTTCATACCAAATATCTAAGCTCTAGGCCTTATGCATTCATGGAAGAAGATTTTTTAAGATTTTCCTATATAACTCTATGTAAAACAAGTGACCCCTGGTGCGGGGTCATTTATCACCATAGGGCTATGATTTGTACAATCTTGGTAGTGGCCCATAAGATGATGCTCATACCAAATATCTAAGCTCTAGGCCTTATTGATTCATAGAAGAAGATTTTTTAAGATTTTCCTATACAACTCTGTGTAAAACAAGTGACCCCTGGTGCGGGGTCATTTATCACCATAGGGCTATGATTTGTACCATCTTGGTAGTGGCCCATAAGATGATGCTTCATACCAAATATCTAAAGGTTAGGCCTTGTGGTTTCGGAGAAGAAGATTTTTTCAAGTTTTTCCTATATTAGCCTATGTGAAATCAAGTGACCCCTGGGGCGGGGCCAATTTTGACCCCAGGGTCATAATTTGTACAATCCTGGTAGAGAGTCATAAGATCATGCTACATACCAAAAATCAAAAGGCTAGGCCTTGTGGTTTCAGAGAGAAGAGATTTTTTAAATTTTCATTTTTAAAATCTATTTTTAGCTCCTGTGACCTAATTATGCAATGGACCAGAACCATTTATACAACTTTAGTAGAGCTTCATCCAAGGAACATTCCTGCAAAATATTTTTCAAATTGGCCAAGCCGTTTAGGAGGAGATGTTGTTTGAAGCAATTGTTGACGCCGGACGCACGCACGCACGGACGACGGACGCCGGACAAAAGGCGATCAGAAAAGCTCACCTTGAGCACGTTGTGCTCATGTGAGCTAAAAACAGAACAAACCCAATATGACTTTCTGCCGAAAGGGCAGAAAGTCCTAATAAAACATTAATGAACTTAGATAATATTAAACATGCTTTTAATGTTCGAAACACCTTTATATTAGGTAATTAATATAAATTATACTTATTTCATTCTCATATATTGTATATCATTATATGACTTACTGCTGTTATATTTTCGTATTATCTATGCTATATTTAATTTTCCTTTTTGTTCTGTGATCAAACTTTTGTGAATGTATTGTGTTCTGTGTAGTGCACAGTTTATCCTCACAATTTGTTTTCTATTAATATTCTCTGAAATTTATTTTTTGTTGTTTAACCTCTTTCTCTCTCTTTCTCTCTTTCTTGTAAATAACTTTTGCAAATCATGTCATGTTTGTTTGTTAAAATATATTACATTGGATCATGTAACAAGAAACATGTATATGTTTACGTTACTGGATAAAATATATGAATCTTGAATCTTTAACAAGGTAACAATGCAAATGCAAATGCATGTGGATATTAAAGGTGTGAAAATAATTGCTGCATTGCACCTGACTTGCGGATGCAATAGAACATTTCCACCTGTTGTGCAATCGAACAACCGCAAAACAACTGCAAATAAACAAGATGGCTGCCTCCCTGTCGCATTTTAAAAGGTGTGAAAGTCGCTTAATACCGACAAAACTGCGCATTGGGAACAGGTAATTAGGGTCGCTTGTCACATTAGACAGGGAGTCGTTTAATTCAGACCATTTATGTAGGGAAACACATTGGGCAGACTAAAACTAAGTTGAATAAGACAGAGAGTCGTTTAATTCAGAGGGTCGCTAAGACAGTCTCGACTGTATATATATACAGCAAATTAGCCCCGCCCACAGCAGCCATGTTATTTTAACTGATCAGAAATAATTTTAGCAATCTTGGTAGAGAGTTACCCAAGGCACATCTGTACTAAAACATTTTGAAACCTGGCCAGTAGTTTTGAAGGAGATGATTTTTAAAATTTTCATTATTTTTTTTTCTTACCGTTGCCATGGCAACCAGAGTTCTACATAGATCAAATTTATTTTAGCAACTTTTGTGAAGGTTCACCCAAGGATCATCCCTACCAAGTTATATAAAATTCTGTCCAAGGGTTTCAGGGGAGATGTCGTTTAAAGCAAATTGTTGACAACAGACAATGCACGACAATGGACGCCAGGTGGTCATAAAAACTCACCTTGAGCACATAGTGCTCAGGTGAGCTAAAAACAAGATATATCACAGGATGTGATGTGCCCCCGAAGTGCATATTTATGGTTTTGTGAAAAATTTCCGGACATTTTTTTCTTAATTTTCCTTGAAATTTTTAACAGTGAAATCACTACAGCATTATGCATGTATGAAATACACTATAGCTAGAATCATATGCATAATTGAACCATTATATAAAGTTCCCTACTGATTGTGCATATTTTGATTATTTCCATTACCACAGCAAACAGTATTTTTATGCAAGAAAAATATCAAAGTGAGGTGCATTAATTAATCTCCATATTGGCTTCATATACCAAGTTTCACTGAGCTAGCTTATAATATGGTTTTTAAGTAATCACTGCATCTCAATTCCTGGACAGGCGTCGGAGGGCAAACCAATGCACAATCAGGGCTTATGACACTTGACCTCTTAGTGTGACCATGACCTTACAGTGCACATTTATGAAAACAAGAGGGCCATAATGACCCTAAATAGCTCACCTGAATTCAACTGCTAGAGAAAAAATGCTAAAGTAAGGAAAAAAATTAACACATAATAAATTATATAGTATTTAAATTTTATTATTTTTTTAGTTCTGGTGGCCATCTTGGTAGGCAGACCTAATCAATTTTAGCTATTTTTGCTCAGTACCATGGCATTTAAATCTGCTTAGCAGTTTAGGAGAAGATGTTGTTTAAAGATTTTTCTATTTTAAGCTCTGGCGGCCATCTTGGTTGGCGGATCATACCAATATTAGCTATTTTTGCTCAGTACCACCTAAGGATCATTCCTGTAAAATTTCATCAAAATCTGCTCAGCAGTTCAGGAGGAGATGTCGTTTAAAGATTATTCTATTTTTAGCTCTGGTGGCCATCTTGGTTGGCGGAACGGAACGATTTTAGCTATTTTTGTGCAGTATCACCAAATGATCATTCCTTTTGATTGTCATTCAAATCTGCTTAGCGGTTTTGGAGGAGATGCTGTTTAAAGCAAAAGTTGACGACGCACAACGTACAACGGACGCGAGAATGATCACAATACCAGGTGAGCTAAAAAAAAACAAGAGGCCCATGATGGCCCTAAATCGTTCACCTGAGATAACTAGAACTATCACTAAATGTGATTAATACCCCCGCAATACTGCTTTAGAAATGATGAAGTTATTAGGATTACTTCCTCTTATTGCGCTTCACTATTGTATGTAAGTGCAAGGGCAATAACTCTATACATACTACAGATAGAGTTATGGTTCTTGTGCATTGCACTTCCTCTTATTGTGATTGACCATTGTATGAAATTTTTTGAATCCAACCAGTAGTTTAAAGTTAAGCTCCGGACAAGGAAAAGTAACAAAGGGCAATAACTCTGTAATTACAATAGATAGAGTTATGGTTCTTGTGCACTGCACTACCTCATATTGTGGTTGACCATTGTATGAAATTGTTTTGAAATCCAACCAGTAGTTTACAAGTTATACTCTGGACAAGGAAAAGTAACTAAGGGCAATAACTCTGTAATTCCTATAGATAGAGTTATGGTTCTTGTGCACTGCACTTCCTCATATTGTGGTTGACCATTGTATGAAATTGTTTTGAAATCCAACCAGTAGTTTACAAGTTATAAACCGGACAAGGAAAAGTAACAAAGGGCAATAACTCTGTAATTACTCTAGATAGAGTTATGGTTCTTGTGCACTGCACTTCCTCTCATTGTATGAAATTGTTTCGAAATCCAATCAGTACTTTACAAGTTATACTCCGGACAAGGAAAAAATACAAAGGGCAATAACTCTGTAATTACTCTAGAGTTATGGTTCTTGTGCACTGCACTTCCTCATATTGTGGTTGACCATTGTATGAAATTGTTTTGAAATCCAACTTGTACTTTTCAAGTTATGCTCCGGACAAGGAAAAGTAACAAAGGACAATAACTCTGTAATAAGTCAAGATGGAGTTATGGTTCTTGTGCATTGCACTTCCTCTCCATGTGCTTGATCATTGCATGAAGTTGTATTTTCAAGTTATGCTCCGGACAAGGAAAATGCAACGGACCGCTGGACCGACCGACCGACCGACCAACCAACCGACCGACCGACCACCGGGTGACTCCTTCGTTTCGGGGGTATAAAAAGGTTGACCCAAGGAACATCTGTACCAATTTATTTTTCATAGTTTTCATTTTTTTTTTTTGTTGCCATGGCAACCAGAGTTCTACATGGATCAAGTGGTTTCAGAGGAAATGTTGATTAAAGTTTTCTCTATATACATATAAGGCAAATAAGCCCCGCCCCTGGCGGCCATGTTTTTTACGGATCGCAATAATTTTAGCAACTTTGGTAGAGGTTGACCCAAGGAACATCTGTACCAATTTATTTTAAAATCTGGCCAGTAGTTTTGCAGAAGATGATTTTTAAAGTTTCCATTTTTTTTTTTTTTGGTGGCCATGGCAACCAGAGTTCTACATGGATCAAGTTTATTTTAGCAACTTTTGTGAAGGTTGACCCAAGGATCATCCCCGCCAAGTTTAATCAAATTCTGTCAAGTGGTTTCAGAGGAGATGTTGTTTAAAGGTTTCTCTATATACATATAAGGCAAATAAGCCCCGCCCCTGGCGGCCATGTTTTTTTACGGATCGGAATAATTTTAGCAACTTTGGTAGAGGTTGACCCAAGGAACATCTGTACCGATTCATTTTAAAATCTGGCCAGTAGTTTTGAAGAAGATGATTTTCAAAGTTTTCATTTTTTTTTCTTTTTGTTGCCATGGCAACCAGAGTTCTTCATGGATCAAGTTTATTTTAGCAACTTTTGTGAAGGTTGACCCAAGGATCATCCGTGCCAAGTTTAATCAAATTCTGTCCAGTGGTTTCAGAGGAGATGTTGTTTAAAGGTTTCTCTATATACATATAAGGCAAATAAGCCCCGTCCCTGGCGGCCATGTTTTTTTACGGATCGCAATAATTTTAGCAACTTTGGTAGAGGTTGACCCAAGGAACATCTGTACCAATTTATTTTAAAATCTGGCCAGTAGTTTTGAAGAAGATGATTTTTAAAGTTTTCATTTTTTTTTGTTGTTGCCATGGCAACCAGAGTTCTACATGGATCAAGTTTATTTTAGCAACTTTTGTGAAGGTTGACCCAAGGATCATCCCTGCCAAGTTTAATCAAATTCTGTCAAGTGGTTTCAGAGGAGATGTTGTTTAAAGGTTTCTCTATATACATATAAGGCAAATAAGCCCCGCCCCTGGCGGCCATGTTTTTTTAAGTATCGGAATAATTTTAGCAACTTTGGTAGAGGTTGACCCAAGGAACACCTGTACCAATTTATTTTAAAATCTGGCCAGTAGTTTTGCAGAAGATGATTTTTAAAGTTTCAATTTTTTTATTTTTTTTGTTGCCATGGCAACCAGAGTTCTACATGGATCAAGTTTATTTTAGCAACTTTTGTGAAGGTTGACCCAAGGATCATCCCTGCCAAGTTTAATCAAATTCTGTCCAGTGGTTTCAGAGGAGATGTTGTTTAAATGTTTCTCTATATACATATAAGGCAAATAAGCCCCGCCCCTGGCGGCCATGTTTTTTTACGGATCGGAATAATTTTAGCAACTTTGGTAGAGGTTGACCCAAGGAACATCTGTACCAAATTATTTTGAAATCTGGCCAGTAGTTTTGAAGGAGATGATTTTTAAAGTTTTCAAATGTTTTTCTTTTTGTAGCCATGGCAACCAGAGTTCTTCATGGATCAACTTTATTTTAGCATCTTTTGTAGAGCCTTACCCAAGGAACATTCCTGCCAAGTTTCATTAAATTCTGTCCAGCGGTTTCAGAGGAGATGTCGTTTAAAGCAAATTGTTGACGGACAACGCACGACGCCGGACGCCGGACGAAGGGCGATCACAAAAGCTCACCTTGAGCACTTTGTGCTCAGGTGAGCTAAAAAATATTGAGGAGTGACAAAGATATGGAGGGGACACAAAAAAACAACTTAGGACTCTTAGTGTGACCTTGACCTTGGAGCTACAGACTTGGGATTGCATCACATTGCTTCATGATGGTGAACATTTTTGACTGTACAACATTTTTGAACTCTTAGTTTGACCTTGTCCTTGGAGGTACAGACCTGGAGAATGCATGCAACACACTGCCTTATCATGGTAAGCATTTCTTCTAAGTAATTTCAAAATTCATCAAGGAATATCAGAGTTATATAGAAGATACAAAATGGAGTAATGGAGCAGAAAGAAAAATAGACATCATTTTTGACCTTTAAACTCTAAGTGTGACCTTGATCTTGAAGCCACAGACCTGGGGATTGCGCGCTACACATCATCTCAGGATGGTGAACATTTCTGCCAAGTAATTTCAAAATCAAATAAGAAATGTCAGAGTTAGGGAGCGGAAGCAAAATTCCGACACACAGACGGACGGAGGGAGACTATAACCATATCCCCATTGGTATGGTAATAAACAATGGTACATGTAGTAGAGAACAGTCGTTTTGCTAAAGCTGTAAATACGCAACTAGGACATCAACATTCCATAAAGTTCAGAGTATTCATGGGAAAACTAAAATCAGAGAAGCTTATCATGATCACTGACATATACGGCAAAAGTTAAGCAATGAAAACCAATATTATTATGTTAAAATTAAAAAAAAGGCTATACAATTTTCCTTTAAATTGACAAGTGGATCTGTAAGTGAGAGAAGTGTCATGCAAAGGAGATCTCGAAAAGATGCAAGTTCTAGGCATATCAGGCAGACTTTACAGATGTCATATTCACTAAATACATTTTAAGCAATTTGACCCCACCCATGGCGGTCATATTTTCTATGGATCAGAATAATTTCGGCAATCTTGGTAGAGACTTTTCCAAGGAACATCTGTACTAAAACATTTTGAAATCTGGCCAGTAGTTTCAGAGGAGATGTCGTTTAAAGTTTTTTTGTTTTTTTTCTTTCCATTGTCATGGCAACCAGAGTTCTATATGGATCAAGTTTATTTTAGCAATTTCTGTGATGGTTCACCCAAAGATCATCCCTGCCATGTTTAATCAAATTCTGTCTGTGGTTTCAGAGGAGATGTCGTTTAAAGCAAATCGTTGACAGCGCTAGACGGACGACGGACGCAGGGTTATCCTAATAGTTCACCATGAGCACGTCGTGCTCAGGTGAGCTAAAAAGTTATGACACTTGTCCACAAATGTCAGGTGAGCTAAAATGTTATGACACTTGTCCAGAAATGTTTCAAACAACTCCCCTAGCGGTACATTTATTCTTTCACTGTTAAGTAATGGACACTTCTTGTACAATGTTGATAGTTATGACTTGGGGTAGACTTAATGACAGTCTGCCCTCCAAATTCACAGTTTTGTTTATGTTATAGTCAAATGTCATCATTTAAATCAACATGTTTACAAATTAGACACAGACTCAGTTAGCTTGTCCATCATGTTAGCTCAATGTAAACTCTTAATTTTTCAACCCTTTCCTAATCATCCCAAGTTTCCCAACCCCACCACAACCCTGGCAGTGGGTCCCCATTGGTGACGGGACACAAAAAAATACTACAGGGACAAACGTGAAGAAGTTTACCAAGAGCACAACAGAAATTTACCTGTGACAGTTTGAGGAGAGACTGCTGTGCTGAACCGTCACTACTAAAGGCAGCTATACAATGCAGTGTGTCTTTCATCACACCGAGATATTCCGTCAGCTTCACATCAGTTACGGAGTGTTGTTCATTGTGCATGATCTCGTTTCTTGCTCTTCTACACTGTAACCAGACAACAAGACTCACATAAAATCATGACTGGATCTTGACTCTAGATGGAGGGTTCAAACCCACAACCTCAAGAGCCAGAACTATGTACTCTAACACTGGACTATGACATCCCCTCATACAGAAACACATACACTGAGGCACACAATGACATATGCTTTATTTGAAATGAAAAAGTAGACCTACCATGATTTAAGTTACAAAAACATTAGCACATTTTTTGCAAACTGTAGTTTGAAAAAAGGGATACATTGTTATTTTTCACATGTAAAAGAATAATTTGGATGGACAAGCAGCAGGTAAGCCCTGTATGGCTAGGGTACAAAACGTCTGCAGTAATTGAGTATATTCATGACAAAAATCTGATTGTTTTAATTGATGTTGGTTAATATCATTGAATTTTTATGGTAATTATGTCATCAGTATTAATGGTGTAAATAGTTAAAGGGCTGACTATATTGATCAAGATCTGTCCAGAGTTATGGACCTTGTGTGTGACACTTCCTCTCATCAATTTCTGTCCATAGCTGAAATTTTGTTTCCAACGCCTAAGTGGAATAGATGTTATTTTGCAGTCATGAAATTATGAAAAGGGGGTATAACTCCAAAAATGCTAAGCCAGAGCTATAAACTTTGTGCATGACACTTTTTCTCAATAATTTCTTTCCAGAAATGAAATTTAATACCAACAGCATGAGTTGATCTGGAGTTATCTTAAGGACACAAAATTGTATAAAAGGGGAATAACTCCAACAAGAAACCTTGGAAGTGGATTATGCTCTTGTGTACTACAATTCTCATCCATAACATCTACCCACCTATGAAGTTTCAAGATTATATGTCTTACAGTACATCAGTAATGCTCCAGACAAAACTTAATTGAATATGAAATAAACAACAGGCAATATGATTTACAGAATTAAGGGTTTTTTTGTGCACTGTAATTCCCCTTTGTGAGGTATATCCACTTGAAAAGTTTCAAGTTAATGGCTTTAAAACTCTATTAAAAAAAATAGGTACGAAATTTAACAAAAGGGCAATAACTTCAAAAACATGATGTGCAGAGTTACAGTTTTTGTGCATGACACTTTTCCTCCATGAGATCTAATAGCTTCAATACTTTGTGAGTTATGCGCCAGACAAGAAGTGTAACAGACAGACAGAAAACTCTGACAAAAACAATATGTCTCTCCCATATAAATATGGGGGGAGATATAATTACAAGCATGGTTCAGTATCTTTACTTTAAACCACCAGTATTTATGTACTAAATTTGTGAACATCTCAGAATATATTTTCTTGAATCTATATTTTTTCATGTGTGAATGATAAAAATACTGTTAGAAAAATTGACATAATATTAGTTTAAACATTAAACAAAAAATTGTAATCATCTTTAGAAACAAAGTCTTGATTTGCAAGGGGGTCGCACAAACCTCAATATGATGGGTTCAAATCCCAGTCTTGGTACTTTGCTATAATACGTGAGGAAGTTTTTCATTAGCTTTACAGTAGGACAGTGGTTCTACCAGGGTGCCGTTTGTACCAAAAATAATGCACACCCATGGTCATCCTCTACCTGTAATGAGCTGCAGGTCACAATATGAAATTACTACACCGTGCGATTGACTTTGACTTTTCTCCACTTTACACTTCAACAAAAAAACAATATTCCATTCGACCTTATCACCTGTCAAATAGAACGTCGCTTCGGTTGACGAATATAAACCACGCCTCCTTAGCGAGAGGAATCAAGTGCAGTTTTATCAATCTATAAATAGAGAATGTGACGTCGCTAGCTTCATTCAGACCCGTGTTGGCACATTGCAGTTTTATTACTCCTATATTTGTCCTTGTCATCATAGTCTACGAACGTGTGGCTTTTAATGACATCTAGACATTTTAATTGCTGTACTTCTTCATGTAGGAATTATATAAAATCCTCAAATGTCATTTCAAAACCTTTCCAAAATGCACCGCTGACACCCTTTATAGGGATAATGATTTTTTTTAAGTCCATCTCGGCCGAAACTTCCATCATGGAAGTAAAACTGAGAACTGAGCAAAAATCAATAACCAGGTGAAGCCAAAGGGCGGAGCTACATTCTGATTGGCATACACGATGCCTTTGGTTTTCTACAGTAAGCGGGAAAGCGACCGATGTAAATTTTTGGAAAAGTCAAAGTCAATCGACGGCGTAGTATGTTAAAGAAATATCAAAATGCAATCAAACAAGCAAATTTGATTTGCCATACTACTGGCCAAACCTAAAATATTGTCAAACAATAATTTCATAAAATACACCTCTAGATTACCTGGCAAAAAACATCTGGAGCACCTTTGGGGTCAAGATTTGGAAATGTGTGTCTGTTTGTTATATCCTCCAAGTTTATCCCAATGTTCACTAGTCCACTTAAATCTGTGTCCTTGGCAGATGTTATGTTTGTGTACCCCCCAGTATTGGGAAGATAGTTTTTCCCGAGTTCCCAGTAATCTGTAACCCACTGGGATATGTGAGAATTCTTCCATGCAGGTCCCTTAAACCTGTGTGCTGATATTATAGCAGTACAAAGTGTCCCACATATATTATTTGGACAATCACGGCGGTTGTTAACCTGTTTTGAACAAATACACGTATTTCTCTGTCCTGGACATGCAGATGACTTGTGTGGCAGCAAGTTGTCTATGGTACACTGGCCACAGTACTGTGGCGGCTGTTGACCAAGTTGCTTCAGCAGGGATGTGTGGAACTCTCTTGTTTCATCATCAATGAAGGATTCTAATCCTTCTTTAGTGTACTTCAGAGCAAGCCCCGCCTTGACCCAGTTACGGAAGGTTGGGTCTGCAATCTGGGCTTGGTGAGATACAGCCATGGAAGAAGTAGCCATTACTGACAAAATCCCCTGATGTGGATGGTGCACTCACTTGACCTAAAAAATATATTAGGACAGCATGCATGACATCATATCGAACTCAAAAACTCATTGGCAGCTGAGACTGCTAGGACGGGGCCAATTTTGACCCCAGGGCCAAGATTTGATCAAAATTTATAGATGTTCACTAGGCCATGCTACTAACCAAATATCTAAACTCTAGGCCTTGTTGTCAGAAGATTTTTCTAGTTATTTCCTAAATAAGTCTATATAAAATCAAGTGACCCCTGGGGCAGGGCCAATCTTGACCCCAGGGTAATGATTTGAACAAACTTGGTAATGGTCCATTAGACAATGTAATACACCAAATATCTAAACTCAAGGCCTTCTAGTTTCTGACAAGAAGATTTTTCTAGTTTTTCTTATATAAGTCTATGTAATATAAAGTGACCCCTGGGTGGGGCCAATTTTGACCCCAGGGTCATGATTTGAACAAACTTGGTAATGGTCCATAAGACAATGCTACAGACCAAATATCTAAGCTCTAGGCCTTGCGGTTTCGGAGAAGAAGATCTTTAAAGATTTCACTTTAAAAATCTATTTTTAGCTCCTGTGACCCAGATATGCAACTGTCTGGAACCATCTGAACAACTTTGGTAGAGATTCATGAAAGGAACATCCCAGGCAATTTTCATCAAATATGGCCAAGTGGTTTAGGAGGAGATGGTGTTTAAAGGAAATTGTTGATGCCGGACACATGCACGGATGACAGATGCTGGACAAACGGCGACAATAGCTCACCATTAGCATGTTGTGCTCAGGTGTGCTAATAAAAAACATGCTTTAAACAAGTAATAATTGTAATGGTGAACTGTTACTAAGTTACCCAAACAAAGTTTCTCCTTAGACATTCATACACAAATGTTTTTTGAGAAAAAAGATAATAAGTAAAATTGAGGGTGTGGGGCCAGACCCCTTTGTGACCCACTGGAGATACTGAAGAAGTACCATTCAATCTGTCTCATAGTGAGGAACAAGAATATATATGGTTTAGGGCTGGGGATCTGAATATTTTTCGAGATATAAGGTCATAAGTAAAATTAAGGGGGAGGGGCCTGACCCCTTGGTGATCCATGTGAACATAAAAGAAGTACCATTCAATCCATCTCATCATGAGGAACAAGAATATTATATGGTTTAGGGGTGGGAACCTGAACATTTTTTGAGCTATAAGATCATGAGTAAAATTTAGAGGGTGGGGCGTGACTCCTTGGTGACCCATGTGAATATCAAAGATGTACCATTCATCTGATAATGAGGAACAAGAATATATATGGCTTATGGGCGGGGATTTCTATGGTTTTAGAAATAAAGGTCAGAAGTAAAACTGACGGGGTGGGTCCAGACCCCTTTGTGGCACCCCTTTGTGACTCCCCGGGAACACTAAAGAAGTAACATTCAATCTGTCTCATCATGAGGAACAAGAATATATATGGTTAAGGGGTGAGGATCTAGACATATTTTGAGATTTAAAGTCATTAGCAAAATCCAGGGGATGGGACCTGACCCCTTAGTGACCAATGTGAACATAAAAAAAGTATCAACTGTCCATCGCACCATGAGAAACAAGAATATGTATGGTTAAGGGGTGAGGATCTGAACAGTTTTTCAGATATTAGGTTATTTTTAAGTAAATATCAGGGGGTGGGGCCTAGCCCCTGGGTGACCTTGGGGGGACACCAAAGTAGTACTATTCAATTTTTCTCATTATGAAGAACAAAAAAAATATATGATTCAAGGTTGAATAATTTGAAATATTTAAGCAAAATACATTTTTTATGAAAAAAAAAAACACCTTTAAAGGGGGTGGGGCCTGACCCCCAGTGACCCCCATTTACAAAAATTAGGGAGGCACTACTTCTCATTGAGGACTATATGTAGAGATAGGTTGAGCGGTCTCAAAGATATGGTCCATAAAAAGAAAGAAGACAACAATAAGTCTCCAAATTTCGTTTGGGAGACTTAATAATTATTGTGCGTTTCTTACCAGTTTCTTTTCGTTATCTCATTCTATCATACTCCCAAAACTTGGTGGGGTCAGGGACAGAGGGCTATGGTGTCACATATTCTTTTAGCACATAAACTAAACCTTAATAAGGTGCAATATGGTCCAGGTAATGGTGAAAAGCTGTGTCAAAAGGATGAGTAGATTTGGCAAGTTAGTGAATTAATAATGGAGAGAGAAGCTGTCAATTATCCTGAAAGGAATGCTTGCAAAAGTGTCACCAAATGCACCCCTCTGTGTCCCCTCCACTGATTTCACCTTGCGTGACATCCACTCTACACACAGGAAGAAATTACCATCAGGCATGCATTCAGTATGACAAACCATATGCAACCAGTTGCTTACAGTTAGCTATGGTGTTGTCTAATAGTGGGGTGGCAATCAGCCAAAAAGTAGCTTATTTAAGGAGTAGGTGGCCAAAAAGTAGAACAAGCAATGTTATATACTAAAATGTTTGCCAATTCTGTACTATATGAAACTGCCCGCATAAACTGCCAATGCCTGGTTCGGACTCGGAAATCCAAGATGGCGTCCAAGATGGCCGCCATAAATCGCAAGTTCAGTGAAAATAATTTATCTGCTTGTTACAGGTTTATTTACAGAGGTAGTTCAAAGCATTTGCATGATTATTACTCCTTCCATAATGTTCATCAAAATCATACACAAAAATGGCAAATTCAAGGTCAAGGTCATTTCAGGGTCAAAGTTAAAAAAATACCACAAAATTTGATATTTTCTACCTACTTTTTCTCATTTTATGCATTTTTTATACTCAAATGGATAACTTTTAGTGATAGAAATACTGTTATGTGTGTATTCTTTCATTTAAAACAGTTTTGTATGATATCTGTGTTTAGATTATGTATTAACTTTGGTAGGTTACACACATACACATTATCCAATTGCTTTATCAATGATCATTGAATGTTTCATTGATAAATGTCATATATAAAGGTCAATCTTAAGTGTTTGAAAGAAATTACTTTAATTTTGCATGTATGCAAAACATACCAATTTGACCTTTCAAAGTCAAGTTCAAGGTCATTCCAAGTTCAAAACACATAAAGTATCCCAAAAATTTGATTTGTCTGCCCTAATTGTTCTCATTTTAAGTATTTTTATGTTGAATTGATTTATCTAGTAAAAGAATATTGAAGTTTATGACTACAGGCCCCTTTATATGAAATTATCTTATTTGAAATTGTTTTTTCATGTAATATAGAAAGATGTGTACTTTTATATTCTTATTATCGAAGTCAGTCATCATATGACATTTCAATGTATGTTTCAATTTTCACTGGAAGTTTAATTTATGGGTTCTTTGAATTGATTATCCACCTTTTGCATCTTTCATGTTTGTAAATTCAGAGCTTTAGCTATAGCCTTTAAAGATCAAGTTCAAGGTCATTTCATTATTGAAATACATAGTTTAATTACTCAACAAAAAACTAGATGTGGGTGTTCCTCGGAACACTTGTGTCGCCTGCATTTAAGCATGTTTGATGAAAGAATTGACTAGAAAATCGATCTTTTGACAAATTATTGATAAAGCATAATCTATTTTGTGAGGTACAAAATAACACACACACACACACATATATATATATATATTTTTTTTTTTTTTTTGGGGGGGGGGGGGGAATAAAATATTCAAACAGTGCAATATGTAATAATTTTCCCGAGCACTTTCGACTATACAGTCTTCATCAGAGGAGTGTCAGAATGACTATGAATTCAATAAATTAACTGTAAGAAAAATTATGACGTCATTAAGCACTTATGACGTTAATTATATATATGTTGCAAGTTTGTAGTCATCATTATCATTATTGAGTTATCATTCTTGTGTACTGCACTCAGACCAATGAGATCTATCTACTATAAATGTTTAAGGCAACACTTTACAAGTTATGCACCACACAAGAATTAAATCCAAAAAAATAAACAAAGGGAAATTACTCCAAAAATACAACAGTTATCATTCTTGCACAATGCACTCCATGAGATCTTTCCACCTGTGAGGTTTCAAAGTAATACCTCAAATACTTTTCGTGTTATGCTCCAGACAAAAATGAAGTCTGAGTATCAACAAAGGGCAATAACTCAAGGAAAAAGAGAAACAGAGTTATCA
>CM037787.1:38532408-38582408 GCA_021229015.1 Solen grandis
AAACTATAATATCGAATGATTACATCGTAATATATGTTATAGTTACGTAGATCTTAACCGAAATAGTATTGAAAAGTATTTCCTAATACGAAATAACATTTCGTAAATGAGACCGAAATAAGTCGTTAGGTACGGGTTAGTCATTAGAAACACTACTTTGTTTTAAGGTAGTTACATTTGGTTTTTCAATTACACATTATTATTTGTTTTTACGAATAATGGAATTTATTGTGTCGAACAAGAAAAAAATATTCACTGTCGCGACGTCGGCTTCGCATGATTCTTATTTTGGTGACAGGTTGATAGTTTTTTTCTTTCTTTACCAATTAAAAATATTCAGAAATAAATGCGAATTCCACCTCAAGTGACGAATATAAAGTTCAGTTAAGGTTTGAATTTTAACAACAATACTTAGTAAAGTTTTACTTAAAGACGAATATCAACATTCTTGTTTCTAACATAAAGATATCCCCTAGAAGTCCATTTCTCAATGATATTGTATTGGGGTTTACCGTCGCTGGGATAGTACTTCAATCATATAGCGACGTCCAGCTAATTACAGGTGGAGGAAGACCCCGAGTACACAGAGGTACCCGGGTAGAACCACCGACCTACCGCAAGCCAGCTGGAAGGCTTCCTCACATGAAAAATCCGAAGTCCCTACCGACCATTTCTCAATAAATATGTTTAGCTTTTGAGATGATAATTTATGTCTACTTAGTCATACACTTGAACACCTCGTAAAACAGGACTGGTGGAATGCGTTTTTACATAATTTATGAGTTCAAATATTACTAATCGCTCAGTAGTGTTGTTGAAATTTGACCCGGGTCTCAAATGGTAACAGGGGCCGCCGTGGCCGAGCGGTTACAGTCGTGGACTACAATTCTCTCAGCTCCTCACCGCTGTGGGTTCGAATCCCGGTAGGGAATTCGGATTTTTCATGTGAGGAAGCCTTCCAGCTGGCTTGCGGTAGGTCGGTGGTTCTACCCGGGTACCTCTGTGTACTCGGGGTCTTCCTCCACCTGCAATTAGCTGGACGTCGCTATATGATTGAAATACTATCGCAGCGACGGTAAACCCCAATACAACAATACAACAACAACAAATGGTAACATACCCGACTGCGGATCCGAAGGTTGTGGGTTCGAACCCCGTCGGTAGCAAATAGTTTTCATGACTTTTTCAGGCGCAAAGTACTAGTCCAAACCAGGAACAGTTGAGAGAGATTAGTATAAGTTGTAAAAATTTGTTTCAAAATGAATTAAAACTAAATATCGATCAGCACGTGAAATATAGATTTCATTTCCGAATATCAATTTTCCCTTTTAAGGTCCCAAGATCATCAACAAAGCGATACTTTATCAGCGCTTTCAAGGTCAGGCCGTTCTTTATCAGTCAAGATTTTTCTAATGCAGACAAGTCAACTACATAATCATATAGATTGCTTCCCCTCAACGTATGTCCTTGTAGATATACAATGTCTAACACCGACACGAAACACAATCTCTTTAATCTTTGTGATCAGCTCAACACTATGTTAGACCTTTGCCTGACTATCATTATATCTTTACTATATATAGATCATAAGAGGTGTAGATCGAGCGTTACATTTGTGATATATATGACGATATATATTTTAAAGTTCATTGAAGTTCCGTGCTTTTTTTAATTTTTTTATCACAGTTGTTTTAATGCATTTATCGACATGTACCTGACCTTGATCATTCTTGAACGCAGTTACGTAATAAGAAATGGAAACAAATATTACACAGAATTAAACTATTTGAGATTAAGAAATAATGGTTCAAATACAAAATAGATCAAATATGTCTATCATGTATTTTATTGTAATTTCTATTTGTTATATATCTTGATAAAATTTCTACTTATTTTTGCGTCGATTGTGAAACAAGTGCTTGCAACTTATAATAATTGCTCTAAACGGTTTCCAGAATTGGACCAGTACTTTGCGCCCAAAAGAGTTTCTGAATATGTCGGTCCTTTCATGGTTCGAGCTCTCAACCTTTTGGTCCAAAGCCACTAAGTAGAACCACTAGACTACGATCCCTATTTCATCTTATTTCTACTCCCCTACACAGGTATTGAATGATTGATGAATTAAGGAAAGTGTGTGATATAAATGATTATACACAAAACACTAAAATTTTCCTAAGGGAATTAAAAACACAATATTTTATTGAAACAGAGTGTTGTTTATAAATATAAATGATTATATATTAAGTAATCATTTGTCATTGTATCAGTTTAAGACATTACGTTTAATTATTTATTTTTCAAACTTTATTTGTAATTATTTTATCATCTTTGATACACTTTTTTATTAAGCAATTCTACTTATTGACAATTTTGATGATGATGCAGTTGTTGTTGTTGTTGTTGTTGTTGTTGTTGATGATGATGATGATGATGATGATGATGGTGATGATGATGATGATGATGATGATGATGATGATGATGATTGAATATTAATTCGGAGATAGGCAGTAACTGATAAACATTGCGCCACCTATACTTAAACTGGAATATGCCAAATATCTTCAGTTGACAGAAAGAACATGATTCGAAAAGGTAGAGTGTTAAATAATGAAAACAGAGAAATATAGAGGATAAGAGGTTGGTCTGAGACCGAGGGCTGGGCGTGGTCAGCGTGTACCTGAAGGCGGAGTTGTTCCTGGGTGGGGAAGGGCTGGGTGTGTCGATACTTTAGGACCTGGGGGAAGCCGCTGTAGATATGCTTCAGGTCGCTGCGTAAGATGGAATTGAAAGACGTCTTGAACTCACCCATCTCAGCCTGGTCACGTGATTTATATTGATGGTGGCGTTGAATCCCACTGCTTTACACGTGCGCGAATATCTTCACACCAAACTGGCGCAGATATGTATTTTAACACATTCAAAATTGCTCTTTTGAATTTAAGGTCACTCAAATGACTCAAGTTGTTTTGTACAATCCTATATAAGAATCAGTGATATTTCCAAAACTGAATGTGCTTTTTAAATCAGCACGTGCTCTGGTATCGCAGGCACTGGCACGATGTATCCTCTGGCTTTTATTACTGGATTTTTAATTTCATTCAACACAGTGACGTAATCCTCATATAGCTGATACTCTGCAACGAAAAACAAGACTCACAAAAATGTCACCATGTAAAAAGAAGCACTTAAAGCTTTGAATTTCTCAAAATGATATTTTCAATATTTCAATATTTCTACAAAAAAAGCTAGATTTAGACATAGCTTCTACATTCTGTATATATATAAACAATCACACAAGCTCGACAATGACCGAACACACCGTAGTCAAGATCAAATTTCCCTTTACACAATGAACACCATTTAACAATAGTCACCAACTAAGATACCCATTCATTTGAAATGAAAGTACTGCTTTGTATATCAATAGTCAATTTACCTCTGTTTTCATTAGAACAAAACTATGGGCAGTTCCTTTCTGATCGTCGGTTAAATTGAGTCCTTTGATTATCAATTTTCAGTCAAATACCTGCACGTGTTTTTATCACATCTAGCCACTCCGAGGAAAGAGTTTCTTTTTATCCGATAAGACCATTGTTCCGAAGAAAAGTGCTCTAAATACAACGAATTAGCGGATTTAAATTGGCAATTCTGTGTTAGTGTGTATGTCACTGTAATGAATTAAATGCACCGGACAAGAGAAGAATGGCTAAAATCAATACACAAGAAAATAGGGGTCGCTTTGTATGGTAATCGCATTAACATAGGCTGTTCGTGTTTTATGATTGTATTTTAACGTTTTGAACCCATTGTAAACGGTGTTCACTTAATCTTTAATCAGAAAGACTTTCATAACCGTGGCAAGACGAGATTCACGAAAATATTCTAAAACAACGTGTTGAAATATACATAACCCGTTACGTAGACGGAAGATTATCTCCCTTTACGGAAATAATTAGTTTCCCTATATCAATTATTGATAATATATATTTGAACATGTATAGAATGCCCAGTGGTAGTGTCGATTGACAACATCCACAAACTGAGTGCATCAGTTGCCTTAGATGCGTTTCGTTAGGGTTACTAGAGGGATAGTGACTGTATATTGATTGTATATTGATTGTATATTGATTGTATATTGATTGTTAACTATTCTCTTACGTTTGTTGATTATGGTAGTGAATAGGTCTTTGGATGTTGGTAGAATCATTATACCTGAATACTGAGTATATGTATGTGTATTCATTTGTTAATTTATGTATTTGGATTCTGTAGAAATATGTATGGTATATGGTATTACATATTCCAAATTTGACCATATCAGTCGTTTGGGATGCAGATTGTGATGATGACGACGACGACGACGATGATGATGATGATGATGATGATGATTTATAGTATGATTAAAAGTATTATATAATGACAAAATAAACTACAGATTTGTTTGAATATGACAATAATTAAGATGCATCTTCTCCATGAATTTATGTATCTCTCTTTCTCTCTCCCTTTTTCTCTTTCTTTCTCTTTCTCTCTCTCTGCCATTTATAAAACCGTATAAATCATAATGATCTTATACTATATTATGCTATCTGCTGTTATTGTATATTTATGATTGTACCACATGGGCTATTGTGTCTAATGGATTTTGAATAAGCGTTTATCCTATCCCAAAGGTCGGGAATTCGATCCCGTTATGGATGATTTTCACAACTCTCTCTCTAGCACGAAACAGGGTCTTTTTCAGTAAACGCTAATCTCTCTGGACGATATTTTTTGCATTTAACTAGTATTTTGCATACGAAACAGAATTTGAAAATATTTCACCCTCTCATGAGGATCGAACTCTCTACCCTTGGATCTGTAATCA
The DNA here is from genome assembly GCA_021229015.1 of Solen grandis. Classification (NCBI taxonomy): domain Eukaryota; kingdom Metazoa; phylum Mollusca; class Bivalvia; order Adapedonta; family Solenidae; genus Solen; species Solen grandis. The sequence goes on from CM037787.1 coordinate 38,537,276, forward strand.
ATGAATGGATGTAGTGCACATCCACTCGTTATCTTGGTGTGTGTAGATATGGTGAGTCTATATCAATATCAATGTCTACCTATGCTACGAATGAAGTACTATCACTTCTACAAATCAATATATAATGAAACACTAAAATGATTTTAAAAAAGCTCCTTATGACAATATTTGTTGAAATTACCTGATAAACGTATTTATGTTATTCTATCCACTACCATATCGCCTTAACTCAATATATGATAACTGTTATTCGATATGGATGATATCACTTGAAGGTCAAGGTTACAGGTCAAGGTCATATTCCTGTATGTAAGAGTGAAGGTTGTAAAGTCTAAAGGAATAGTGTCACTGTTGTTTCTTTCCTCAGTTTTTCGTCACCGCGGCCTTGCTTCACGCATTAAGTGACGCCTATCTAATTACAGTTGGTAGAGGATTCCGAGTGATTAGAACCAACGACCTCTCTATATCGACTGGAGAGCTTGATCACATGGTAAACTTGAGTTACTTGACCGGGACTCGAAACCACAACCGTGATGGCCAATATGCTAAATGTACAACAGTTACTTTAACCACTCGGATAATATGTGGATAATATGTAGACCCCATCTCCAGCACTCTAACTTTGTTTTGCTTGGGGGATACGAAAACAAACAATGAAACAAGTTGGAAAACGTCAAAAACAAATCAATCAGACACATTAACTCATGGACTGAAATGAAGTGATTTTTTAATAAAAGTTTGAGTAAGATACGAATTTACATGTATAGAGGGTCGGCATATCATGACTCATCCCAGATATATTTATATCGACACACAGTCCATGTATATGCTTAACGACAAGGGAACTCAATATTTTCATTGATCTTTTATGCATGATGTAACTTTTTTTTCATCTTTTTTTTTTGTCGACTTTTCTCTCGTAAATACACATTATTCAGCGCGTTTGTTTCTTTATTTGAAATGGTTGAGTGTCCCATCAACAGTAGTTCAGTCATTTGAGAACAGATATAGCGCCGCCTCACTGTGACAACAAGCCGTAGACATGTGGCATGATACCACACTCACTCACATATACTATGATACCACACTCACTCACATATACTATGATACCACACTCACTCACATATACCATGATACCACACTCACTCACATATACCATGATACCACACTCACTCACATATACCATGATATCACACTCACTCACATATACTATGATACCACACTCACTCACATATACTATGATACCACACTCACTCACATATACTTTGATACCTTTGAATGCTGAGCGCTAGGCAATGGAGATTTTGATGATTTTGGTGTATCGTAGATTGTAATCAAATCTACGATCTTCCAGTTACGGGTAAGACACGCTACAAATCGACCACTGGGACCATTTAGTCAAGTATCACAAGTTAGTAACTTATATTATTGTACATGTTTAATAATTAAAACCTTCGACGTTTGCTAATAAATGATACACTGTCACTGCATATGTTTAATACCTCTGTAACACCGCTTTATCCAAGTTTCACACAACACAGGCAGTAAACATGAGTATGAATGGCAAATATTCTATTTTTAGTAACAGTGACTTTGACCTTTGAACAGACGCATCACAAGCAACCACAGGCCTCATTTTGAATCATAGAAGAACTATGTCAATTCCATTGGGGTACTTGAGATAGCGCTGGGATAAACCATTTCACTCTGAATGAGACGTAATCGTCTTACAATGTAACATTGCTTTAAAAACACGAAACATTTGACCAACTTAATCGTATGTAATCAATAGATATGTCAGCATAGGATAGGTATTTAACCTATTTACAAATGTATATATGCACAGCACTTGACATCACAATGTTTCTGTTATCTTGAATTAACATTTATTTAACAGTGTCTGTTAAGCTTATTATGGCGGTGTTTACCTCTTCTATTACAGTGGTTCAGAGGTAGTTTGTAACTAAAACTATGGTTCTGGATGTTATTGGTTCGATCTCAGTTGGAACAATACTCTTTCATAACCCTCTCGGGCGCAAAGTTCTGGTCCAACCCAGGAACCGCAAAGAGAGATTAGTATAGGTTGTAATAACTTGTTTCCCAATCGACATTAAAAAGAGATAGGTTTCAAATAATATCATCCGTATTCTGTCAAAAGTGTTATAGTGTTCTGTGCCTCTTGGACCGGGGGTTTAGAGTGCGAGTCGGTATTAGTATTTAAAGAATTTTCCCAAGCCGAAGAGTTACTATTCAAAACCAAGAAACGTCACGGGGTATACATTTCCGTGTTTTTCTCTTTGGAGGACAATATATATATATCAGACATATATCGAAATCCAGCAAATTACAAGTGAAACAACAACAACAACAAAACAACAACAACAACAAACAAAATAAACATGTTCTTACCACATATACTAATCCATCTAAATTTTACTGGGTTAGACCAGTACTTAGCGCCTAAACAATCCATGAAAATACTCTTGTCCACATCGTCGAATACCCCCGGCTGACTTATTCCGTTTTACTACATGACACCATGCCGTGGGGATCGTCGTTTAATTATCGACCAATGAAAACGCGACTTTTATATGCAACATTCTTCGGCGCGGAGGCTTGAAAGTCATGTTAACAATAAAATAAATGACTGCATCCGGCAGCTTTATACAACTGTCTTTATGATTGGTTTTGAAAATGTGATGCGACCAATGAAATGGCGCAATCAGACACACCCTAAACGACCAAATATAGCCGTAATATCCCACGGCCTATAAATGATCTATCGATCAGCCGAGGGTATTCGACGATGTCTTGCCCCCTAACGGGGTTCGAACTTACAACTTTCGGATACTCAGACTTATTCGTTAATCCTGGAGCACAGAGCTGTTGTTATACCCACAGCTCTCTACCATTTGTTACTATTCAATGATACCACTGTAGCTATTAGCCTAATCTATCAGTTGATAACTATCAAAGACATGAGTGGTACTGAAACACATTTTTTGTGTGCATGTTGAGACAAAAAATAATAATAATTATTTTTAAATTATATATGCAAAAACGCGCAACCTTTGTTATGATATAAACCCTCGTTACAATCGATGAATGATAGATAGAATATAATCCACGAACAATAAAAACAAAGCAAAAACAATACATAAATGATTTTAAAGGTTTCAATTTCATTCCGCAATATTGTTCTCGTCATATTGGTCTGAAAGCATACATGATTTCGATTACCGATTAAACTAATCCCAATTGTTTACTTAGTTTATCACAGCGGTACAAAGATTCGCTATAATAAAAGTCTTAACCAGTTTAAGGCTTAAAAAAAACAAAATTTCAATAAAATAATTGGAGCATTTATTATACTACGGGTTTGTACCGGATTATTCAAGTTTATGACCATTAAAATATGCCCTATCTCTGGACTAAATTTCACTTCCTACCTGTAAAAGTATCATGTCCTTCAGTCTTCACTGGTATATGTCACTTAACTACATGTAACTACACGCTCTGTAATCAAAATGAATGTTTTCACGTTAATTTCATGTATATTAACACTTCTGTTTGAGCGAGACGTGTTTTCAACTTGTGCGTATATAACTAGATATATCGGAAATAACTAAATCGCGGAGTCAGAAAATAATATTTACACTTGATATTTATAAACACTTGGGATATGTATTTCAAATGGCTACAGGCTTGCAATGAAATGGCACCCCGCCAGATCTGATAGCATTATTATACAACAATAATTTTTACAACTTGTTCATCGAGTTTTGAAATCATGGACTCAAAGCAGTGACATCGATAACATGGATTCTATACCTCTAATATAAAACAGTTTCTGTAAATTCAGGTCCCATTTATTCCCTTTTCTCTGTCTGTTTCTTTGTACCTCTCTATTTCTAAACACACAAATCATCTGTGTGTGTGTGTGTGTGTGTGGAGAAATTCGGTCACCAGCGTATATCTAATCTCTAGATAAATAGCCTTCTTCAGCAAGTGTCAGGATGGCCGAGCGGTCTAAGGCGCCAGACTCAAGGTATATCTCTACCTTTATGACTGAGTGTTCTGGTCCACGAATGTGGGCGTGGGTTCGAATCCCACTTCTGACATATAATTTTTAGATACCGCACAAGCCGAATCTGACAAACGCTTATTTTTCCTCAATCTTTTTACTTCTGTTTGAGCCATTTTAACGATATATATTCCCTTAACAGTAGTCATTATTTTTTGCATTTTCGTATTCTCTAATAAAATATATCGAACTTCATGTATTTTATTTCATATTTCATTTATGAATTATTGTCAGGTAAAAGCTTATGTCAAATTAATAATTTACTTGAATGTATTGATGATGGAATGAGATTATAATTTAATTAAGAGTTTACGGCAATCCATCTGTCGTTAAATTGTGACAATAATCCATCAAATGATCATGGGAATTTTATAGTAAATGCAAACCTAAATAGACTTTGAGCAAATCTCCAAGTCAATAGATGCTTGCATCTGCACTGAAGTATTTTTCAAGCAGTTGAAGGGCCATGATTATAATTTAATGATGGATGGATTACCTTAAATATATTTTAACGCTAAGTATTACTGGTGGAATTTTAGCCATGTGCACAAAATAAAATAATTCTGACGTTGTATGTTGTTTATATTAAATGAATCATTATATAAGTCAATATTTACTCATTGATTGAAGATGAGAGGACCCCTTTCTCACATGATTCAGATAAAATAATAAAGGAGATATATTTTGAGCTGAAACCTTGATGCTTTATTTTCCTTTGCTTTCCTTGTCGATAAATAGCTCTTCAAAGCTAAATTATGTTTTTTTCTGTTTTGTAAAATATGTCTCAGACAATAAATAAAAATTGTATTTTGAATGAATGAATTTGCTTGATGGCGGGATTAAATGTTTGTGATGCATACACCGATTAAATGATATACCCAGGTGTTATTAGAAAATAAAAATCAGTTTCAAGATTGTTTTCATTCTTTGATATAGCGTTCGGCCGAATGTAAATATTTTGTTTAAGGCACAAATCTTAAACAATATCCGGTAAATATCTAAGTCCCTTATTTAATGGTTGAAAGTCTACAGTCTATCAGTAATCTGAAATTTATACTTTTCATGTATGTTTTATTTTAACTAAGAAAAATATTTACTCAGTAATTGTTTTATTTCTTGTGCAAAGATTTTTGTTTATATGTTTTAATTCATCCCTTTTCTCGCGCCCCTCACCTTTAGGGTTCGAATCCCGGAAGGGTCATTCGGATTTTCATGTAAGGTAGGTCGGTGGTTCTACCCGGATACCGTGCATTTGGGGTCTTCCTCCACCTGTAATTAGCTGGACGTCGCTTTATGACTGAAATACTGTCGAAGCGACGGTAAACTCAAATAGTCAAGTCAAGTCCTTTTCTCGCTTTTATACTCTTCCTACACAATGACTGAGCTATTGGGTCATTTCCATTGTTTTTAGGTCGGGCTCAGTAATCAGTCTGCTGTCTCCAGATCGGTGTGAGCCAGAAAGTCAACCCATTTCCCCACTCTTCTGTATTGAATGGTATTTAAGCAAAAATTACACTATGTTTGGTGTTAATGACATTATGCATCGCACTGGCGCTAGAACCGCAGAAATACCATACGCATTAGAATTTTGATTAATAAAAAAAAAATGTAGGATTAAAAAACATTGTTTCGTTCTCCTTTACTGTATATTGAAACATGGTAAGGAACGGAACCTGACACTTATTGTTGCTTCATTATCAACTTCCGTTTTTGTTCGGTCGATTTTGAATTTTGAAATGATTGGACGATGTATAACTGACATCGCCAGATTATGGGAAATTGCTTCCGTAGATGTATTATTCGTAACACCATGTGTTAAATGAATGTCAGACTGACTGAAAAATAATGGAATTTAAAACCCCCTATTTTCTTAACTTAACCCTAAACTACTTTCTAATCTTTTTATTTCCCTTACCCTAATCTTCATTCAACGCGATGCTCGCAAATTCCCGGTTGCCCGAGAAATTTTCGGAGTAGTTGTTGTATAGAAGGAATTTATTTTGTTGCAGTATTTTGTCCATCATATATATATTAGATTAATTTTCCTCTACACAAATTCAGTTAAAGGGATGTAAAATGCATATAGCCCAATAAACACATTGATTTTATTTTGTACTGCGTAATTTGTTGGTTGCAATGCATGTCGCCTTAAAGCAGCTCGTTCACAGATGGGCATTAACTAAGAATTTAATTTTAACTATATGTGAATATTACGTCTATCAGTACCCAACTACAGACGCATGGTCACCCAATGCAACCATCCATGATTGTAATTAAAACGGGTGGTGTCCATATCATAAGCAACAGCGTCAAGAACGATATTGAAACTATATTTAGAATTACAAAACCTATATTTAGATTTTCTATTTTCATTTGCCCTCACTTATACTGATCTCAGTTCACTCTTCGCACATGCACTCATTTCATAGACGAAAATTACGAAATCGCTACCCTAAACTGGTGAAGACGCCACGTTGCGGAGCGTGTCACGTAGCACCGTAAGCACCTGCTTCGGGGAAACTGTATTCTATATTTAACCGCTTTCTGGAAGTGGCTTTAAGGAAAATAGCGTTTTCCCGTGCAATGTGAGCTTCACTTGTCGAGGTTTTTTGTCAGGAAACACTTCACACAAATTAAAGAGGGAGAGTAGATATGTTTTCATTTCTGCAGATCATCTGTGAACGAACTGCTTTAAAAGATTTTGGAGATGAGATAAGATATTGCTAAAACCACCAACAACCGGACCTACGTAGTTGAAGTACCACACATGTTATATTTGCATTGTCTTTCCTTCCGCCTTTTGTTCTTCATACTAGATCAGTTTAAAATCACCAATGGAGAGAAAAGGAGTGAAATGGCTTATATTGCTTATATTTTCCTCATAGGGATTGTAAAATACACAGGCGGTAAGTATATTCATTATGTTAACTGTCCCTCTGGTATCCCGGTTTTAACTTTCGATCATATCTGAGTTTTAGTCTGGTAATTACAGTCTTAAAAATTTAAAAATGTGATTCTTTTTCTTTCTTCCGAATGAGGGAACAGAGAGAAACAAAACATTCTTTTAGATAAAAATAAGGACACATATGCAATACCCAATTATTTTCAATGTAAAAAAATGATTTGTATTGATGGTAAATTGAAATGGTGAATGTTATAGTATAAACATATTTATTCCCATCATATAATATAACATAGTATACAAAATTCAAACAAATGGAATAGGATGTGAACGAAAGCAAAGCTTACACTGTTCTTCGTCTTGAAACATTTAATTACATAAGAAGACAGCTTATTAAAAGGATATATGGGAAAACATCTTGAGCTAAATTTATAATATAATAAGAGGAATGTAATATTTTGAACTGAGAGTAAAATTGCAGTATAAAGTGGAGATCTAATGAATAGCTTTGGTGAAGATGATATAGAAGAAAAGGAGAAAGTTAAGAGGAGAAAGAGATGTAGAAGGAAGTCGTCTATCAACATTTAACAATGATCAACGTGCGTATCAAACCGTTTAGTATTTTGAATGAAAGTCTGGACACTTTGAAATATAAGTTCATTTTGGATAGTCGGCAAAAGAGGGTCACCATAAAATGGTTTACCAAGGTTAATACTATGATCCTGTAGCGTCAACAACATTATATGTCGACAGTGCGTATATAGATAACATTCGAAAAAATAGTAATTATTATTTCAATGTAGCCACAGCTACAACATGGATCTGACACAATACCGTTTACGAAGAGATGGTGTTTTAATGAGCTACACTCTGTGCGGAGTCGAGAATGTAGTATTTGGAGACGTCTAGTACCGGAATAGTAGTACGAGGGCACCTCTGATCGGTTAGTATTGATTCGTGATTTTAAGATATTTAAAGACGGGGAGTTAAGAAAATATCAAGAGACGTCATTCCATTCACGAATCGCCGTTGGAAGAAAAGAGTTAAAATATGTAGTTGTTCTAGAGTGAATACCAGGAATATTGTCAGTGTTTCTAAGGCGATAGCGAGGGGCTTCAACAGCTCTCGGTATTAATGATGACAGATATACAGGCGTTTGACCATTTTTCATTTTATAGATCATTATTAGACGGTGTTTTCTTTGTCTTTTTGAAAGTGTCTCCCAGCCAACTTCCATTAAGAGCTTATTAATGCTGACAAGTTTAGTGGCTCCTGAAACTATTCTTGCACATTCATTCTGTATAATTTGTTCAACCTCATATTGTGTGTATCGCTATATTCAAGGATAGGCCTTATGAAGGAAAAATTGGTGATATCTAATGCTCTACGATTTAAAGAAAACTTAAGTTTACGTAGAATATTTACACGTTGCCAAGCTTTGCTACTGATATGTGTAATGTGCGTATGCCAGGAATAGTCATTTTTCAAATACAAACCAAGGTGTTTATGCTCTTAGACATCAGAAATTATTTGGTTGAACATCCTGAACTTTGTATGTGTCTCTTGCCTTTTGCGTGTTATTATCATTAACTCTTATTTGGCAGGCTTAAAGGTTACAAGCCATGTTTTGGCCCACAATTCGATTTTGTTAATATCAGTTTGAAGTGTTTTGGCAGCAGCTTGAGGACAATCAGAAATTATATTTAAGCAAGTGTCATCGGCAAAGAGATTAACATTAAAGGTCAATCCATTTACAATGTCGTTAATAAATACTAGAAAGAACAGAGGACCCAATAATAGCCCAGTCAGATTTTGAACTAGGAAGAACAACCCTCTATCTTCTTGAAAATAGATAATCAGTGAACCATGCCAATAAAGGATCATCTATACCGGCTGCATTTAATTTAGCAATGAGACCTTTATATATAAATGCCAAACTCTGTCAAAGGCTTTGCCTACATGAAAAATACAGTCACGACTTAGTGGCCTTCATCAAGTGCTTTACAGAAAATGTTATGGATAAGAGTGAGTTGGTTTACGGTAGAGTCACCCGGTAAAAAGCCAGACTGAAAGGGGGTAAAAAATTGTTATCACGAAGAGGGTTAAAAGTGTGCTTATAAATGAGTCGTTCAAAAACCTTCTCTAATGTATTAAGTAATGATATAGGTCTGTAGTTACTTAGAAGAGAAGGATCACCTTTCTTGAAAACTATTGTAACATGAGCTTCTCTCCACGAATTGGGCACCCGAGAGCATAACAAAGAAGCATTGAAAAGATCACACAGAGGAGAAGACAGTTCATGAAAAGATTCGACAAGAATTTTGTTACTGATACCATCTGGCCCTACTGCTTTCCCAACATGTAAAGTTTTAAGACCATCCTCGACCTCTTGTGGATTTGAAGACATGTATATCTTCCTCAAAACCTTATTATTGCGAGGTAAATCTGTGGGAATGTCCCTATTACTGTCATGAATATGTGTCTGACTTTCGAAAACAAATGTTAAGAAGGTTGGCTTTTTCAAATTTGTAAGTAGTGGAGGTATTAATTGAAGGAATTATAAGTGGGGGTATTTAATGTTTTGCAAGTGTACCAATAAAAGAGTTCAGAACCTTTCACCATTCCTCTGATGAAGTTTATAATTGATCAATTTGTCAGAAAGTTTCGAGAAGTACTTGGCCTTATGATGATGATAAGGACACGTATCCAATACCCAATTAATTTCAATATATATATATATATTTACTTTTTATATAATAGTTTATTTTACAATAATCGTGTGTCTATTACCTTGTAAACACGCGATCAGATTTATTTTACTTAAATAATTTTGGAAGTGATAGGTATCACTATGATAAAAATGCTTTTCTTCTCCCCTGCACAATTATATAAATAAGATCTATAATGGAATAGCACTCTGTTACAATATTTCGGCTTTATAGCCTTTATCAAGACGAACACTTTTCTTTTGAAAAAACTACATCCTGCTGGTAGACATATTTAAACGAAAATGGCGTCACGTTAACAACGTTAAACGTTCCCGTCCTTTAAACGACGTCAACTAAATATTGTATGGATTTGCGCGCCTCTGACGATACAACCAACGTCTACAAATTCTATATCCATGCAGTTTCATGAAACTGTCTTTCTGTTTTTGTTGCATCGTATAATTTTGTAAGAATTGTAAATGTCATGTCCGAAATCGAATGTTGTGTCCTGGAGAAATGTGTGTTTATTGGCTTGGCTTTCCCTAATCGGACGTCTCTCATGTGTTCCTCTATCCTTTCCCGTACTTATCTTTCTCTCTCTCCAAAATATACTACGGCACTGCAATGTTTGCAACTGATCGCATAAACAACATTTTTTTCTGTGAAGTTTTGTGCTACAGTATAAGTATTTTTGGAGCTAGTACTTTTAATCGGATCTTTTGTTAGGACACCGCACATATCGCGATTAGACCTACATAAACCCTTTCCTTTTCCTGTCTGTATCGCTCGATTTGTTTTTCCATGTACCAAAGTATCGCATAGGTTTTTGTCCTTCCTGAAAGCAACTTATTTAAAGGGTGTTTCCTTGATTTTTTTTTATTCTTTCCGATTCATGAAGTATCCTTGTGTGTTTGGAAATGATATTGTAGATATCTGATAACAGAATAAGTGGGGACAAGGTTTTGTCTTTCTCTTTTGAACTTGAAGATTTGTTTTCCGCTAATAAATCATCTCGGTTAGTGAAAGTAGACAAACTTTACCGAGATGATTTTCGTTTAAATATAGCGACCGGTAGGATGTAGTTTTTTTCTCAAAAGAAAAGTGTTCGTCTTGGTAAGGGCTATAAAGCCGAAAAATTGTAACAGAGAGTTGTTTATAAATACTGTGTTTTTAATTCCCTAAGGAATATTTAGTGTTTTGTGTATAATGGAATAGGCGTGCGATTTTACTAATCATTTCAAAATGAGATTTTCCTCAACTCATAATCATGCACTTCTCTATTTATTGACATATACAATAACAATTCTTTGGTCAATCATGTTTTTAAATACAGAATTATTAAAGAATTTGATTTTTTTCTGTTAAGGAAAACCTCAATTTGCAATGTTTCGTGAAAATTACTCGTAAGCTCGTAATTTCTCATGACTAACCAACCCTTCAAAATGTGTCCGCTTAATATTCTTTTCTTAATTTTGCAGGTGAAGAATTCAAAGTCAGTACCAACGCTAGCTCATGGGATTCCGCAAGAAATGCTTGTACTCTTGCTGTGCCAAAGTTTACGTTAAAAAATAAAGATACTTATTCTACTGGCATTAATGTAACGGAGGAATTATGGGTCGGTTATGTCCCAATGATTCAAACATTTAGATACAAGGGTATGTATGTTGGTTCTATATACTAATCATGTTCTGCAATTCATTGTAAAATATATTTAATTATGACAGTATATTATGCCTTTCCAGGGTGGGGGGAATCTACCCCCTTTTTAAACTACCGCTTTTTCAATATTTATGACGTGTGTCCATCCACACTTTAGCAGCATCTTTTAGCTGGGTTGGAAACACCTTTTCAGCAATAATAGTAGATAGAAAACAAAGTTTTAACATCGATTTCGAACCTAACTCTCACTCTTGATAACAAGTTGTGGTCTCAACAACTTTTTCTCTGTGAGTATTGGGATATCTATCGATGAAATTCGTTAAAATACGCATTCGGCACAGTCTTACGTCATCATTCCCAAGTAGGTCAAAAGTGAGAGGTTAGACAGTCTAGTCGAAAAATGTTGAATATACTTACTCAAAACGATATAAACAACGCGAACATTATAAATACGTCACAATCTTACTCTACAAAAGTATAGGTCAGTTGAATTTTTAATTGATAAAGAGAACTATTTGTTATAACGATTTTTGTAACAAATCATTAGCAAAAAGTGAATGCGTCTTATACATATGGCTCAATTTTACACTAAATTAGTTTTTTAAGGAACTTTTACAAATTCTTCAAATTTGAATTGCTGGAAGAAAAATACTGTATTTTATATATCTGAAACATTATATGCAAACAGAAAAGGAAAAGAAGTAATATATATATTAGAATTATGATTTTAAGGTATCGGCTTATCACTATTCCTTTGGATCAATTTTAATAAAATTCAAATAAGTACATGTTACAATTGGGTTTAACTCATCTTCAATATGGAAAGGGAAATAACTGTTGATTTCCTAGTAGTTTCTTGATTACATGAATAGTGCAAGAGTGGACCATATATGATCTTTTAAACTATTCTAAATTTGATTTCCATGCTGATCCGTTCCCTCATAATTATGTTTCTAAATATTATATCAGTCGTGTCATAGAAATTATTATTAGGTAACATCAATTATGAAATGTGACGTCATCTGTTTCGATTTGACGTTCTTTATTTTCAAATAGCATGTTTACAATTCTAGCGTATGGTATAATTTAAATATATCTCAGGGTATTTAAAAATAAAATCAACATATACAGAACTAATGTTTAAGGCATACTTAAAAGCGAAACGCCGGCTTTGCTTGGTTACGTTTAGATAGGAACCAAACATACTTTTGAACAGCAATTTAAGCTAATGTTAAAAAGTGCTTTTTAGCATATGACATTATGCTTGAACAGCTATATCCGGTTTCGTATAACCATTTTATTTACATTTTTTCTTATATTTAACACGTTACATATATCTTTTAGGCCGAATTACATCACTCCGAGTCACGCGCGTGTATTCTATATAGATGCATAATGTGTTGAATTCGAACAGCTTGATTAAATGTGTTTGATGCAACCAAATTTGATAAAAAAAGATGCAAAATTTATATGATGTTGAAAGTGTATGAGAAATACACCCGTTAAATCGACATTTTCAGTTATTATTTGAAACTATTTTCTTGGTGTTAGATTACAAATAGTAATTCGTCCACAGTCCGTTCATGCAATTGTTTGTTTGTTGTTATAATCGCGATATTTTTGTTAGCAAAGGTCATATGATAAAAAGAATCTGGCATGATTTTAAAAAAAATTAACCAGCTTAAAATTTGATATGAAATAATTCATGTCAGATCCTATATATCTTAACTATGCACTAGAAATAGGAAGATAAGTGTTTTTTCAAAAGTTATACATAATATCAAACACCCTCCTTGTTTTTATTGTTGTACTGTCATACATATTGTAGGATGTATTCAAAGAAGTACTCACGAGGCTGATCATAAGACATGGAAAGTTATTGGTTTGTGTTTCTCGCTTTGTAAAACGAGATTCATCGGGATGCAGAACGTAAGTAATTGACTTAAACACTTTTCGTGATAGTAACATTTGTTGAAATGAGTGTTAATAATGATTGTAATTGCCTTATTTATTTTTTTATCTCGTTGAAATTATGTAGAGAAAATACATAGCTATGATGCATTATGAATAGATAGTGTTTGTTTCGTTCAATATGTAAGGAATATATGCACTAGTTGTGATAGCTCACCCATCGTGCAAGAATAGTGATAGAGGTGCGCACATAATATACTTTTACAGACAGACAGACAGACAGACAAAAATACTTTATTCACCTTAATATTTCAAGAGAGATATTGAAAGATGTTGTCAAATAGGTTATAATTCTGCTCATCATAACACGGAATAATATTAATATGCTTGCAAACCAACACGTTAGTCATGGTCACAACTTTTCATGATATCGATGTAACTTGTAAAGGGTTTGTGTGTGTGTGTTTACCTGAAAAAAATGTTCAAACTTATGGAATTGAAGTTAGTCTGACAAAATGTTATATTTTCTTAAAGAAAAACACAGACTGTTTTTGTTTCGACCAAGAGGTACGGGATGTGTACACTAAATGTGATAAAGCATGTCATTATCCAGCTCATACAGCGTGCGGGAATAGTGATGCAATATCTGTTTATGAAAGAGGTAAAGTATCATATTTACAATTTGTTCAAATGTTATATCCATATGTTTTTCCCCTTTCCAGATCTTTGAAGCAATGTTCAGTGCAAAACAGGAATACCCAAAAATGTTTTGCACATTTATTTCTCAGTTGCGAATTTATATTTTTAATTGAGTTACTAAGTATCTGAAAGACACACACACACAAATATATATATATAGATATCCATTGCAATCAGACATTATAAGAAAACATGTTAAGGACAATTTCTTTACAAGATCAAACATGGTTAGGCAGTAATTATGTATTCATCTCACATGCTTTCCTGAATCGATCTGTGTCATGTAACGTATTGTACATAGACGCACCTCTGGGCTTTCTTTCACATACCGTTAATAGTGTTTCTGTTGTTATGTGTAAGGCTTATACATAAAACGTATTTTAATTGTGTATTATATAACCGGACGTTAAGTTTAGCCATATTGTAATTGTTAGAAGTTGATTTTTCAGGCCTTTTTATATGTTGCGTTGTTTAAATCTAAACGTATTACCACTGGCTGTTGGAATTTCAAAACTGGATATCCAAATTCAATGCAGCTTTACCTGTACAATACTTTTTTATATGATTTATATATCATGTTATTATAGAAATTGTCACGGCACAAAACGAACGATTACTCTGTAGCGATGCGTAAGCTGGAAAATGATAGCAATGGATCAAAATGCTATAAACGAAAACGTGTGAAGCAAGCTTCTGAAGTTCGCAAAACATGAAGTGTAGCAGTTTACTATGTCATTGGTTAATCAAATATATGACATATACAAGTATGTAATTCATTGAAATATGTTCAGCCCTCACATAAAAATGATATATTAGCTACAATATTCATTTGATGTGGAAAATGTATAAAATAGTTCCAAATTACAAACCATTTGAATATATATTTTACTGTTTACGTTTATGCTTATCGCAACATTAGGACTCTTAGTCGTTTGATAATTGTTGAATTGTTGGTTTTGGAGTTTACAGTAGCAGCGACATCCACATATTTCCTGGTGAAGGAAGGTCCCAGGTGCATAGGAGGCACCCGGTTCACGCGCGAAGAAACATCGGCCTACTGTAAGGAGAGTGCAGGCTATCTCGCATGAATAAATCTTAGTAACCAGTCCGGGAGTCGAACCCACAACGGTGAGGGGCTATGTGAAAATTTATCAGCGAATATGACTGCTCAGTCAAATCCATGACACTAGGTACTTAATGCACACGCATTAAGGCTGATTTCGTTGGCGCTACTGATTTACGGCCAGTAGCTGTGTTTATTTCTTTTTGTCTTCAATGAAAATGTTTGACTTTCACATATATGAAAAAAAAAAAAAAAAAAAAAAAAAAACTGAGGTGTTTACAAGAATCAAAATAAAGATAAGTTATCGTGCTCGGTTTTTATGTTACGGTGATATTTCCATGGTTACCGTTTTTGATTTATAGCTAAATTAAACACTTCGCGTTAAAAAGTAAAAAAAAAATAATCTACAAACAGATTACAAACATAATACTAGGTATTTTGCGATAGTTTTTTCTGATTAAATAATTTTAAAATTTATAACTTTCTACTTTCACGTTCTACTTTGTAAAATATTTCAATGTACAGATCGGGAACCAGAATTCTATATCATTCACAGTTTCAACAGTTAGATATGAATTATATCTCACTACCTTTTTGAAAATCATAATATAAATCCATTTATATGCGATTTTCACGATACCCTCCGATGATTAATGTTGTAAATACCGTTTTCTGACGATACAATCCTTTTTGTGCAGTAGCACAGACATTGTGACAGCTAACATCCAAATATTTTGAATACTCGAAATACGTTACATTTTACTTTTTGGAGTAAAACAAAAACTTGTTTTATTTTACTTCCCGTTTATGTCCATAATATTGCTATCATAATGTTAAACCATAGTAAATGCCCTAACTGTATTGTATATTTCTTTGCTTTTCTAAAGGTAAACTTGTACAATTACTTGAAATATTAAGGAGTCTCAGACTGTTCTTTCATATTCAGATCCAGACTATTCAATTGAGGTCGACACCGGATCAGGTCTCTGCAAAGTTATCGATGAAAATTCGACTGAAAGTTGGGTAAATTGTAGAGCGAAATATCCGTATCATTGCTCCTTTGAAAGTAAGGCTGTTTTCTTTTTCGGCGTAGCTGTATAATTTCGATTTCAACTCGCATCTTAAACCAATCAAATGTACGCTAACAGCGGTAAATAATTCTAAGCTGAATAAAAGGACTCCTGTTATTGGTTAACGCATCGTTATGGACTATACAATTACTGTAAATAAGGGGTGCAGCTTGTATATATCATTCAGCTTGGTGTTATTACATTTCTTTTTGATGTAAACATGAAAGTGATTTCAGTAAGTTAAATACAATCCTTTTCCATTAATTGAGGAATGCTACTTTGTGATTTAATTCTCAGATGCAAATGTCTCATTGAAAATTAATTCGCCAAAACCAAAACAACTAATAACGCTTTTATATCATAATTGTCATATGCAATAATGATATGAACAAATATAACAATTTTTTTTCCAAAAATTTTAGAAAAATACTGAACATTTCTAGAGCGTACTAAATTTGTTGTGCGTCGGTCTTTCGCGCGCTTTTCCTCGGAATGTTCTAGAAGACTGGAAATCTCGTTTTCTTTCATCCTACGCCGAATATCTTTTTTAAAGATATTTCTTGTTTATATTAAATCATAATCATGATAAGTAAGTGTTATTATAAAAATTGGCGTCCAAGGAAAATATTGTTTCGATACCTTTTTTCTTTATTTGGTCAACAGTCATAAACTAATCGAAAATTGGAAAAAGCGACATAAGCGGGATTTCTACAATCAGCTACAGATCAAAACGTTCTGCAAGATTTGCAAACTACGAAAGCTTGAGAAAATGAAAATTGAAAAGTATAATACAGTTAAATGTGGCGAGAAAAAACAGAGAGAAAAAGAAAATTGAAAAGTATAATACAGCATGTTTATCCGAACATCTTTTCCACGTCAATTCGTTTTGGGACGGAATTACCTAAGAGTGTCTGGTATAATTCATTGGATGATACACATTTTTATGTGGATATTAGCTGAGATTCTCTCCGACATTCCGAGATAGGCAAAGTAAAACGACTTGTAAACTTTCATTCTATATTTCAGATGGAACATTTCAAGATTTTGAAAGTTCTAAAAGTAAAACATGGCTAATGGCTTCGAAAAGATGTTTTCAGAAAAAATCTTACTTGTCAGTACCTGAACACGTCTCTGCCACCGTGTGGACGCCGGATGTTCGCAGTGACACTATTATTGAAAGTAAACGTTTTCGATAGATCTACAGTCTTAAATATTTTTCTGCTATATTTCTTTAGGAGGGATTTCATTATTGAACGTGTCCTTCATTATTGTAAAGTTTATGTAGTAGATAACCAATATACGGATATTGATCCAGTATTACCGTCAGCAATATGTCGAGTGTCGTAGAATCGTAAACTGAACAGGAATTATTATAGTAAACTTTCACTGTGACAATATATCATAGACGATACTTTTGATAAGCAGCTCAATTTCTAAAGGAGTAACAAAGAAGAAATAAATTAACAACACTTCTCTAAACTATGACAATAATATCAACTATCACAGTTTCAGATACAGCAAGTAAAGTCGCTAAAATATGTGGCTACTTTGGTGCAGATATTTGTTAAAGTTTGACGGCTGCAATAAAAAACGGAAATCTCTGTGTAAGAAAGGTAAACAACCTTCAACATACATTTGTACGCACAATTATATCATAAATAAAAAAACGCGTTTTGGTAACATATAATGTATTTAGTATAATAAGTTCCTCAAATAATAAGATAGAAAGAAATCCGCTTCGATATTTACCGTCCGGGTTTGATTTATGGTCGTTTCAGTTTTTAGAAAGATGAAAGGCACTTTTGAATGGCAATCACCACAAAGAGGTGACCTGGGACTAGTTTTCCAAACTTTTGAATAATTTGATAAGTGTGGAAGCTAACTATATCATAATGTGACAAAGAGAAAATCAAACACCGTGACATGTTATATATATATATATATATATATATATATATATAGCTTTGGATTTATAATGTGCGTTTTTTTTAAAAAAATGTAGTATATTTATTCCTGAGGGCCCCTTCTTCTGATTAAAACAAAATTTTGGCTTCTTGGTTTAATACCTGCACAAATTTATTATTTGTTTTGCTCAAATAATCCATGTATAGCAGATGAGAAACATTAAATTTGTGTAGTCTTTGTCACAGCTTTTTATCGACAAATTGGTAAATCCGTCATAAATTTAACAGAAAGCTTATTTATTCATACACTTTCTACGCAAGATATGGTACAATTAAAGATTTAAATAATAGGTTTTAATTCTAAGAAAGACATTATAAAGGTACCCTTAACACATGCATGTACATAATGTCACTATAGTAATACATCAATGTTTAACGTTTCTTGTAAATGAATACACTGACCAATTGCTAACTCTTTCGGAATTGAAACTGCTTGTGATAACTGGTATATGTTTCATTTGTTCCGAAAATGCATTAGTAATCATAAGTAAATATTGCTATGAAATTAACATCTTTTGTGTATTTTTTCAATTTCAGGGGTAAAATTACCTCTTACAAAAGTAATATTGGCCAAACTGTGCAATGATAATAAAACACATTATATCTAAGTTTTTTTTTTTAAATCCACACAGAAATGTGGTATATGCAATTTTGTTTATATTTTATTCGAAGAAGAGCTATTATTGTAGCCATTTGCTACTTTTGCAAGTTCAGGGGCATTAACACTGCTGTAACAGAATCGAAATTCCACATAATACATCCTGTCATAAGAAACCTAGATATGGCTATGCACAGTTTTATGTATTACTGCACCACTTTGAGGGTAATACCATGGGGTCTATCAAACTGCACATAGGACACCATGTTCGAGCCACGCAAACTTCAGCTGAATTATATTAAAATTGACCTTCACGGACCAGTCGTAAAAAAAGACTCACTATTCAAATTGTCTTATAGTCTACCCGATAGCTATACTGGATAATAGATAATCAATGGTTGACCGATTTACACAAAAATACATTAAATTTTGTTTGTTATATTGTTTGCGAACAGTTCCTTCAATTAGATTTACTGATTAAAGATAATTATGCATAATTTTGTCTTTTTACCTGCTCAAGAGCAATGCAGTTATTCATTAAAACCTACCCAGAAGTTATTAAGATATTGTTTCGAACGGATTGGAAAAAACTATATTATGTCCCTTCTTCATCGACAAAACATAAACTGTAAATGTATTTAAAACCCAGAACTGTTTATCAGAATTATCTTGAGTATATTAACATCAGTAATTATGAAAAGGTGATTGGAAGAAAAATTGGAATATGCTTTTTGAAAACAATGCCTTAAAGTCATTTGTTTCCTTAGCAATTTGGTACATAGCTATTTTGTTTATTCGATAGCTATGTCAACATCAACAATAAATACTGCTGAGATTGTCATCAGTTCTTCAAAGTCGAAATGTACGTATGCACTTATTATTTAAAATTAAGGTAAAATTGTTGCTTTCCTGTTACATTTTGCATTCTACAGATTGAATATATTTTCAGTTGTACAATAATAAAAACAATTAATCAATTTAGCATCATAATACATAATTTAAATACAATGTAATTCCATATTCGCAATGTATGTCAAGTTACTGCATTCCATACGTCCAAAAGACACTGGTCTGTCCGTCCGTTAGTTAGAAAGAGTTTATGCATACATCGCCTTTAAATGAAAGGTTATTATACTATTTTTATTTTGTCAATTTCAAGGGTAAAATTCCACCCAACAAAGATAATTTTTCCAAACTGTGCAAATTAATACCACATGATAATAACATAAAACTTTTCCAAGTTTCTTAAATCTACACAGAAATGGCATATGGTATATACAATTTTATTTATATTTTTCATTCACACAAGAGCTGTTATTGCATTCATTTGCTACTTTCGGAAGCTCAAGGACAGTAACACTGTTGTGACTGAATCGAAACTCCACATAATACATCCCATCTTAAGTTACCCAGATATGGCTCCAGATGCATAGTTTTATGTATTACTGCACCAGTTTGGGGGTAATACCATGGGCCTATCAAACTGCCAATAAACACCATGTGATAGCCATGCAAACTTAAGCATAGTTATATTAAAATTGACCTCAATAGACCAGTCATATGTTTTTAATTGGCTTACAGTTTATCCAATAGCTACACTGGCTAATAGTAAGTGAGCAGTTCCTTCAATTAGTTGTACTTAGATATGCATCATTCTGTCTTTTTCTGCTCAAGAGTAATGATTTTATTCATTAAGATCCACTCAAAAGTTTTCTTAAGATATTGTTACGAACGGATGGACAAAGCTTTATTATGTCCCTCATTCATGGACAGAACATAGAATGTACTTTAAAACTCAGAACTGTATATCAGAATTAAGTTGACTATATCAACGTCAGTATTATATTAAGGTAGGGGAAGAAAAATGGAGTATGCTGTTAAAGTAATGCCTAAGGTCGTTTTGATTTCTTAGCAGTTCGGCACGTAATTATTTTGTAAATAATATTTTGTTCATTCTCTAGCTATGTCTACATCAACAACCTCAACTACTGAAGCTGTCACCTTTTCTTTGAAGTCGACATGTACGTATGCACTTAGTACTTATTTAATTAAAATTACTGCTTACCTTTTGCATTCTACAGATTAAATATGTTTTCAATTGAACAAAAATAAAAACGGTTAACCATTTCAGCATCCTAATACATATTTTTAAATACTATGTTATTCCATATTCGTAATGTATGTAAAGTTACTGCATTCCATACGCCCGAATAACACTAGTCTCTCCGTCTGTCCGTTCGTTAGCAAGGCATTGTGCATACATCGCTTTTCATTTGCTGGTTATTATACAATTATAACATCAAAACTTAAAAAAAGCCATTCGAATGATATTTGGAGAATATGCACTTTTGTATGCTTCCATAAGGTTTAATAGATTTCATGGAAACATAATTATTGATATGGTGAGTTCTTTGAAACCTTTTTCACTTTTTTGACATATTGTTCATTGATCTTAGGTAATTTTACTATTGACTATTGTGAGTATCAATGTATGTATGTTGTATGGAATAAACATGTCTTCCCTTATTATCGCAAATTTAAAAATTCTCTAGTTAACTTACTTTACCTATCTATTACCTATTACGTATTTTAAAATTATTGTGATCATATACCAAAACGGTAATACGTTTTATATTGTTATCCACATCTTTTTCAGCGTCAACCACACAGGCGTCTGATAAAAATTCTGAAGAAAATAAAACAGTAGACACCAGACCTTCAGGTGACTTTATTTTATATCTTTCTTATCTGTGAATTGCATATTGCCTAATTCGGGTAAAAAATATTCAGATGGTTTTTAATAGACGTTTCACCATATTTCCCATGTTTCGATGTCACTCTACTACCCAAAATAACTTTAAATCGATATGTCTAGTCAAACACAAACATACAGTACAAAATTAATGAAAATAGTATAAAACTGTTTTGTGACTTCCAATACTTTATTTGCAGCATCAGCGTATTAAATACATACACACAATAGATAAGTGTAACTTTCGTGTCATTCATCTTAATACAAGTGTTTCGTTACAACACCAATTAAACGAAATAGAAAGGTAGTCATTTACAGGTAGCCAGTGTGTGTGTGTGTGTGTGTGTGTGTAACATTGACCTTTACACCAAAACAATCCAAATCTTCTTGTCTTCGAAAAGCTACACGAACACCAAACTTGGTCAAAATATTTTATTCATAAGGGAAACAAAGTATTGCCGACAACGCACACAACGACATATAATACAATTATGGTCCGATAACTCTAAGAAATATATGGTGATATCATGAACTATATATTCGCGTTAACATACCGCACCTTTCTGTTGTAGATGTTTATATAGGTGTCTCTGTCGCTGTTGCTGCAATCATAGGTATTGGATTTGTTCTGTTCTGGAAGAAACGGTAAGAATTCAAAACATTGCAAGTCTGAATCAAACTTTAAACTCTAAGCATTTCTTTAATGCAAAATAGGCAATCGTGTTTATTTCCAAGGAACAAAATGTATCATTTCTTCTTCTTCATAAAAATACTTATATGAAAATAATATTAGCACATTTAATGTATAATGTACACGTGATTTATCGAAATATTGCCTCAGTATATATAACAATACAAAGGATATTGCGTCAGCGTCATTGTTGACTTAAAAGATAATTGTATTCCAATACTTTATATAATCTTTATCTAGGAAACATACCGCTGGACACAATGTCAAAGAAAGGAAAACAAAAAATTATACAAATGAATCCTATGACCCAACAGCAGCATGCAGTGCCCCAGAGGGAAAAATCCAAAATTATGATGTAGTTGAAGAGAGAGATTCATATTATTCTAAGGTTGATTCAAGAAAAGAGTCCCAATATGCTGGAGATAAAGAATATGACACAACTGTTGGTTCAAGACCAACTGGAAATCAAGGCTCTTCTAATTCTGATAATGTCTACAACAAACTTGATCTGCCTGATGATACATACGACCACATTGGTACCTGTCATGCGTTCCCCAAGGGTCGACCGACCTCTAATGTGTACGGCATGAATAGCGATGGATCAACAGAAAATCAATATGGCATTGTCGACGTTGTTTCTTCAGAAGATACATACAACCATATCGGTGATGCTTAAATATTAAGTATTACTCTCATAATTACTGGACTTATAAAAATAATCAAATATATATAAATGTTAAAATGTTTCAGCTGTATATCGTTGCCGCAGCAGTATTTTGATCATATATCGACGTTAAGCAATATATAAGGGAAGGAGGATCTCGAATTATTCCCTCATAATTATGAAATTTTAATTGACATTATTTATATCAAAAGATAACTCACCAATCAGCCGGACGTTAAATTTCGTCCGGGGTGTTATTCGTCGGGAAAGTCGATTTCCGGGGCCTCTAGACAAATAAAATAAAATTCCACCTAGCACGTTATCCGAAACCAATATCTTGTCTTTTCGTAGTCAGTGTTTTTATATTTAAAACATTTTTTTTGTGTAAATCTAGGTCGTTAAAACGAGAGGAATTACATTAATATTTAAGAAATTCTGAAGTGATATATTTTATCTTAGGAACTTGTTGCTTTATACACTGATGTCCATATTCATTGTTTGGTGCAAATCACCAGTTAAATGATATACACGGGAGGAATCAAATATACAATCCGAATTTAAAATGGTGGAATCTTAAATACAATTGTGCTAATGTGAATGGATTTATTATCAAGATATATCGACTTTGGCATTACTTCTTTGTTTAGACGTTGTTTAAAACAATATCCGGTGTATTGCAGTAAATAGACACATTTGTGATGGAGTCTTTCTATATTAACAATTTCCACACAGTTTTAGTTTTCTTAATTACATGTATGTTAATTTATGTACTCTATTCTCATTATTAAGTGATATTCTATCTGTTTAACATCGATCACAAGACCAGTTTTCACAACCTATATATCCAATCCTCCTCCATGTTTTGAATGGCAGTGTGTGTGGTACATTAATTATGGTGTGTTCATTTTGACATATATAAGAAGGGCAAACACACGTGAAATTAAAACGGAACGCAAAATGCGTTACCAACACGCAAATTTATTACAATTGAAAATACAGCCAATGCTTACTTAATATCCATGTATTGTTTTTATATTCATATTTTGATTTTCATTAGTTGCTTTTTTTTTTCAAATTACTCACCATGTTTCTGCAACAAGCTTTTTTTCACATTCACTTTCTTTTTCTCGCTTCGACCGCAGTATTTTAGGGTTTATTTTGTGCTGTGTGATCTAAGATCTGAAAGTAAATAAAAATTAAAAAAATGGAGTCTTCAGTACAGATGTCGGTGCATGCCCCTTGTCTATTAGTGTGTCTTACAGAAAAAGTTACTGCCGATAACGCAGTGTATCTACCACTAGCACTTTTAAAGTGTTGCGGAATAGTTTACACCTTTGTGTCCGACGGGAAAATTTTTTTTGATAACAGATATGATCTTCTGACATTTTTGTAACCAACATAAGACAAGCCCCACCTGCTGAAAGCTTAATGTTTATGAATAAAATCTTTGTGTTATTATATTTTTTGTAGTCTTTATACCTGTATCAATATCAGTAAAACAATCTTAAATATTCCTCAAACGAAAAAACCTTACATAAAATTTACCATGTTTCCTATTCAGTATACATGTGTAATCATGAAAGTACTAAAATGTCAAAATGTAGCATTATTTGGACACTGATCTGATTGTGTAAAATGTGTTTTATGCAGAATCATTAGCACATGTCTAAGTAACCTACAATGAAACTCCAAAAACAACAACTACATCTTGTTTCATTTATTCTAACAAGTTTAGATAATGACAAATAATGCATATACGTACAAATAAACGTGTATAGAAGGGTTCCAAAGTTTTTCGAAAATGAAGACACATATTCGGGTCAGTTGAATAGAACTTGCATAACTGGAACTCACATGACAGGCCGCTGGTGCGACAGATAAAGGTATGCGTGCGGCAAGTGCTCTTTCCCAGTTTCGGATATGTTCACACGTTAGAGCTCAATGGGTAAATCTAACTTTCGAACAATATAAAAATAAATAAAAGGTATTTTTTCCCGTTCATGACTACCAACACGATATTGATAAATGAAAGTTGCTGGGCTTGTACAGACATTGAATTCCGGCATTTACTGATTAATCTTTGATATATCGCCTTTTTTTCTTTTCTTTTTCTTTATAAATCGAGTACAGCGTATTTTCAACATCAATCGTCAAGTATTACCGCATATTTTACAAACTGCAGTAAACTATAAAAACAATTCAGTACACATATTTATATATTTACAGCCATGTCCTTACGAACAAACGAAATTAATATATCGATGGTTGAAAGTATAAAAGTATTTCGGAATACGAGTATATAAAGTTTGAAAGTTTTATTCATCATAAGCCAGAAGGTCGTTCGACCCATGCGGCACAACATATTACATGAATTGTACAAAACATGACGGAGATGAACAAACGAAAAGTGAAAGCAGTGTAAACGATATGTAACATGCAAATCACATAAGACATCATATAAATATATATAAATATCAATATCAAAACAATGTCGTAATATTTCGTATAACTTCTCTTATCGAAACGAAACATAACAGGAAGTTACAAATAGAAAGAAAAATACACCATATCAAACAACTCGAGCAGTATGATACTACATAAACAATTAAACAAAATAAATCGATCGTGATACAATCGAGTAACTCAGTGGTTACCTCCCTTATCGAAATGAAATATAAGGGTGATTCCCAAAATAAAGAAAGAAACAAAAATACAGGATAAAAGGAAATACGAAACAGGTGAGTACTATATATAATTCGATGAAGCTACATCAAATTTAGATATATCCAGGTATAGACATCTCTGTTATTTCTATAAACATTATGCGAATGAAAAACAATGTGTTATAAGGTATCCGACAATTAAACTGGCACCTTTACTGATTTTTATATATGAAATGTGTGATTTAAAAGGTAATCAAAATTGCAGAATTATATTTTACATAACTATTATGATTTTAAATGTGTATTATACAAAATGGCAAGTAGGAGGGCATAGTTGAGCACATGAATCCGGATCCAAAAGTTGTGGTGTCGAACCCCGATTGACCAAAATCGTTTATGCTCTTACAAGGCACACAGTACCGTCAGGAAAATAAAAATATGCTGTGAAAATGTTTCCCCAAATCGTTCGCAAAGAATCATATCATTAATTATTTTAATATAAAAATCGATCCACACAACTCATCATTTATGCTAAACTTTACTCCAATGGCTTGAATTCCAGCAATAAAAAAGCCCTAAGTAAAGCTGAAACACTTTTGGGCGAATTCTCGTTTCTTTCATTAAAATACACAACTATTTCATTTCGTAACAAATATTGACCGATTTTATACTCTTTCAACATACTGACTGATTCACTGATGTATTTAACGGGAAATATAATACATAATCTGACACAGAACAACTCAAGATAGTCAAGGAGCGTTGATGAATTCATGAAAAGCTTCAATTATAACCACATCACTTTCGGGGTTGGGCCCAATAATCAGGTTGCATTCTCATGATCGGTGTGAGGTAGAAAGTTAAGACTAACTCAAACCCCCTTCCCTATTGTTCGGTGGCGGTATGTGTGTTGATGATAGTGGGATATAAAACCTGTTCGTTTGGACGCGTAGTAACTCCAATTTCTATCACACATGAAATCGAATCCGGGACGTTTTGCTAAACAGCGATATACGTTACCACAGCGATTTCAATACACACTTATTACAACTGAAATACACCCCACACATGCAATTGTACACCGAGTTCCCACACAACAACCCTTGTATATTTTCCCACATTCACTTTTCTTACTTGCATCGCCCGCACATTAGTCTAATAGCATTAAGATTTTATAGCGTAAAAATAATATGTGAAAGTAAAGTTAAAAAAAATTCATAGCATTTATTGAATGACCCGTGTACCGTAATGTTAACATACAAAGCAGTGACATTAGTGTCAAGTCAAGTCAAATATTTTATTGGCAAATACAAGTTATGTATATCGCCAAAACCAAACATAGTAAATCTTTGGCGGTTACAACTGATTAACAAGATATATATTCACAACAAATATATGCTGAAAATATATAGAGAATTGATTAGGCAAAAGCTATTCCACTATTCCACTACTAAATAAATAATAATGAAATTAATTATTATTTATAAAGTTAAAAAAGAAGTAAGAAAAAAGGTTGTGGGAACATATTAATTAAACTGTTAAATACATATGAACAATATATGGTATATTTACTTTATAGACTATTCCGAACGTTAGTGTCAACGTCATACGGGATATTTACCGCTACCACTATCACACACATGAAGTGTAGTGGAATAGTTACACTGGAATGTCCGAAGATGTATCATTGTAGAAACACCTGGTAACATATTGACCATCTACTTTTGTAAACCACATGCTTATCTATGTGTAATCATTTTTTTCTTGTAAGGTAAATATATATAAATATATATTTCTCATTACTTTAATGCGTTCAAGAAATGATACATGAGCGCGCGCACAAACACATATCTGTAGTGAAACATTAATCCAAAAAACTGTTATCATCCGAACACTCTCGGTACCAAAAATATGCTCAACAGAAAAGAAACCTGACATGGTATGTTTTATTGACTATTTTCTTTTTCAGGAAGCAGAAGATTTTAAACACGGATATATGCTTTTTGTTATTATTGGGCATGTTTAACATTGTTTTCAAAAGTAAAGTTCAAATTTGATCAGTGCTTGGATAATGGCTGTGCTACTCTTTTTTTTCTTTTTTGAGATCGATTTTAATAATTTTATTTAAAATCTTATGATGATTGTGGGTATTTTATTTGAAATTAATATTGGTTATGAAGGACCTCCGGCTCTAAGGATTGACGAATTGACGTAAAGTTTTACAAGACTGTTGGGAAGATTAGCACATTTGTCAGATCCTTGATTTTTCGCGACATGATTTCGGCCGACATTTACATGTATACCAAGTTAATCCAAGGTATGCTCCTAGGATTCATGTCTAGAGACGTTACTGACCATTGCATGACGTTAACGTTGGTTGCTGCTAAGCGAGCGCGTGTGATCCTCGACCTATGTGGACGGGCCTTATCCTGTTGCATTTCTTTTCATAAACAAAATAACTTCGACGTTTAAAACTTCGATGATGTACCACTGAGCGTTTAAATCACTTCGCTGAACAATTATTCACGTCTTTTGTCCCACCGTTATTCCGCCCCATACCATAACGCCACCACCCCGAAACGATCATGTTTACCTAGTTGGCGGCCGTCAGCATGACTGGAATGTGTCGGGATTCGTCCGAAAACAATACCGTATTCCAATCACGTCAACGCCAGTGACGGTGCGCACGTGCCCAACAAATACTTGCCTGACGACGTAGAGTCAGTATACCACCGGCACTCTAATTAGGTGCCCTTGTGTCCGCAACGGATTGCGAAATGTTTGCACACAAACATTAAACGCGGGTGCCATCAACGTCGCGGGCATGGACTTTTTACCGCAAGTACATTAAGACAATGACACGATCGTCCCTTTGGCTAGTTGCCCTTTTTCTACCTGACATGGACGATCGTGCACATCACCTGTAAGCTTAGAACATCTGACAAGCTCATGAACCATGTTGCGATAGTGCGCTGTGTAATTATTCGTTCTACTTATGCTATCGACAGATGCGCCACCCTGGAACATTCCTTTCGACCTCTGACAATCGCGCCCTTGTATAATCTATCAAAATAAGGTGTGGTCATCTATGACATATATAGTGCTTTATTCAGAATCTAGTCGGACTCTGTTCAATGTGCACGAGTGCAAAAACTAACATGCTAAGCCGCATTTCACTGATCCTATGCGGGCGAGAAGATTAAAAATTATCGTGCAATATATATGTTTTAATTTAAATCACTTTTTAAAGAAATATATAAAAAACAGTTTTTTTCTTATGTTGAGTATATTATTATATAAAGATATATTGGTGTTCGGTTAATTAAACCCCGAAACTGGAAATTTTAAACTCATCTGACAGGCCGATGTTGCGACAGATAACGGTATCCGCACCTCATTATTCGAAGTGATGAATTCCAAATCTGATATTTTCTACTAATTTACATCTCAGCTGGTATGTCTGCTGTTCAAAACAACATGCAATTAACTGTAGGTATATGTGTCCCGTACATGAATATCGGTTTTAAACTTCTGCTTGCATTTATTTTCACTGTAAGCAGTTCATTTTGGCATTATTATTTATTTAAAAATAGAAATTTCTTGGTAATGAGAGACACTGAATTCGGATTTTAATGATTAATTCATCAAAAATAATACAACGACAACTTAGTTTTAGATGCGTTTAATAGGCAATATATCTGGTACGAACCAGTGTCTTTATAAAAAAGTTCGTACGGAAACGAAGGTATATCGGCGTTTGATTTGCCTATTTTCTGTAAATTGAACAAATATAAAATTGTTGTTCAAAGAAAAATTAAGTTTTTCGGGACAACTGATAATTTTACAAACCCAGCACAATGCATATGCAATTATATTGTATTAAATATATACAACTTATATAATAACCGCCATGTCTTTTTGAACAAATGAATTTTGGAAACAATCCATTACTCGAAAAAAAAAAAGCGTTCCCTATGATGTTTTTTAATATTTCGGATTACGAAATTAAATTTTAAATGATGTATAGCCAAAATGATAATAATAATAAACTATGACTTGACCTTAATTTTAAAAGCATAATATTATACGTATTTTGGATAAGCAAAAAGAGGTGCGCCGTGGTACATTGGTAGTGCATAAAAATCCGGTTTTGAAGGTTGTGGATTCGAACCCCGTTTGGGGAACAATTTTTTATAACCTTATCGGGCACAAATTTCTGGTGCAGCCTAGAATTCGTTGGATGAAAAATATCAGAAAATATTTTGAGTTGCATGAAATGTTCCTTAATCAACTTATTAAGATTCATTTCTAAATAACTTGAGTTCAAGAAACTATTATTTCAAATTGCTCTGAAATAATTTATAATTAATAAAGCTAAACTTAACTCCATGTCTTGAATTTCATAAACGTTAATAAATGTTTAAATACTTAGGGCCGAATTTCATCAGTTTTGTTTAATTTATGAAATATACAAATGTTTCATTTATTGACAAATAATGACAGTTGTTAAGGAAATATTTCAACCTAGTCACTTGAGCAAGAATGGTGGAATTAACTTTTACCATAAACCAGAATTTAAGTGTTAGATAGCGCTAAGTATTGTGGTGGATATAGTTTAACTTAATACAATACTCAGTGCAATAATTGTAATGATAATCAAGTGGAAGCGTTTGTAGTATAAAAATGAATTAATATTCATGAACAATTATGCTGCTCACGTCTAGACATTTGTGATTTGGCGGCTTGACATGCAGCACTTATCAATTAATATATTTATTAGAGAAAAAACAACAACAGTACTGTATTTAATGCTCGTATGTTACAGAACAGTTCATCAATGAAAAAAAAAAAAACTCGTTTTTAATTCTTTAATGCAATAATGAACAGCTTCATCTATAAATACATACTTATTGCGTTGGGCCAAATAATTACGTTGCTGTCTCTTTAATGGTTTTAGCTGGAAGTCTGAGACTAACCATATCCCATTCCCATACCTTTCTCGAAGACAAAATTAAACTAACGCTAAACCAAATCCAACCTAGATTTAAAATAACAAGTGGGTTCTGACCTACACACATATAAATGAGGTATAAATGTGTAAATAGTGCAAATTGTGTTATTCTCGTAGTGTATTTACTTCCGTCCCAGTTAAACCGGATCAGTGTATAACAGTCAATGGAGACTAGTAAAGTGAAATGACGTACTTTGCTTATATTTTACTTCTAGGGATTACAAAGTACACAGGTGGTAAGTTGATCTATTATAGACTGCCAATCGATTTTTCTATCTTTTTAGTATTCTCTCGATCAAATCGAATATCAATTTCAATCTGGTAATTTCAGTCTTACAGGTGTGTAACTTTTTCTTCTTCCTTGTTGTGCATTTCATCTGTGTATGTGTTGATCTAAATTATCTATTTATCTATGTCTGTCTGTTACTCTCTTTGTCTCATTCTAACAAAGAAAGAGAGGAACGAAACTACTAAGAATAAGTCAAACGTATCTAATACCTAGTTTAAAAGTAACATCATACAAGTATATGCATTTTTCATTATAAATAAACTTGTGTATACCATCTAAGTGTAAATTTTATCACCGTATTTCAAAATATGTGGTACATTTAATATACACGCGTATGTTATCCAACTCAAAACAAGATTAATATCTTGCTGCAGCTTTATCAATCGGTACACACATTTTTTCTTGTGTTTCATAAACGAGGTATGTATCTATATATAGTCCGTTTGAGGTTAAGAAGACCCAATCATAGATACTAGGGTGATAAGTTAATCAAAATATGGACATTGTCTTAAATTTACTATACCAACTATGGCATCAAACATTTTTTTAAAGTAAAAATACAGAACTTTCTTTCTGTGTTCTTCAAAGAAATGAAATAAATATTCTCTGCAAAAAACCGTGGGCGGTTATTCTGGCTTTTCTGTCTACCATGTACCGCTAAATATTTTCATGTTCATAGAAAATGATATAGATATCCTGTTATTGTTAAGGTATATTTGTACAATGTAAAAACATGTTCCAGAATAGGAAGCCCATATGTCGATTCTTTGTAAATAAACCAAAATTAAATAAATAAATAAATAAATAAATAAATAAATAAATAAAATATATAAACTGCATACAATCCTGTAATTAAGTCAGAATATTTTATATGATGTACAATTACTTGGTTTGAATCACCTGTGTTTCAGTAATCGTTTATTCAGTAATTATAAAATGTTTAATAAGTTTTTAATAAATTTGTATGTTTGTGTGAGTATGTGTCTGAATTTTCCATTGATGCCCCAGAAGTTGACATCAGCTTTTAAAGAGGGTATAAAATCAAACTGGTTGGAATCACGCCTTGATACAATAATATCAAAATGAAAGAAGACACGCGAAACAGAGTGTTACAAGTTGTATACACTTTAGGAGTTATCGCTTGTAACTTTAAACGCATAGACAAAAGTCTATATTGAACTTTAAAGTATTTCAAATATATGTTAAAATATTAAAATGTGCTTGTCGGGAGGGCTTTTTCATAAATTGAACAGATAAGAAGTAGAAGCTAAATAATTCAAGTAATTCGTTAAAACTGTAATGCTTAAAATCCATTCTGTGCTCAGAATGGAATTTGCAGTAAATACCGTTGTACGGCCCTACCAGTCGACATTCGATATTTGTCATGATATTCTACACAGTGCACAGTGACCATATATATACGAAGTGCTCAAGATGAGTTATTGTGGTCAGTCGATGTCCGTTGTCCGTCCGCCCGGACGTCCGTCAACATGCACACTTTAGCATCTTTATTCCTTAAACAATCCTCTTTATAATACAGCTATAATCTCTCGATCAAGTTTGATTATGGCTGATATCTGCTCACTAGGTTTAGCGCTTTGGCCTAATGATAAAAAAATGCAAGATTACACTTAATGTATACTCTAGCATCTTCATTACTTGATCATTTTCTTCAAACTTTATGACAATGTTTATATCTGATATCTGACGATAAGGTCTTGAGTTATGGCCCTTGGCTGACAAAAATGCCATTTTTCACTTTGTGTAACATCAAGCATCTTCATTTTTTAGCCAAACCTTTTTCAAATTTCATGGCAATGTTTATGGTCATAATCTTTCAACAATTTCGATTATGACCGATGTCTGCCCATTTGCAAATATGGCCATTGAATCCTATTTTCAGTGTTTACGCACTAGCATTTCCATTCCCAAACAGTTTTCTTCAAACATGACAGTGTTTATAGCCATTATCTCTCGGATAAGTTCGAGTATAGCTGATATCTGCCACTTAAAGTCAAGAGTTATAGTCCTTGAAAAATCTTCTTTTTCATCTTCATTTCTTAAAAAGTCTCTTTTTAAACTTTATGGCAATGTATATATACAATATATCTTGACTAAGTTCATTTACGGTTGATATTGGCCCACAAAATGCGGAGTAATGACCTTTGAATTTTCAAAAAAACAAAAAAAAAACAAAAAAAAAAACAGATCTCAGTGTATGAACACTTACGTACACTACATAGGTGTCATGTTCTATTGATTTTCTTTGCAAAGTTTTGTCAGAATGTTCTTAATGAACATTATGAAGGTCAAGTTTGAATATGCGTCATGTTGGTTAAAAAACTGGGTCAATAGGTCAGATCATCGTAAAAACATTGTGTACACTATAAAGGCTTCAATATCCTGACCATCTTTGCCATCTTGGTTTCGTTAAACACCTCAACAATTTGTTATATGGTGAAACAGTTGATACAGATTATTTAGGAAATTGCAATTAACTTGTATTAAGAACATTAAACAGTTTGTATTTAAACTTTACTACTAGCATTTAACACTTTAACATTTTTTATATTAAAAAGTTAACAAGCATTGAATAATAATATTTTTTATAGATCTTAAGAAACTGGATTCAGCTAAACTTTACTACTAGCATTTAACACTTTAACATTTTTTATATTAAAAAGTTAACAAGCATTGAATAATAATATTTTTTATAGATCTTAAGAAACTGGATTCAGCTAAACGGATTGCCTTTAAATTTAAGAACATTGCATTTAAAACAAACTACAATGACGATTCCATTTTTTATTTAGGTTAATGAGACATATATTATTTGCTGTACTGTAAGATATTTCGATATTTATTAAACTGATTCCTAACTAAAATATGAAATTACCTCAAGCATACTTTGAATGAAACAACCAGAACTGTTCAAATACGTTTCATCTATATTTGGAAACAAGCTATTATAACTACAGACCAAAACATTCCTCGTGTGTAAATTTCAGGGGCATTTTTCATAACAAAAAAAGTAAACATTATTGAGGATATCACGGTTATAAACGGCCTCCGAAAGAGCTTTAAGGAAATATAAATCGTATATATATATTTTTTTTATGAATGCATATATAAAAAATAAGCTTAATTATATTTGATTATACATTTTTATATTTATAAAATTTATAGATGTAACAGGTTAAGATACTTATTATTTTCAACAATGATTATAATGTATATTAGATTTCATATTTTAAATGTTTATTAAACAAATCAGAGCTGTTTTGTACCAGTACTTTCCCATGCGGTGTTGACATTTTAAACTTAGTGATAATGTCCTTCTAATATTTGCTTGCTTAATTTTGCAGCTGAAGATTTTCTAGTTAGTGCCAATACTAGCTCATGGCACTCAGCAAGAAATGCATGTGCCCTTGCTGTGCCTAAGTTGACAATCAAAAAGAATGGATTTATTATTGATTTTGAAGTACCGGAGGAAGTATGGGTTCATTATGTCCAAGTGATTCAAACATTTAGATACATCGGTATGTATCTTAGATCTATATAGTACTGATTTTTAGTGTAACTTACTGTAAATATTTTCAGCTATGATAGCTAACTATTTCTTAAATTTAAGATTTCAATAAGATTTTCCCCAACTTGTATGGTTTTCCTTTTGGAATTTGAAGTGCCGCATCTTTTCCTTATATTTGGCATTAAGTTTAAGGAAACGCATATGTTCCCTTGAATATTGTCCTAACTTTAAGATTTTTGTCGATATGTTATGTAAAAAACTGTTTTCATTCTTTTTTAACAATATCTATTACTTTTAAGGGTGAATAAAAAATCTTAGGAGCTTTAAGAACTGCCGGTGTACAGGTTTAGAGGTATAATTTACCGTCAACACTCAACAGCAGAGAAAATAGTCATTATCATGATAATTTATCCAAAAATTGCATTTGTGTGTTAATAAAAACTGACTGACCAAAATCGGTGTATATATCAGTTCCATATAAACTTTTGGAAAAAACTACAATAATACTTTCATAATAACAAGGAACATGCAGGAAAACAAACCTTTTTCTTTGACGTTTTGTAACAAGCCTTTGTATTTTTTATCTTTAAGATGTTTTACATAAAGTTTCACATAGATTGAATCAAGAAAAAAAACTAAGGTTAAAAGGCCCTCTTCTAAAAGCAGTGTATATAATTCAAACAGAGAGGCAAAGCGTGTGCAACATATTTGTTAGATGCAATCTGTACATTGTCGTTGATGACAACGTTACTACAATGCATAAATAAGAAATAGTCTTTGACTTAAGATCATTCAATTGTTTACAGATGTAATTAATTTGCATAATACTCATATATTCGTCAATTGTCCATAGACATTCCGCATGGCTCCGTTAACGAATCACTAGTGCATAAATTGGTGACGTAGCAGATAAAGAAATTGTGAATCGATGACAGTTTCTCAATTTCAAATTATTTCCGATAAAAGAGTGTCTTCGAAAAAACTCGCTAATGCAAAATGTAAACAGAGCGAGTATTTTGACATCCATCCAAAATACTATTTTGCGTTATTTGATCAACATTTTCAATGCGTTTAACTGTTATTTTACAGCAGATATTTGCAAATTATGTATCATTTGTGTTAGTCTACAATTTTCATTTTTTACATGTAAATTGAATCATTATGAAATATAATGGGTCTTTTTATGAATACATGTATATGTAATGGAGCTCTCACACTCTGCCGTGTAGGCCTACCGTCCACCTGCCGGGCTATTAAAAAACAAAACAGAGTCCAGAACGTTGGGTTTTGAGCGAACTTGTCCCCGGCCGCAAAAAAAAAAAAAAAAAAAAAAATCATAAAATTAATCTTTTCACCGTTTCGTTGCCATCTTCTGACCGTTCTCACCGGGCGCATACCGGGTGTTGAACGTGCTTCTACCGTCTTCACCGCCCAGATTGACTTTTGTTGAAATTTTGGCCGTTTCCATACCGGGCCCATACCGGGTCTCGAACGTGTGCACCGGGTTTGTAGCAGCCACCTACCAGTCACTTAGCGTCCCCTCACCGCTCGGAGCGTCCTGTGAGCGAGTCCCCGGACTGCTGACGTCATGACACGACTGCCATAAATACCCCGATTTGAACGGCAACGGTCAGTCCGGTCTCCATTTTTCTTCAAGGAAACTCCACGACACTTCTCCTCATCTTTTGATCACATATTTACTGCATTATGCCACTCAAGAAGGGTAAGCCTAGGGGGGAAGGGTCAGGCAGACGCCGTGGAAGCAAAGCAGCGGATGTATAAGCACCACGTTCATGACACGTTCACAACCCGCTTACAACCCGTTGCAGACGGTGGATTTTTTTTTGCCCGTTCATCACCGTTCTGTAACGGTTTATGAGCGTGTTGTGAACGTGTTCATACAGTGTGACCGTTTTCAT
Source organism: Solen grandis (assembly GCA_021229015.1). Classification (NCBI taxonomy): domain Eukaryota; kingdom Metazoa; phylum Mollusca; class Bivalvia; order Adapedonta; family Solenidae; genus Solen; species Solen grandis. The sequence goes on from CM037787.1 coordinate 38,573,452, forward strand.
AACGTATTCATACCGTCCTCATACCGTTCAACACCGTCCTCTTGCCGCTTACTTGTGGCCGGTGCCAGCCGGCCAAAGTTTTGAACATGCCCAAAACGTTCGCCGGGTCCCACCGGGTGTAAATAAGCGCCAACGTGTTGCCCGCTTTGATAACGAACCACCGTGTGCCCTCGCCGTTCTCCACCGTCCGCAGACATTTTCGCGCACGGCGGCACACGGTAGGCCTACACGGCAGAGTGTGAGAGTCACATAAGGGAATAAAAATGACAACATTTCTTGGTTAAATCTAAGATGTATATTGAATACTCCCCTGCACTAGTACAGTTACTTTGAACCCCAGTAATTATACTTATCAAACTCTAGGAATGATTAAGCAGAAATAATCTCTTTCAGAATAAAGAAACATAATGTTCACTTAAGTAAAAAGGCTAATATAGTCCTTGTGGTAAGGAAACAGTCAAAATATTACAAGGATAGTGAAATTCTACTGAAAGTACATAAATGATTTATATATGTGAGGAAACTAAACAACCCTCTAAAGAGAACTGCAGAACATTTTGCTTTTTTTTCCTTTTCAATCAATTTTGTTATGTTTTATTACATTAACTCTTGATATTTCAAAATTAATTACTTTACAGAAGGTAATTTCTATATTAAAATTTCATTAAATAAATGTCAAATTAAGAAAAAAGATCATAAGTTACAGCATTTATCAATACAGTTTCTCTTGCCTTCCGAATATTTTTAATGTTCTTTGACTGAAATCAATTCTTTTTTAGATTCATTAATAAATTTTCATTAAAAAAAAAAAAAGTTTTGAATATAAACCTTTAGTTTTATCTTTTTTTAATGCTGAGAAGAGAGTTGCAGACTTCCTAGATATTTATTTATCACACGTGTTAAAATTTGTTCAAGAGTGGTTTAAATATGCTATTTTAAGATGTTCTAAATTTGATTTTCATGCTGTTTTATCAATTTCTCATTAGTTTCTCTTTATAAGATCCTTGGTGCCATAGAAGTTATACGGAATATCTTTATTTACTTGACGTTACGTATTTCGATTACCATGCTGTTACTTTTAGCGTATTATATGTTCTTAAATGCATTTCTCGAGCCTTTTTTCCAATACAATCATCAAATACAAAACTCTGTTTAAGGCACGCTTGATCTCTACGAGGCGAATCTTAAATTGGATTATTCTACTTTTAAGAAAGGGACAATACTCTAATTTTCGAAAAATTTATAATATATAATTCATCTTTTTTATTATTGCACAATATTCAATTTTAGGATGTATTCAAAAAGATACTTATGAGGCTGAGCATAAGACAGGGAAAGACATTGGTATGTGTTTCTCGGCTTGCAAAACGAACGTCATCGGGATGCAGCACGTAAGATAAATATCGTTATGTTTGCTTATATGTATATGTGTGTGAGTTTCCTTAATTGATGATTGTAATTATTTTTTTTTCCTATTGTTCTTCTGTGTATATGTCACCTTATTTTTATTTTATTATTGTTAATTTTGTTCTATCCATTTTTCTGTACGCGATTACGGCCAGACTACGAAAGCTACATTTGTGAAATTTTATACATGCAATTTACATGTATCGGAACCTGTGCCTTTTTTTTTCAATTATGCTTCGAAATATGCCGATAGGGGGCGCTTTGCAAAAAGATCATTTTTTTAACTAAAAAAAATAAAATCGAATTTAAAAGCGGTTTTTAGAATTGTGCTCCTCGTTGACAACAGAATAAAATAAGATAGGTATATCGGTATAAGCATTACCAAAAATATTTGCTCGAACCTTGCAAAAATGTGCGTAGATGAGGGTAGGTCTACGAAAATGGATTTCAGGAGATGCATGGTTTGTCCTAATAATCGGCCAAACTTAACTAAAATAGTGGAAAAAGCAAATTTTCAAAAATACGCATATTTAGCTCTTTTTTGTTCCTGCCTTTATGCTTAAAACAATCTTCATGAAATTTTCACGTTTTCATACAATTGTATGTTTAAAAGAACTACAAAAATTTAAAATTCAAAACTATTTTCGTTGTCAATAGAGTACTCTGCCCAAAATTATCTAGATTTTGAAGGTCGGGCTTGATTTGATTTTACAGCAGTTCAAAGTTTGATTCTTTGTCGAACAATTGCAAATTTTTATTTGTTTTTTATTTGTGTGTTTAAAATTGTAACATTTATAGATATCATGTAGATGTGGAAAGTTGAACCTTTTCATCTAAAAAGGATTTGACACATCTGTTCAAAAAGAGTGTTTTATAGCAGTTTAAAGTTTTATGCTTCCAGTGTTAAGTTGGTGATATCTAGAAAAAAAAGAGTAAAATTCTACTGACAGCTAGAGGCAATATGTCTAATCTCCGAGTTATATGTAAAGGTTGCATACCTCAGTATGCAAAGCGTTTACCTACATTTTTTGGTATGGTTTGTACTACATACACAGCAGGATGGTGTTCTGTTATTTAGCCCGTTTCTTTTAGGGTATTATATTCATTTACCATGTGTATTGAGATTTGATATTAATTTCAGATATAATATTTTACTAATAACTATATGAATAAAAATGATTTTCAGATTGTATTATCTGAACTTTTAATGCAAGAATCAAATGAAGGAACTTTGCCGAAATAACCGATGATTTGGAAATTCTGTATGCGGGTTTTATTTAATCTAATAATCAGGTAATCCTATGCATTCTAGTTGATACCTTAACACGTTAAAACATCGGGAAGGTATACATTTTGATATTTCCTTAAAATTATGGACATTTTCTTTTTGATTGGTATATCAGTAAGTTTTCTTTTAGATATCGTCGCGAACGGTGCAGATGTAATTATCACATTGTTCATATAATGAGAAATTAGGATACCGGTGTTTCTATTATGAAAGGAAATATAGTTTAACAAATAATTCATATTTAATATTAGTGTTCAAAGTGATAGAGTTTATTGTGTTTGGAAATATATGTTTGGTCTTTCAATCTTAAATACCCATTATAAGTTGTTAATTTGTTATTTTACAAAACAAATAGTGCAAGCTTATTCTTTCATGGTTAAACGATAATTAAATATTTGAAAAATCATGTATTTCTGTGCGTATATGCTTTGAACATCATATGCAGCAAACAGAATTCTTCTATCTTATCTCAAACAAAATAGTGACTTTTTCGTAGACCTACCCTCAACATTGCGATAAAATTGGAAATATTTTCTTGTTAAAATAGTGTCCAAGCTAGCGACTACACAACTGAAAGATAATTACATTTGGGTTTATCTTGAGAATAACACATTTCAAAATCAGGACTTCATAAATGTCCAAAATGGTTTGTTACTATTATTTGTCACGTCTAAAATCTTGGTTTTTCTTATGAAGAATAGTTTGCAAGCTTGCTACAACATAATTGACCAGTGGTATTCAACTGTAATCAATGACATGGTCTTTTGTTTAAATAATGTTCATTCATTGCGAGGAAATATTTGAAAAACATGGTAATATGAATTTTACGATTATGTATGAAAAACAGCTTTCAATCACACGACAACTTAAAAAGGAAAATATTAAAAACATATTCATATTAAATAACTTGGTCTATCTAACGAAAAACAGTTTCCAAGCTACATAATTGAAAGGTAATCAAATGGTAATTTCAACTGGGTCTATATTTCAAGCTCGCGACTTCATGAATGAAAGACGACGGTCAACCGTATTGAACAAAATAGTGTATTGGATAAAAATATTGCGAATGTTGGGAAGATTGCTATTATTCACATAATATTTAGTTAACCTTTTGAAAATTAGTTTTTTATACTTGCGACTGAAAAATTGAACAGTGCAATGAGCAGTATTCAACGACATCGACTATTTTTATGATTATGTTCATATATTGCGATCAACTTGAAAGATCGTGTTTTATATTTTAATTCAAGACAAGGGTATATCTTAGGAAAAGCAATTATACACTGCAACCACATATTTGAATGATCATGTTTTTCACATCTAACAACTTACATATCTTATGAAAAATAGTTTGCAAGCTTGCGACACCATTATTAAAAAGTGGTAGTCAGGCGAACATGGTATAAGTAACTTACATTCATTCATTGCGAGCAAATATTTGGAATGCGTGAAAGGTCAATGCACGACAAATATAAACAGCACACGGCAATATGAAACGAAACACGATAACACGACATGTCGAGTGTTTAGTCGCATTGTCTTGTATTCCGTTGCATTGTCATGCGTTATTTGATAATTTTGTGTGTCGAAATTTAACTGTAACAAGACGCACAAACATTCGACAACATTTGTGCGCTATAATGTCTGCGCTTTGTCGTACGTCATGACGAAAATTGTGTCTGACATTGTCGTGCGTCATTTTCCATGCGAAAAACGATATTAGCACAACAATATGAAATAATGACAGTGGCAATGTGACACGACGCAAAACAATAGTAAACGATGTTCAAATTTTAATGCAAAAGTTTGTGAAAAATGATTTTAAGTTAGAGCGAAAATTGTGCGCTTTAATGTCGAGCGTCATGTCGCATGTTATTTTACATCGCTGTGTATCATTTGTAATTGTCGTGCGTCAATTACAAGTGTCGTTTGTCACTTCATGATGCAACACACACACACCTTACGTGGCAGTTACCGGATGCGGGTTAAAAGTTTTTAAATTGGCGACTTCATAATTGACAGCAACAGATAATGGTCAAGCATATTCTATTCAATATATTGCGTAGGATATATACTTAAACATTGCGACATAATACTTAAAAGATCATTCTTAACGGCATTCAACAAGTCTGTGAACAAAGTAATATATCAATCGAACCATGCGACTAATAAACTGAATGGAATTGCTGTCGCGGAAACCGGTGAAAGCGCTTAAGCGATTTTATTCTATTTTAATATGTTTGCAATTGTGTATTGTATATATCGAGGGGTGAGAGGGAAACTAGGGTAAGTACTTATATATTATATATTTATATGCACTAAGCTTTGTTTCGCTATTGCCCCTCGTTATATTTAAAACATAAAGGATGTTATTGTTTAGATCAATATGTACGGGAAGTGCAAACTACTCGTAAGTATGATAAACTATGACATTTGCCACACCTGAAACCGTGCGGGAATAGTGAAAGAGGTGCACATTTGATATATGTTTATAAGAAGGATATTGAAAGATGTATTCAAAAAGCTAGACCTGCTGCTCATCACAGCGATGGAAAGGTAACAGATTATGTTTCTTGACTTGCAACATGAACATCATTGAGATGCAGCGACTTATCACATGTTTTATAGTGTATGACTAAGTTTGATCGTTACTTACAGAAAGAAGCAGAGTGTTCTTGTTTCGACAAGGATGTGCGAGATGTGCAAACTAAATGTGATAAACCATGTGATAATCCAGCTCACACAGCATGTGGAAATAGTGACAAAGGCAAACATTGTATATCTATTTACAAGAGAGGTATAATATCATCTTTAAATTAATGAACACCCTTTTATTTGTACAAATAAATAATGGAATGACCATATGCGTTTCGCAAATTGATTCTCAATGGTAACGTTTCGAAACATATTGATATATATCTTTCAAATTCCATATTTATAGACATAAAGACCTGAAGAAAATTATGCCAAACATATTATTGAAGATGATATATACTTTTGTTAGTTTGTTTTTATAATGGGACCTGAGTAGAAAAAAATATTAGGAAAGTTTTCAATACAGAACCATTCATGGTAAGAACTATTGTTATGATATCATGCATGTTTTAAATCCTCTAACAGTCAAGAAAGAATAACATTTCAGTCTCGAGTCAAGTTACATACAGCACATCGCTGTTCCTCCGGGCTTTTGTTCACGTAAAGTGAATAGAGTTACTGTTCTTATTTTTTTATTCTTATAGGTAATGAGTATTACATAAAGGTTGTTATAACATACCGTTTTGTCGGTGTTAGATGTTCGATTTTCAGGCAAATGTTCTTATTATTATTGCTGATTTGAAGTTTACAGTCGCCGCGAGAGTATTTCAATCATAAAGCGCCATCCAAGTATTTATAGGTGAAGAAATACCCCAAAAGAAACATCGACGAACTGTAAGGGAAACTCAGACTTCCTCACATGAACAAATATTAGTGATCAGTCCATGTGTCGACCCCATAATGATGCGAGGCTATATAATAGTTTATCAACGACAAAAACTACCGCATAACGGAGTCGCCATATTAATTATATTAGCGTCAACTAGGACTGGATTTTGGAATTAAAAATGTACCAAATTTAATGACAGAAATTCCAGTTTAATATAAATATAAACTTCTGATATGTCACAATAATAAGAGTATGACATGTCCGGTTCATCTTAGAATCAACACACATAATTTGAATACAGTAAACACACACTATCTTCGATTCTCAATAAATACTTCATTACGGCGAGAATATCTATGCATTATGTACTATATGCAAATGGTGTGATGATATGATTCATGAGTACCCTAAACTGATTTAAATAAGATAAAATATTGTATATTAAGTTCAATTAATTTTGTTTCCCTATAGTTAAATTACATTAGATATTAAGGAGTGTAAAACATACTTTCTTATGTATACAGTTCCAGAGTTTTCAATGAATGTCTCCGCTGTATCAGATTTCTGCAAAGTTCTGAATCAAACTTCAACACAGAGATGGGAGGATTGTAACGTCAAACATCCCTATTATTGCTCATTTGAAAGTAAGGCGGTGCTCTCTTATATTTTAGATAACATTAAACCCTGATTTTAATTATTATCATCACAATGATTTTAAGTGTATAATGAAAATCCAAGTCAAATAAGTCAAACATTCTCACTTATGTGCTTATGTGATATTCAGTGTAATTTTTATTATCTACATGTAACATTATATATATATATATATATATATATATATATATATATATATATGTTTCATAGTTGTGAAAGATTATTTTTTTGGACACATTAACATTTACAATCAAATTAATTTCTATGCACGAATTTGTTATTGTTTTTCGTGGATTGTAAAAACTTTTTAAAACATCCAGCCCTCACTTCATAGTGTCAGTATAAACCAAAACATATTTGAAATTATTAACTTCAGAGGGATACAAAATCAGGTAAAGATCAGAATACAAAATACTACGAACTCTGTAATAACTTTTATGATGGTACTCTTTATATTTTTTGCATTAGATAAGGCGAGAAAAGGGAAGAGAAAACGAACGTCAAAATATGATATTTTTCATGTTTAGAAATCGGTAAATATTGGGCAGACCAATCCGTTTTAAGACGGAATAAGCCGAGAGTTTCCAATTGAATGTATGGCTAATTATATCAGCTGTTAGCTACAATTCCCGCCGAAAATCACATTTCAGGGATATGCAAAGAAACACAATTGGTCAATTTATATATTTCAGATGGCACATTTCAAGAATTCGATAGCTCTGAAAGGCAAACGTGGCTGGAGGCTTCGAAAAGATGTTTTGAGAGAAAAGCCTACTTGTCAGTACCTGAAAACGTGTCTGACACAGTGTGGGCGCCGTATGTTCGCATCCAAACAATTATTGAATGTAAGCGAGCGTTTAGATAGATCAACAAATTTAAATATTGTTCTGCAATTTTTATACTTAGGATTTCCTTATTGAAATATTTCCTACTTTATTGTTTGGTTACATAGTTTATGTGTTACACAACAACTTTGAAATAGGAAGACTAAGAAAAATATACTGTATATACTGTAAGTGATATTACGAGTATCAAAGACTTGTTTCAATGTTAACATGAATTATAATTATAAAATAATAACAAAATTATTTGTTTATTAATTCAATTTCTGAATTGATTATGATGGCATTCATCAAAACAATGTTCATTTTAATACGATTCTTGTTCAGATACAACAAGTAAAGTTGCTAGAATGTGTGGCTTCATTGATGAAGGTCATAATTTGAGATTTGACGACTGCAAAATAGAACGGAGATCTTTGTGTCTGAAAGGTATGCAACTTATAATACATGCAAACGTATGAGTATGTTGTTTATATAAAACAGTTATTGATAGCAAACAACATTATATGTAAATATCTCCTTAATAACAAAACACGGTCGATAAATACATGACTCTTTAAAATGATGAAACAGAAAGTAAAGGTGCACTGCAATCACCAGTCAACGATAAAGTGCAACTATTTTTTTTCCAAAATTAAGATATTTTGCTACAGTGTGGAAGTTAAATGAGGCAGAACTGTATACATAATTCAGACAAATATAAGCAACACCCTTAAGTGACAAAGAGAAAAAAAATCAAACACGCTAACAAGTTTTGGGTTTTTAAGAATATAGCATTGTATTAATTAATGCCCCCCCCCCCCAAAAAAAAAAAAATTCAATGTGGTAAGAGATGAAACTATAATGATAAATTCATTTCTGCGAATGCCTTCTTCTGCCTAAACCAGAGACTTATAAACAGAGACTGACAACTTATTTTATTGCCCATATCGATTTTCTGAAGTCGCGCGCGGACAACGACAACGAAATTTCAACGAGACCCGAACGAGATTGGAAGTCAAATACATAATTATTTATGGTAAAATCCAATGGATATTTAAAGGAACATTGTTATATTTTTATTTTTTTATTACTTTTGGCAGAAACAAACGCCAGTAAGGTTGATCGACCGAACGGCGAGACGCAATTAAGGGAAACAATCAGTAACCAATTCTTCTACATAATTACGTTTGGAGATTTGTGTTACTAAAATCATTCAGATAAAAACAAAAATACCCTAACCGGAAAATATCACGGGTTAATCCTGCATGTACTCAAGGCTGTCATGTATCTCGTGTCGTATCAGATCAGTTTTCCATCTGTCTTTATCATTTCACCCTCTCTCTATATATTAAAATTAAAC
>CM037787.1:38582508-38632508 GCA_021229015.1 Solen grandis
ATCTCGAGATAAGAGAACTCAATCCGTAACGAAAGGCTGTAGAGCAAAAGTTACTTCCCTTAATGAAGATCAAGGGGGGGGGGGGAATATTGTATATTATTATTTAAGTTAAAAAAACCATCCTTTAATTTTTAAATTTAATTTCATTGTTATCATTTATCAAAAATATCTTTCAATATTAAAGATTATCACTAATTATTATTATTATTATTATTATTATTATTATTATTATAACAGGAGGAGAACAACCATTTGAAGACACACGTGCTGAAGTCCTCTGAGTTTGTCCCGGAGTACGGATGTATGATCCCAAGGGCTCCGGCCTTCCGTCTTCTGTCCCGTCACGAAATGAGCGGCCTTGTTGACCGTCTCAGCAAACCCACGGTAGCCAGTCAAGGGATCAGCCATACCAGCGACCGAACGATGAAAGCCGAGAAAGAACGGGAGCATTCGAAATATCTTGGACTACGTACCGTCAACGAAAGGGAGCTAACCGTGATCAACGAGAGGCTAACACGTCCCACGCAGTCGTCAAAAATACGCGAGTATCAGACAAAAACAAAACTGGCAGAAGTTAGTTCATAGTTTTATTTAGACTCTGGTGAAACTCCGAATCTCTGATTCAGTTTAATATACAAAAAAAATCACTTTGCATTTACTGCAAACACTATATTTGACGTTTTCCTAAAAGCACAGTTACAAAACGTACGGACAAATCAGGAAGTGCTATTTGACATTATTTATGCTTATATCTTAGAAGTTAAATTTAAACGAGACATGTAAGCCAGATTTTCTATTAGTAAAACAAAGCATTTGATAATGATAGAAAAAGGCTTTTATCGAACTTATATATTTCATGAGTGTTCGACGTACCGCGTTTTCCCCTTTTGTAGCCAGTGATTGTTCGAGTTATTCAGGTGTCAGTATTTCGGCTTAAGTATCCAATGAGTAATATTCCTTTATAATATCTACCTGAATATTATATACTATATATTAAATTAATCAGTAACATTATCAGTACAGGTATGGCTAAATAATCAGTTGACCAAACCCACGTATGATGACAATCAGCAACACCGAGTATTCAGTATTATATAAAAATGATCAGTATTATTTTTCTACTTTTTTTCTCTGTTGTTAATAATGTTGTTTAATGACATTTTAAGATGCATTACGTTACGTATGTCTATTCGCCTTTTGTTTTTATTTAATTCATTCAAGTTCTATAAATGTTTCTGATTTTGCTTTAATGCTAGAATCTTGATTTGAAAACACTACTATTGAAGAAAGTAACACATATACAATGATATTCTATATGTATACAAATATTATAGAAAATAATATTAAATGATAATATATTCTACTATATATATTATAATTCGGATAATATATATATCAAATAAACGAAATATTATATACAATATATATGAAAATCATATAATATATGTGAATATCATAAAAATATAATATACATTAAAATGCTATATTATATCAATCTTATTTATTATAGCAAAATCCTAGAACGATCGGTTGACTTGACCGTTATTCTCTGACTAAGGGATTGCATGGGGTTTTATTGGTCTAAGGACATTTAATCTATATTTCTGTAAAATGTGTACACATATTCATGCATTCTTTGAAATATTATATAACTTTGTTAAACGATTAAAATTGTTACCAAACTAGCTTACTTGCTTTCAACCGGGAATTAAATAAAATACGAATTATTCATCTATATCAAATTGTTCTTCATTGCTTGCATTGTTTATAAAATTATGTTGCCATCGTAAGCTGATAATCATCTAAATGTGTCATATAAATATAAACAGCGCCCAGTAGATACATTTATTCTGGTTTTAAAGTTTTGGGTTCGAACCCTGTTGGAGGCAAGGATCTTTAATAGCTTTACCAGACACAATGTACTGGTCCAATCCAGTAACCGTCGTAAGGGTTTACTATAAGTTGTAATAAACTGTTTCCAAATCGTCGTACAAATACTTAAGTTTAATCTTTAATTTAATTTTAATATTAAATGAACTTAACGAAGGGCATTTTATTCCGGCGTCGGACGCCAATGACGATACCAATAGTATTTGTGCGTATATAATGTTTTAGCCCAAACCCGCGATCAGTTATATACAGATATATAATTATTGCATATCATAAAGAGACATATATCCATTATTATAATTGCACATTTCTCTTGTTAAGGAAATATATGTTTTATTGCAAAATGTCTAAAAATGAAAAACGTTTTAAATCCAAAATAATCGTTTTTTATTATACGACACGGTTTCTCGATTAATTTATATATTCAAAATATAATCCCAAAAACCTTATCGTTGATTAATATCGATTTGGAATTTAAAAACGATTTCCTTTATAGGTGTATCGTGCATGAAAAAAAAAGGAATAAAGAAAAGAATTGGAAATAAAGCAAATAAAATATAAATAAAAAGGCTAAAAATATACAGGTATTTGAAATATATCGTAATATTATTTTTCAGAGATATATATCGCAATAAACGGTATATTGCAGTATATTGCACACCTCTGATGCATCTATTTATCCATGTATACATGGATACATACATAAAAAGCTTGCATACCTCTAAGGACACAGAAGCCCGTTTCACACTTTTTTGAAAGAAATAAATATAGGAATATACCCCATTTCATATGCTAACAAAGATTATTTTCGTAGTACGAAATTTAGTGAAACGGACCTCTGGTTCTAGAAAAGAGTCCTGAATTTGGTCGTTTAAGATTATACCTTTTGTCCCAACCACCACACTTAGCGCCAAGTAATATTTTAATATTTAGCGTCGAATATCAACATTCTTCTTTCTCGTATAAAAAAATTCCAAACATGTCTTTTCAACTTTTAGTTTTTCAGGTAATAAGTTTTATCATCTTAGTCATGAATTTGAATATTTCGGAAAATATGGTGGAATGCATTTCTACCTAGTTATTAAAAAAATTATACATTACTATATATTTATATATTACTTAGCGCAAAGTGCTGTCGGTGGAATTCGAGTCAGAGAAGTACAGTAAGTGTCCCAATAGAATGTCAGTTATAAAAGATTTATTATTTTTTAAATAATTTCGTCCACTTACTCACAATTTACAAATATAATTACATCAAACGGTATATAGTTACAGCGGGTATGCATATTTATACACATTAATTAGTTACTTCAACAACTTAAAAGGCTGCCATGGGCAGATAGTAGAGTGTAGGACACCAACACACACACACACACATAAACTGTGGGCTCGAATCCGCAATGGGTAAAGGTTCGTTCCAATCGCAACATTCCGATTGGAAGATTGGAGATTTAAAAAAATAAAGCAGAATGGTCTTAAAACGGAATTACCCGAGGATTACCGATTGGATTCGTGATCTTTCCGGACACAATATACAGGTGTTACCCCCAAAACAGCCAAGGTGATATTGAAAAGGTTGATTATTCAATGTCGATAAAGAAATAAATTAAGTCTGGGTACGATTTTTAGATACTTGTTTACAATGTCTTGATACCAGTTGAACCTAACCTAACCCAAGTTTTGGTCTAAAAAGAATCCTTTGTTATCATTTTAATTTGTTATATAGAGTTCATAATATGCTGAGGGGATAAAGAACGCAGGGAAGTTTTAGGTGTCGGCTGGAATGAGTGTTTTAGGCGGTGCAAGTATATAAAAACACAAGAAATGTTTTGAGAAGGAAGATCTCTATGAAATAAAGAGTATCTGGTCATATGAAGTTAATATCAAAATTAGATGGTTAAACAGTTAAATCTTGCTACTGATCTTAACACTACAAGTTTGTTTTCCGCATTCCTTTTTCCATTTAGTATAAGATCACTAACAGTTTTAACACTTTGTGTGCCTAGAGGTTTATCCAGTATGAATGATCTCTGAACTATGGTAACACTTTTTGGTTTTGAAATCAGATCTGGTGCTAATTTCACCCATACATTCACAAAACTTCAAGAGGAAGTGAACAAATGGATTAAAATTCCTGTGGTAATACCTAACACACTTAATCATATGTAACCGTTTTTGATTAACTTAATCAGATAATATGTACAACCATTTACAAATTAAATATCGAAATATTGGGAATCTCAATGAGAAATGTTACCATTTAAATAGTATCGACAGTGTAATGAGTTTTCCGATTCAATTATTTTTGTTATTCAGATTATACGTATTACGTTGGGTAATACTTGTATACCACATTAAGAATATACACAAACATTTGAACAAGGTGATCAGAAACTACCAACCGCACTGAAAGAGGTTTAGACAGAGTGCATTTCTTGATCGATTTGTTTTATAAATATACTACTCAGTTTTGAAGACCGAGTTAGGGTTTTTAAGGCCGCTTTCTTAAGTCCTTATCACAATATGGAGTATCTGCACACATGAAGAATGGGTCAGTCTATCTGTCAATTGGATTTTATCTTACCCTGAGCTTCTTCATACACCAAGCAACACAAATTTATTGTTCTTTTGATCATTCATTTATATTTTCACAAAATTAGTACGAATAAGAAAACTAAATGTACAGTCACAGAAAACCAGAACTCAGTGGGGTTTTTTTTATTACTTTCAATAGATTCTGTTTCCACCATGACAAGATAATATAAAAAAAAACTTGTCGAAAGTTTTAATCGATTTATTTAACAAAATAACGCTAAACAAACAAGACGTAATTACTTAAAAGCAACATTTCTTCCTTCTTTATCTTTCTGTTTGTCTATCTGTCTGTCTGTCTGTCTGTTTGTCAGTCTCTCTTCAATGGCAATATCTAGCAACAAAGTCAATGTATAAACATGTTTATACTAAAATAAAATTTAAAAAATCTGTATATTTTATATATCTATATAATTAATGTTAATACGAAACTTAGCTACATACTGTCACATAGTGTCATACATGTTTTCAATATGGTGTAGTTCCCTAGCGAACCGTGTGGAAGGCGGGACAGGGTACCGGTCACACGCGCTGTGTACCGTGTGGACGTCCAGACTTCGTAGACAGCGCATGCTGTTCCTTACGTTGGTCGACACAGTGGGCGTCAACAGGCGGTCCGTAATTTCATCCACTCGTCTTCGGTCCATACTTAACGAACTACCCGGACGTGGCGTCACGGACCGAGATGTACACTTCGGACACGCCTCGCTCAATGAACGCTTTAACTCTCTGTGGCAGATGTCCGATGGACGACGTCGCTTACTTACGGTCGGTTGCGAAAGTCTCTCTACCATGCCGTCTACCTGAGTTCGGGAGAGCAACCGGAAGGCAGGTGCGCGTGGAACTTGGATGTTATATTCGTGATCATACTCGTAATAACGCTCGTTCAGAAACCTCTGACGTGACGACGGTCGCTGTTGTTGTTCATGGTTACGCTGGGCAGTTGATAAAGCTTTCGGATTACCCAGTGTCCGCCAGCGTACCTCCGTAGGAAGGCCACCATATAGATTTCTAATATTTCTCTCGGCTAATTGATGATAAGTCACACTGAAAGCCATGTTTTTTTTTTTGCTGTTGTTTTCTTTTTGGTCTTTAATTACAGTTCACTTTTTTAATCCCCCTTATACTGCTTGTCAGACTACAGTAGTATGTAAACCCGGAAGAATTCACATTCTAGTATACACTGTATGAGTCAGGATAATACACAATACACCTCTCTTTATGAAGGGTTACACCTTTTACAAGCGGTTATCTTCCTCATACGACAACTACTTATTTTAATGAAAGTTATAGATGACACGTATAGGAAATCCTCTTAAACACTGTCACGTTCCTGTTATTCTTATAATAATTCCGATATTAGCTGATCACAGTTGGCTCATCGAATATTGAAATAAATAGCTGGTTTAATATTCAAATAAATATCCAAAGAGTTTGTAATCCCCGACGAGAAGTTTCCTCATAAAAAACGTTTTGTTTCCTGCTTTCAATTCATGTCTGTTCGAATCAAAGGGTCCACATGTGCTCACGAGCAGTTCAGTCTGTCGGCGTGCCAGATAAAGACAAAGTAATCCGATGATTAGCTGTCTCTTCACATATGCACACTGATGCTATCGCCAATAACAGTATACAGGGCCATGTATTATATCTCGAGCGATGGTTCGTCTCTTCTTTCATTCAAATGCAGAGTCGCTATTATATACCACACCACCTGACCACGCTGATTATCACGCTAACCTGTGAATATTGCATTCTAAATTTGAAGTAAAAATTCAATTCAGTACAGCACATTTTGAAAATTGACTTACAGCCGAGCCGTGTTTCAATCACGTATTTTAGCACGATCGTTATTCAATACTTTCAAGTATTTGTACATTATTAATAGTAATCGTGGTATACCGAGGCAACTCCCGCAGGTAAATTGCCGGAAGACTATAAATGGTCTATCAGCATGCGTGTTCCTTGCTTTAAGGTCGCAATGTCGTTCCCATTTACCTTAAATAATTATCAAAAGTACTATTTTCCTATCTTGAACTACTCTGTACAGGGTGTCACAGGGGTGTACAGAATTCTATTTCAACGGGTTAGGGAAAGTTGGGGTTTCAATTATTTTAACCGTAGTCATAAAGTATTATAAAATCACTATTTTTCGTTGACAATAAATTCCGTTGTATGTGTAAAGTTAATTTCGTTGGTATATGCATCTGTGTTCGCGAAATTGCGAAGTCTAAGCACTAGATAAATGATTTCGTGGGGGTTAATAATCGTGTATAAAACCAGTCACGAAATCATCGAAATTTAAAGTACCACGATAATAAGTGATTATACGTACTATACTGTGTTTGATACATTTATCTATAATCTACAGCCTGAATTATATCTCAGTGTAACGACTACCCGGTTCATACATAAACGAAATAAGTGCTGACAAAAATAGACACGTCCGTTTCATACCTCTAATAATGTTCGCCGATGTTTGACTATTGGTATATAATCACTTTGATGTATTCTTCAGGAATTTGATTGAGGGTCTTTTGTACCAAAATCCTATGTAGACTTCATTGAAAATGTTTAATAAGGACAGTATTTGTATCAATATCAATAGAGGCCCCGCGGTCCAGTGGTAACATACGTGACTGCGGGTCTAAAGGATGTGTGTTCGAACTCGTTGGAGGCAAGAGTGTCTCATGACCTCCCCAAATCTTACTCAGAAACCATGAAAAGGGACAAGTATAAGTTGTGAAACGACGAAAATGGAAAATAAGTTAAAAGTAATGTAACCAAACTTTTAAATCAATGTATTTTCAGTAAAAGGAGAGGGGTGGGGAGCTTCTGCCTCTAAGAAACATAATATGACTTGATTATGCCCAAACAAAATATGATAAAAATAATAAGTCCCCTGCCAAGTCATCCATTTATAACGACGTCAAATAATGCATAATTCCTTAATATTTCAAATAAATTAAATGTCATATTTCATTGAAAAATATTGATGCAGTAAACACTTCCCAGAAATGGTTGCTTAAGTCGAAGATGCACATTCTCTGAGATGACATGGTGAGAATTATATTATTATAACTCTAATTATTAATATAGGATTCCTTACTTCAAATAAACGTCTTATTTTATAGATAAAAAGTGGTGCAAATAGACATCGAGTTCCCGAAAATTAGCCCCAAAATAGATATCAACAAAGCAAAGCTGTACAGGTCCGACAGTTTAATACATATAAATCTTGATTTTATAGTTACTTTTAAAAACAGAAACCTTTGAAAAAACATTCGTGGAGAGGATATGCTTGTCTTGGCGTCATGTTTATTGATAACTCGAAGATGCACTTACTCGAAGTTTTAATATATCCGGAGATTTACGAGTGGATGTGCTTCGACTGCACGATTTATTAAAGAAGATTTCTCCCCGGTTTGCCTGATAACGATAGTGTACCTACCCCTGTGAGCCCCTCTTAATGCCAGTCAAAATACAGTTTAAAATAAACTGTAAATTTACCAGTCTTGATCCAAACAAACACACGGTATATGCTGTTTTGTGCCAGGGTAAATATTGACAGATAACAGATCAAATCTATACGGAGGACAGCCTTTACCCAATACTCATTTTGTCGAGTTTTGACGCTTAAAACAAATAAGCCACTTCAGTGACAAAAGATAAGTTGCAAGTTTCGAAAATAGGCGCACTTCATATTGCTATTTATTTAAATGTAATGAGTGAACCAACTTACCCCATGTCCAGTCAGTGTTCACACGAGGTCTAGATTAACAAATACGAGAAAAGTCTGATAAGAAAAGAAATCTTGCCCGAACCCTGGGAATGAAAGTCCCTTTTTGTTTCTTAAGAGAGGTATTGATCTATAATGAGTTTTGATTTTTCTTAATCGATCTGTCATAACAGCAGGATATACCAGACAAAAAAGTATATTTATAAAGATATTCGGCGTTAGTGGCTGTATTATACAAGAATAAAATACAAAATATAAAACACATAATTCAAAATACCATCAACACAAGGCTATGTAAAGTTAACACCTAACAGCTATGATGCTTCCTATTGTTTACAGACGTATTTAAAGTCCAGCAGCTTAAACGAAATAGTAGGTAATCAATGGTTGACCTGGTTTACACAAATATAACATGTAGTCTTTGTGACACTGATTGTGAGCAGTTGATATAGCCGTGATGGAAAAGGCGGGACTCATACTGTCTGTCACTGCCTGGCCTCACGTCGGTAATAATTGGACATCACGTTGTTGCCTCACGTTGTCTGTCATAATCCGGTCTCATTCTGTATCAACAGGACGACACTCTGTCGCAACTGTTCTTACACAATCGGGTCTCACTCTATCTACCATAACTGTTCTGTCATAACAGGGCATCACTCTGTCACAACCGGGTTTCAATCAGTTACAACCGGATCACACTCTGTCACAACCGGGTTTCAATCAGTTACAACCGAATCACATTCTGTCATAACCGGGTCTCACTCTGCCTATCGCAAATGTTCTGCCATAACAGGGCCTCATTCTGACTTCACAAACGCGTCTCACTCTGTCTGTCACAACTGTTCTGCCATAATAGGGTCTCAACTCTGCCTGTCACAATAGGGCCTTATGCTGTTGCTGTTAGTCATAATTGTTCTGTAAAAATCGGGTCTCACAATCGGGCCTCATGATGTCAGTCATATAACTTGGTACCACTCTGTCTGTCACAACTGTTCTGTCATAACTCATAACAGGGACTTACTCTGACTGTTCCAATCGGGTCTCAATTTGTCCGTCACAATAATGTCTCACTTTGTCACAAACAAACCGGACCTTACGTTGTCTGTCATAACCGGGCCTCAATATGTCTTTAACAACAAAGTCCTACTCTGTTTGTCACGACTGTACTGACGCTTTTTGTCCCTATCTGGCCTTCTAATTTCTGTCACAACGTTGCCATTTTTTATCTCTAACTGGACCCGACGCTGTTTGCCACGCCGGTCCTCGCGTCATCTGCCAAATGACCGGAACTCATGCTGTCTGTTATAACCGAGCCTCACATTGTCTGTCCCAGACTAATGATCGCCAAACCAGCGGCACGCATTTAGCAAGCATTCTATCCTAATCAGACCTGGACCGGTTCTGTATCGTTTTTCTTTTTTTCTTTTTTTTTTTCTTTTTTTTTATTCATCGTTAATGAAATGTTTCATTTTTTTCTAAGATCTGGACACGTTTCTTAACCTTGTGCGAAGGACATAAACCACCTTTGACTTACGAGATTATACCTTAATGGACGTGTTTGCGACACGGTTTATCAACACACATATTACATGTGTCTATATATGAACTCTGTCCTAACTCGTGGACTAAAACATTATCCGTCAAATTTACGCTATCAGCTAGAATAATGCAATTTCATCGTAAAAAAAAGAGAAGAAGAAAAAAGGTGAAAAAAATTAGATCAGAATTATTTCATCTTGGAATATTCTATTTTTGTATTATGCTAACTTTAAGATTTGGTGACTTTCAGCATGTATATTCCTTGTATGCACTAGGCATGAATCATGAATATTTATACTATATTTTGCATTTGAAGAGCTATGGCCCAAAAGAGCCGAGGACAAAATATGAAATTTGATTTTAGAACTGACTTGTGTTTAAACATATTTCAAAAATATTGCACATTCACGCTAACAACATAATGTAAGGATTAACCTAGACGGCCCACTTCTCCCTGTTACAGAGACCACGAGAAGCCTATGCATTTAGTGGCACACATTCTTGAGACCAAATGTGTGCTTTAAAATTACATGATTCCTTGTATCGGTCCCAAAGCACGTACAACTCGAGGTATAAGTAGTTTCTACTGCTGTCACTCAATCTTTACAATTGTCATTCTTGACAAATAGATTATTGACTTTCTTGAATTTCTCTATTTGTTTTATTGTATTTTACTTTGTTAGGTATTTAAACAAAACTTTTTTGCCGACATTAAATTATATATATATAGCATACTGATATACCAGTAATAAATATACCAGTATGACACACTTCGGTAAATTAAGAACATACCAACATACTTTTCATTCGGCTTGTAAAACCTATTTCAAAATTAAGATCTGATCTTCTTTAATTTTTGTATTATATTTCATTACATTTTAGGGTATGGAAGAAGGTGTAAAGAAATCTGAAACAGTACTTATCCCTTTACCTAATGAATATGTAGATGCAAATTGAACTCTTTACCTAATGAATATTCGGTACAAATTGTACCCTTTGCGTAATGAATATTTAGGTACAAATTATGACTTGATAGATATATATTTTCTGCTCTTTAAATGGTACATTAAACCATGTTTTCTTTATTATGTACAAACTTTGTAGAATCTTGGCTACAATATTGTATAAGCAAACAGATAAGACCCTGATAGGGTCTGATTTGTTTGCCAAGGTATCAAAACGAGTCTCTTTGAGGTAAAGGGTTGATTTACAATGACTCAGGTAACTTCCTCGCTACGGAATGAATTATATCGAGTAATATATGATATTATATATTGGGTCCTTTTTGATAAGAGCCTTGAAAACAGGTGTTTAAGAAAATAAACTAAGAAAATAAGAATGCGGGTGGTATTCAGTTTAGATTTATTTGATTCTTTCATCAGCATCTGTCTATTCTTGGAGTATCAACGTACTGTCGTGACGGCGCCCTTCCAAACCCGCCGATACGAGAACAAGATATGGCAGAAATCAGCCAGCATATATGATACATTTTATGACAGGTTTATTTATGAGTACATATGATTCTACAATGATGATTATGAAGATGTTTGTGTTCTAATAATGAATACTTTTTACTGTATACGAGTAATTCATAAGTACTACTCACCCTCTGTATATAATTATGCATCTCTCATTATTTGCAAAATAATGTTTTGTGTTGATTGCATCATTATTTCTTAGGATAAGGAAATGCTTAAAACTCTAATAACACACGGTAATGGTGGTTTATGGTGTTGTTGTTTTACTTCTTAAGATTGTGTCATTGAAGTGTGTCATATTTAAGTTACTCTCCCACAGTAGGTGTTAAAATGTTAACAATCCTGTTAATTTTCGCACCTAAGTTTTCTACAGTTGATGTTTTCTTGGGTAGATTTTAGTAAAAAGGCGAAGTAACGCGATTGTAGAACAATAATTAAGTTCTGAGTTATGGCCCTTTAATATTCTGATCCGGGATTCAAATTCAACAATCTCATGAGTCCATGTCTAAAACTAAGACACAAAATCGGATATTTAAAAGTCTGTGTTAAATGAATTTGCTAAAATTCATTTTGATATAATTATTATATCCCACAGAATCTCTTATATATATATAGAGGTGGGGATTTATTAATACTTTTAGCAACACATCATTGTGAAACTTTTTAAGTCTTAGTCTAAAATACATGCTTAAGAGATTATTTAGGACCCATGATTAACCTTTTAATATATTTTATCAAGAATCGTGTTTAAGGCTATTCTACCTTGGGCATGCTCAATAACGCTTGATATTGAACCATCTAGTCAAGAGTTATTTCCCTTGAATGAAAATAGAGGCCAACTTTATGCTTATGCTACAGTATTTCAGTCATATAACGACGTCCGGCTAGTAACAGAAAGAGGAAGACCCGAGAACACAGAGAAGCTTTTTCCATAAGTTGATGTTATATGTATAGGTGGATTTGTGTTTTTGCCACTGCTGACAATGAGTAGACGTCATAAGCAACATGCGCGGATCAAGAGAGGGGTTAGGGGTCATGACTCCCCTGGGGTTTGGCCGTTATTAACCGTTGGACCTGTAAAAATCTTGAAAGCCCGAGCACCCCACCCCCACCCCACCACACACACACACACACACACAGATACACATACGTTGAATTTCATAGTTTCAAAGTTTAAAGTGGGGACCATTAGCTTGAATAAGAAAGTGCTCATCCAATCAAAGACAATTTGACAGTTCCAGCGGCAAAGTTTTTAAGCGTTTCCATTATGCTTACAAATTTATAGGCTGCTTCCTGCATTCGAAAAATGTAATGATGTCTGTTGACCTATTTCGTGCAAATCTGCATAAAGCAAGCCATTAAGTTGCATTCACGGAAAGTTAACTTCCTGGACGTAATCTTATCGCCCACACGTATGTATCTTTAAGTTCGGAACAATAGCTCAGTTGATCGTATCTTCTTTCGTTAGTACATTTCATTTCCTTTATCTCCTGTCAATATACCAATTATGATTTTCCATGAATTCTTTTATCTCAATAGCATAATTTCCTGATCTTGACTTTCATTGTATTGATACCGTATGTCGACCAGATTGTTCAGTCGGAAATACTGCATGTATCGCCAATAGATAACAATCACCTTGGAATATCGTGACCGGGGACCGAACTCTCGTTTATATCCTAACAATTCGGAAGTAAACAAACAAAATTATCTGAGTTTACGGTACCATGGCAGAAGGTAAGGATAGCTGATTTACCAACACAACCAGGTTTGCAACATGATTTCAGAGAACACAATAACTGAAATCCAACTTTTTTGTTAGAAGATTTTAAGTACTATAAATTACAACATAACGAGGGCACATTTATAAAATGATTTAATTTCAGATTGCATAAACAGATAAAATGTAAATCACTATCATTATATATTCATAGCAGTACACAAACGTTCATATATATTAATTGATTTTTGCAGACACACTTGTGCAGAGTTTTGCATCCGACGAAATATCGATTTTACTGTAATTTGAATATAAATTTAAAATATATCCGCGTCTGCCTTGTCTGTTTGAATTTCATGAATATTGAATTTCATGAATAATACATGCATAATTATGACTGTGTGTGTGGACAAACACTATGCATCAATGAAGACTCAATTCAGAGAGGAATGGAACAGAATATTATCACGGGTGTATAGGTCTATTGACGTGAAAAAAACACATTTGAACCTATCAGTAGCAAATTATGTAAACCTCGTTATGAAATAAACTATAAGTTGATGTTCTTAGTTGCATGAATGTATGCATGAAATACTGGTTATCAGTTAGACTATCCCCGGAAGTAACCGTCCAAACTATGTATAAATACGCACGCCATCGTCTGCGCTACTATGATAACTTCTACAACTTCAAGCCAAATCGAAAATAAATAAATAAATAAATAAATTAATTAATTAATAAACTTACAAGGACATTGAACGTGCCGCTGGCATTCATGGCATTTGGCAAAGCGCTTAGTAAATGTAGTAATGAATTTCTAAATCAGATAGAAACACATTATACAAGTTTATAAAATTGTTCAAGTACATGAATAAGTTGACGTAAATTATAACTAACAATACATTTTAAGAAATTAAATAGTTGGATATTTTAATGGAGAAACAAGAATGAAATTCGTCCCTAAGTAATCATGTATAACTTAGCGTTAAGCATGATTCGTGGAATAAGAAACTGTTTAACTTACTAGTATAAGTGCTTCTACAAAAATGTTGACTTCATTATGAAATATAATACATTGTAATTACGATTAAAGGATGTCGGGGACTTCTTTAGTACAGTATCAAAAACATAGGCTGGTTGAAATTGAAATTAAGTCAAATGGATGGAACCTGTGTGAATGTTTTACAACCATGATAAATTCAAACAGACTCGTCGTCGTAACGATGAGGCAGCTCTAAAAAATGTATAGAGGATGATATATTTCTTGCTAATTTAATGTAGCAATCTGATTGGTTCCTTGCAGTGACCTGTTGAAATTAATTATCCAATCAGAGTGCATGTCTTACGTCAATACTTGATACTAAATATCCTTTAAATTACTCGTAACCATTCCAAACAGTTAGAACTTTCCTGATTAGAACTGAAACTTCCAACTGATTATTGGACCTTTGGTTTAGGATATAGCTACTTTTTTTCTTCGTAGAAGAATATTAACATCATGTGCACCAATCTCATTGGATTACCTCATAGATGATTATCGAAAAAGAAGGTTTTGTTTCCAGTTAATTGTTCCACGGTATATTTAGAGTTCTAGCGTACGGTGATAAGAATAAACAGTGCCCCTTTACTTCATCTTTGGACCACAATAATTTTTTTTCGCATCCTTGACACAAAAGTGTCTGTTCAACCAAATATCTCTAGCATAACAAAAACAGTTTACTTTTGCATAAACATCTACAGTACCTTTTTTTCCATTTCCCTAGCTGAAAGCGATGTCACTATGACAAAATTCAGTACATACAGCATTCGCCAAAAATGTATAATACACTTGTTATGATATACTTGTACATACGAAAAATACCCTCTTCGTATAATAAAACTGTATACGCATATACCCTTAAAATCACAAATACTGCAGCCGATGTCAAATCAGCAGACGACAATTAACCTATGAGTCTATAGGGGGTAGCTTCTCAACGTAATCCACAGAATCAGTCACATTGTCTGTACGACGGTTCGACTGCCTGCCGAACTTTTTCATAGTCTCTCTAAGTCTCTTCTTTTTCTCAGCGTCTGCTCTCTGCCAATCGTTGTGTGATTTGTCCACCGGAAATTTGAAGTTGAACCTCTCTTTTGCGGGCATAGACAGACGGTTGACAACGCCTTTGACGTATTTCTTGTCTAGCGACCGGAAGGCAGGCGCGCGTGGAAGCTCTATTTCCTGTGCTGGGACGTATTCCATGAAACGCCGGTTGGCGAGTCGCATCTTCCGTTTTTGATCCTGCTCTTCCAGGAAAGATGGCTGGAATAAGTTTAAGTTTAGATGTTACATACTGAATCCTTCGGGAGATGACATTTCTTACAAAAAATCTAATTTAACACAACGAGGTCTAACGTATACAAGCGATCAGTTTAAAAGGCATATTTGAGCACACCTGAAATAGGATGCCGATAAAAGACTCTTACAGCGGGCTATAGAGAGTCTATAATTTGTAGCCGAAAAGGTCATCGGTGCGAAGACAGACCACGTCTCCATCTCTTTCTCCACTCACACACACACACATAAAGAGAGAGAGAGGGGGGGGTCTTACTTTCTTATACTGAAGTGTTCCATGAGGTAAGATATTTCTATCTTACAAGGCCACACACACACACACACTTATATCACACGTAATGACAGGCTCGCACACTTGCATAATGCACACGAAATAGTTACTGATACAAATCAAAACATACATCCTCCTCACTAAAATACCCATGTTCTTTAGTACAAACTGTCCTTTTTTATAGGACGGGACGTCTACAAATTTTTTATATGGGAATCTAGCTGTCCCCTAATTTTCTAATCGACTGGAAAAATGTTTAGAAGAAACTACGTGTAGATATTATATTAAAGTGGGCTTTTCAGATCACGCCCTAAACCTTCTTGATTTATGTCCACCTACCTGCCATCATCCGTTGTTTTTATGTTATTTATGATAAACAAGGGTTTTTCAGTATTGGACATAAATTAGGCCCTGATAACGGCATGGTTCATGCGATAAGATTGTTTGATAGGTATAAATCAAGCTAATTGTTAATGATATAAAGGGCTGTAAAAAGTAACACTCAAGTTTATATGGATAAAGGTTCTGGATATGTAAATGAAGTCAAACGAGTTAAATTTGTTTCCAAAAAGATGTGTACAGTAAAACCTCCCTTTAAGACCACTTTGGAAGTAAGACCACCTCGCTATTAAGACGAGATATTTTTGGATTAGTTTAAGCAGAACCACAATGGTCAAAATTAAGATACCAGACCTGTTCTGAGTATACTGATAACATGAACTTTATTTAGACCACCACGCTATTTAAAGACCTCTTTTCTCTGGAACATTGGGAGGCCTTTATAGCGCGTGTTACAGTATATATACAACATAGAATAAATGTGGCTGCTAATAAACTCAATCAAGCGTAATGTAATATCGTATACAAATACTAGCTTAGATAACGATAATTTACACAAACTATTTCTATAAACAATAATGGCTGCTAAAACGTAAATCAAATCAACAATAACACAAATATAGGGTAAAATATGAGCATACATGTATATGTGTTTTTTATTATACATGTATGTTATGTGTGTTTTAAACAAGAATAGATTTGTTCGCGTTTTTGTTTTTTCTCTCGATTTGTTATACAACAATTAATTAAACATGTTCAACCAACTACTCAACTCTATCAGAATGTATTGTTTTTTCTGTTGTTGTTGTTTGTTTGTTTTTTTGTGTTTTTTTTTTTGGGGGGGGGTTGTTTGTTTGTTGTTGTTGTTTTTTTCTATCTCTCTTATTTTATTACTTTCTCAGACTAACATAAATGGATGTCGTTATACAATAAACTGTGAATGAAATTCTATAAGAAAAAATGTTGTGGTGAACATTAGAAATGAAAAATAATACAATTTTTCACGAAATATCTTCTTTTTTTTTTCAACCACAAAATCTCAAATTATGTTTAAGCATACTTTTAAATTATATTAAGAAATTTAAGAACATTTACTGTACAAAAATGTTTAGACTCGATTGTTTTTTTTGTATATATTCTGGTTCAGTAAATAAGGATGATCTAGGTTTTCGGAACTTTGAGATGAGAAAAATCTCAATTTCAGATGATTAGTGAAACACCGACCAATAGAAAAAATTCAAGAACCGGATCATCTGAACCAGAAACATCGAAGGTTTGAAACGCAACAAGGACTTACCAATCTCTCTAGCTGTCCCATGATCGATCTAGCAGACTATAAATAACATTTTCAGAAACCTTTCATTTCTTTTCCTACATTATAATCAACGACCTGCAATAAACTACAGAACACTTCTCTCGTGGTACAATACAAAAGTACACGGTGTTTGCCACGATCTCTATATTTAATATGTACACTATGAAGCGTGATCAAATTGGCACCTCACAGACTTTTATTTGGCGTGGATTCATATTTCTGAATCACACCAAGAACCCTATCATACCCGTGTATCGTACACATTACCTTATATGGCAGAAGACGACGTTTTGCCGGCTGTTTCTGGTCCACGGTTGTGTACAGGTGGGTGATGTTCTTATCGCACAGACGGACGTACCCCAAACTGAAAGCCATGTTAAGGGAGACACGTGACAGCTGGTATATGTCGATCGTATTCTCTGTTGTAGTGCTCATTAAACCGTCTTATAACTGTGGTCACTCCCAAATTGAAAATATTTCCTATAAAATAATTTCTTTTGAAAAATATCCATATATAGGAAAAATTATTCTACAACTAAGTTAAGATGTCTTCACCCTCCATGTAGAACATGAGCGAAGCACAAACAGTTCATATACAAAAGAACGGCAATCCTCGGGAGTCTTTTTGTCTTAGTTTCATCAAATAAGAAATTCATTTCATAGATAAATGTTGCCCGCCATTATCCAACAGTCTTACATGGGTTGGGGAACTAACGAGACTCACGATACTGGTCAGATACTTTAACGATAAGGTACCGTCTGCTGAGACGTTTAAAATTGCAATTGTATCGTTACATCTTGAAACAATGCCTAGCCATGTTAACAATTAGATACGTTGACGAGTTATTAATACCTTTACCCACCATTTATATGTATATTCATAAGATAACAAAAAGATCTGCGGAAATATCAACACTTATATCGTAGAGAATTTAAATACCTCTTTTAGGAACATTTAAAGCGGACTGAATTGAGGCAATATTGCAATGTGAACCAAGATAACTCAGTGTCTGAGGTTTTTGTAACTATCCAAGACTTGATGAATTGCATAACAATAGATGATATCAGATACCTACCACTAATTATTTGTGTTGTTTGTTTGTTTGTTTATTTGTTTACTGGAGTCGAGCGTTTTCGAACCTGATTTGGTCATACCTTTGCATACAACTGACTAACGACCTTGGAATGAGCCAAAGTATGCATTCTTCTCCTTCTTCATTGTTGAATATTGCTAGAGTATAATATCATACATACTCTACACAACATAATTATAACGAAATTTAACAAACAAAGTGCAAAGAAAGATACAGTTGGCGATGATGATGTTATTGGTGATGATCGGTCTGCTGCATCATTTTCTGCTTTGCTGCCGTTGTTGTTGTGCTGCTGCTGATGATGATGATCGATCTGCTGCATCATTTTCTGCTGCTGCTGCTGTTGTTGTTGTTGCTGCTGATGATGATCGATCTGCTGCATTAATTTCTGCTGTTGTTGATGATATGGTGATAACAAACATGAGAAATGATATAACAGACGATGATTATGTGATGGCAATTGACAAAAATGTTAACAAAGTATAATGAAAACCTTCTTGAACCTAATACAACTGTCTAAGTATATCCCATCCTATATGATAAGTAACAAGTCACATGCATATGGTTCGATAATACTGTCATCTGATCGAAACGAAATATAAGCTGACACATCGGTCAGTTACACATGGGTGGTGACACTAACTACATGCAAGATCTACAATTGATTTCAAATAAAGATAACAATTGCAAACAGTAAAATTGATATCATGTATTATAGTAGATATATAACTATGACCTAATACATTCTAGCCAATCCCTACCTGCATTTCCTTTTTTAAGTTATTGAGATAATATGTAGCGATTAAAATGGTGGTTAAAAGTAAGCACTAATTGAGTTTAATATGAATATATTTAGTGCCCCAGTAATATTTTGGGTTTCTGCTGTTGATAAACTGTATGGAGCTGACCGTTGCTGCGACACTGTTTCAGTCATAGAGCGACGCCCAGCTAATTACATGGTGGAAAAAATCACCGGCATATCGATAGAAAACTGGAAGGCTTCGACACACGAACAATTCGAGTGGCCCTGCCGGGACTCGGTCCCCAAGCGGAAAGGGTCTTATACCAGGAATGGACAACTTTTTCAGTAATTAAAGTCTAATTAGTTATTTTATTTGCTCATTTATTTAATTTTATTTTCGTTTTGTATGTAGATATATAATTCTGTTCCAAAATCAACATGTTATTAACGGAGATTATATTCTGAATACTCTGAAATAAATATTAAGTATTTATATAATTTATGTATACGAGTATCCATATGTCAAACACATGTACTCTAATATTGTTATTAAAGGATGTTTTTAAGAATAAAAAAATATGTCTTGTTGTGAAATTAAGCTATGTGATTGTAAAGATTCAAACAAGTGAACGTACGTAACGGTTAAACACAGAGTGTTGTTGTTGTTGTTGTATTGGGGTTTACCGTCGCTGCGATAGTATTTCAATCATATAGCGACGTCCAGCTAATTACAGGTGGAGGAAGACCCCGAGTACACAGAGGTACCCGGGTAGAACCACCGACCTACCGCAAGCCAGCTGGAAGGCTTCCTCACATGAAAAATCCGAAGTCCCTACCGGGATTCGAACCCACAAGCGGTGAGGGGCTGAGAGACACAGAGAGTAAGTTACCTTCTATGTATATACATGTACATACATACATACACCACTCAGTGGATATTTGTAATGAGCACACTGTCCTCAATACTTTGATTCTTACACCTGATGACTATTATTGGTCGTATGCATTTGATACAAAGTACCATATTTAAATTGGTGTCTTTTCTGTTCGCCGACCAATCGTTGGGGAAGACCGAGCTTATTAACAGACGACGTTGATTTCACATTCGTCAACGAATTAGGCATTTTATTATTTAGACAGAGTAGCGGTTCTTGCCTGGTAAGCTTATTTCTGACATGATAGTTCGACGCGGTCTGTCATACTTCCATCTGCCATTTTGCACTATGGCGCTAAAGAAATCTTTTGACTGGAAAACTATGAAAGTGATCAAATGTTACAAATAAAAACAAATGCATTCAAAATTCTATTGTTGTGTTTAAGTAACACTGGCTTCAAAATCAATGGGACACATGGAAAGATGATATACAATGAACAAAAACATCCCTCAGAAAGAAGTAAGATCTGGCAACAACATCTCCTAAAAGATAATGCCAAAGAGAAGATCTGAATGGAAACACATAAATACATACGATGCATTATAGAGGGGTTATAAGACAAAACTACAAATATTTTTTAAACTATTCTGGAAATATGTCAAATCAAAGAGACAAGGAATAGCCCAACTCAGAAGAGAAAAGAGCCTAATAATAGATAGCAAGGAAAAACCTGGAACAAACTCAAACAATTTACTCCAACAATTTAAATCAGTTTTCAGTAAATCACCAAAGAACTACATGTGCCAGCATATAAAAATAAGCAAACAAAAGCATCAATCCAATAACGATTGATGAGAAGGGACTCGAAAATCTGCTTTCAAGAATAAATCAATCCAAAGTATCTGGCCCATACAACATACCTACTGTAATGGACTTCTGAAAGAATGCTCTGGGGAGCTTGCATTATCCTGAAAATAATCCTACAATGCTCAATAGACGCAGACGAATTACCAAAAGAATGAAGACGCGCTGCCATCTCAAGCATCTTTAAAAAGGCGACAATTGGTTAACAAATTTCCTAACAAAAATAAGCATGAAAACTATATTAGAACTAGAAAATTAAACGAAACAACCTTCAGACTGTTGTACATCCCCTGTCAGACTATTTGCAGATGACTGTATACTTTACAGACCAATAAAAGATCATCTGAAACTACAACATGAAATATATAAACTAGAAACATGGGTAACACACTGGGGCAAGATATTGAAAGCCAAAAATACTGTTTGAGAAATCGGTCTCCTAATAGAGCAATGTTACGAAAAAAAGATTGTGCAATATGGCAAATTTAGATCTATTGCTCTTATTTCCCTTCTTTACAAGTAGTCATTCGTAGGCGTTACCCTCCTGACTTTTTTAATTCATGTAGTTAACCCTAAAATGTAAGATAAATCAATGAAAAAATACACAATTTCTGTCTTAATGCAGTATGTTTCAGTTTAATGTAGAGCTCACTGATTTGAATCCCATTAAATCAGCAATTTGTAAAGGTCCTGTTAGATCAACACAACGATTTAATTTTCGTTATTTTTCAGTTAAACATGTTAGTGTAAAATGATGTGTTTTTAATTTAATTTTTAATATGTATGAAATTGGCAATTTAATGTGACAAAAATGACACTGACGAAAAGATTATCCGAGTTCTCTCTCTTCGTTGTGATGCCATTGATACAGAAACATCTGCTTTGTATTTTACATTATATTGAACAATTAAACGGTATCGTAACTGAGGGAGAAAACCTCATGTATGTTTATTTCCCTTTGAACAATCTGTTAAATCTTACACCAGCATGTAGATTAGATATTCTGTGTGTTCGTTAATTTACGTAGATTTACGTCTCATTTCAGAGTGAAATGATCTTTTGCTTATTTATGTCGAGATCGTTTTTATTTATTTATTTTTTCATTGCCCCCCCCCCCCCCCCCCACGCCGCCGTAAATACTTGAATTCAACTTATAAAGTGCTGACATTGATATAGGGTTATTACAGCAAACATTGGTGTGCAGTTTATCGCTTACAGAAAATACGTTTGATATACCGTTACTACCTTTATCAAATGACATAATTCTTAAACAGCTGTTCCGGGTTCGTTTAAATTTTTAAATTTTACTGAACTCGTTCATGAACATTTTAATGAACTCGTTTAGTGAAATTTGACATAAAATAACAATTCATGTCAGATCCCATGTATACTTTTGGGGATATGAAATGGTATTTTATTACAAAAATCGCCTTTAAAGACATTTTAATATTCAAACTTACTGGAAAAGAAGTGGAGTATGAAATATCATTAAAAATTCTGTTGTTTCCTATAGCTCACGTGTGCACCAGGGCTAGTTTGCATTATATGTATATTCATGTAGCGGAATTTTTAAATCATTTCCAATTTGAAAATGTTTCGACACATATGTTCATTTATTGAATCTTAACAGAGATTGTTCAAATTATTTGTCTCTTTAAAAAAAACGTGGTTGCTTTTAAAGCAAATTGTCATCAGGTTAGCAATCCAGGGCCCTCACGACTCTCTTGTTTCTTTGCATATTTTTAAATAGTTTGCCATTGGTTAAAGTTTTATGAACCTTTCTCATATTTTTTATGTAAAGTTTGTTTGTTTGTTTGTTGGGTTTAACGTCCCACCGACATTATTTCAGTCATTTGGTGACGATGTCTACTTGAGACAGATATAGTGCTGCCACACTGCAGTATCACGCCGTAGACATGTGGCATGATACCACACCTAGTCATATTATACTGACACCGGGCCAATCAGTCCTGCAACTACCCTTATATGCTGAGCGCAAAGCAAAGGAGCTATAACAGTACCATTTTTACGACTTTTGTATGTCGCGGCCGGGGATCGGACCCACGGCCTGGGATTAATGTAAAGTAAGGCGCTGAATAGCCTCACCAATACTAAAGTATTTCAGTTCTTGGTGAAGATGTAATATGTGTTTATATATTTTTAAGTGAGTACCACATCCACGTCAGGGAATTGTGTTAGTAAGGACCCTTAACTACTTCCAACCAGACAAAATGGCTGTGCCTCACCAGGCTCAAATAAGAGACAAGAACTACCTTAACTGGGTCCGGGCGGGGCTTGCTCTGAAGTACATTAAAGAAGGAATAGAATCCTTCATTGATGATGAGACAAAAGAGTTCCACTCATCCTTGTTGAAACACCTCGGTCAACAGCCACACAACTGTGGCCAGTGTACCATAGACAACTTGCTGCCTCACAAGTCATCTGCATGTCCAGGTCAGAGACATACGTGTATTTGTTCAAAACATGTTAACAACCGCCGTGGTTGTCCAAATAATACATGTGGGACACTTTATACTGCTATAATGTCAGCACACAGGTTCAAGGGACCTGCGTGAAAAAATTCTGACATTTCCCAGTGGTATGTGGCCCACTGGGAAGTAGCCAAAAACCTTTTGCCAAGTACAGGAGGTTACAAAAACATAACATCAGCCAAAAACACAGATTTGAGTGGACTGGTCAACATCGGGATAAACCTTGTGACTATTACAAACCGGCATACATTTACACGACTGGACAGTGATGGTGCTCCTGTTGATTTTTTCAAGGTAATCTAGCTTTCATAAAATCATATACTAAGTATTTGATAATGCTTCCAAGGTTTGGTTGATATTATTGGCAAATCAAGTTTTCATGTTTCATTGCAATCTAAGATCATTTTGAAATAATTCCATATTGTGACCTCAAGTTCAACACTGGTCGAGGAAGACCTTAGGAAATACTGCGTTATTTTTGGCATAAAGGGCAGCTTGGTAGAACCACTATCCAACTGTAAAACAACTGAAAACACGGGGATTTTTATTTAGACTGTTTAACCTGTGTCGTTTTTTATTGGAATATTAGCGTTATAAATCAAAAGTTAGTAAATGTTAGTAAATCATAAGACAACTAAATTGTTTTAAATTAACAAAACAATTACAATTACTTAATTATAGGTGGTTTAGGTCATAGAAAGTTTCAAGTCAACATTAAAATTACCCGCTATAAGAATAACAGAAACTTTATTAAAATTTCATGAATCTGGTTCGTTGAGAAAAAAAAATCATTGGGAAAAAATGTAATTATTTTGGGAAAGAAATATCAGTTTTTGGCTAGGGGAAACCACATGTAAAAGGTAGTAAATCTACCCACGGAAAAAAAAAGAAATCACTGAAACATGAAGATTTGGGGGGCTTATCTGTTTTAAGTCAATGACCAATGAGGTCAGCTGTCATATAAAGATAAGATCCATAATAAAGTTGTTAGTTCACATTTTGTTGTTTAGGTTTGAATTGATTGTGGGCTCCTAAAGGGGGTTGGTGGGTGGGGGGCGCTATATTTAAGACATGGCGTCGATTTGTGACTCTTTCTTCATAGTTAAAAACGACGTTATTTTAAGACGAAAATTCGGGTAACAGTCCACTATTTGTTGTTTTCTTATGTCCGTCACAACCAATTCTTTCTACATGAGTTAAATTCGAAAAAAAAAAAAAAAAAAAAAAAAAAACTAAACATTTATGAGTCGGTCAAGGAATATGATGTTCGCCGAAAATCATAAACAGCAGTTTTTTCTTAAAAGTTTATCAACAAATACGTTTTCCTGCTTAAGCAATTTTTCACCATCTGCCTCATTAACCTATCTATTTTACTTAATTCAATGGTCATAAGCAGGATTGTAATGTATTTACAAAAGCAGTAGTCGGCTAATCTATATGTTTTACAATTTTACTGCCTGTTTATTGTTTTTTGTATATATACATTAAAAAAAACTTATTCCATATTTCAAATGTAACATTTTATAAGGAAAATATTTATCAAGATTTGCAGGGGGTTTTTTTTTTTTTTTTTTTTAATAGCAGATTTTTTTTTTTTTTGAAGCATTACTTGTTAATAATTGAAGCTGTGTTCGATTATAAGCTTTGAATGTGCAAAAAGGAATGTTTAGTTGATACTCCTTTCAGGATTTATGAATCAACTTAGTTCAAAGCAACGATTTTTATACAGCATTTTTCTTCACACACTTAGACTCGTAGAATGACAAAGACCGTTAAAATTTGTGACGTCAAAAGCTTTCGAAAGCTCCACAAAAGAAAACAAGAGGGCCATAATGGCCATAGAACGCTCACCAGAGTACCATCACTTCATTAAGCAATTCATTTTAACCTTGATTAAAACTCCAGATAAAAAAGTACAATTTCTAAATTTCTATACAGACTAAATAAGAACTACTAGCCAACCATCGGCAGGGCATATTTCTTAGAGAAAATGACAGTAGAAGACAATGAGTAACTTAGTCAATTATTGTACAATTTACTTTAAAATATAATAAGTAAATATATACATTTAGTGACAAAATATGTCATGAACTAATTGTGGTTTACATACAGGTTGGACTATATATAACATATCCCAAATTTAACTTGGAAACGTCAGTTTCGTAATTTAAGTTCTGTATAATGCATGTGCACTAGTTATGCTGTTACCCCTATTACTGGAACAGGGTCGCTAAGATCTTTGCAAACAGTGCAGACCTAGATCACGCTCTCCCAAGTCTCTTCAATGTTTATCATATACAACAAACCTGATTAAGACAACAAATGAATGTTCATACTTTTGACATTCATCATTATATATAATTAATAGCACCCAAAGGAGTTTTGTATTTTCCAAAGTCCAAACACTGGTACAACCTTACAAATAATTCTGAAAACAACAAGAGGGCCAAGATGGCCCTGTGTCGCTCACCTGAGTAAGATGGCAGTATTAGGCATAATGACAAAAAATCTGGCATCTAAAAGTGTTTTTCTAACATTTGACTAAGTAACCTACATATTGATCCTACCTGAATTTGCACTCAACTGGGAATTCATGCAGTCATCATTCATATTAAGTTTAATGAAGACTGGGACAAAAATGTAGGCCTCTAGAGTGTTCACAAGGTCTTTCTTAGATTTGACCTGGTGACCTAGTTTTTGACCCATTGACTCATTTTCAAACTCATCAAATATCATTAGACAAACATCCTGACCAAAATTTTGAAGATTGGCTAAAACTGTGGCCTCTAGAGAGTTCACAAGGTTTTCCTTAGATTTGACCTGGTGACCTAGTTTTTGACCCCATGTGACCCAATTTCGAACTCATCTGAGATATCATGTAGACAAACATCCTGACCAAATTTTATGAAGATTGGGCCAAAACTTGGCCTTAGAGTGTTCACAAGCTTTTTCTAAGATTTGACCTGTGACCTAGTTTTTGACCCCACATGACCCAATTTCGAACTCATCCGAGATATCATGTAGACAAACATCCTGACAAAGTTTCATGAAGATTGGGCCAAAACTGTGGCCTCTAGAGTGTTCACAAGCTTTTTCTAAGATTTGACCTGGTGACCTAGTTTTTGACCCCACATGACCCAATTTCAACTCATCCGAGATATTATGTAGACAAACATCCTGACCAAGTTTCATGAAGATTGGGCCAAACTGTGGCCTCTAGAGTGTTCACAAGGTTTTTCTAAAATTTGACCTTTTTATCATGTAGACAAACATCCTGACCAAGTTTCATGAAGATTGGGTCAAAACTGTGGCCTCTAGAGTGTTCACAAGCAATTGTTGACGACGGACGACGGACGACGCACGACGCACGACGCACGACGGACAAAAGGCGATCACAAAAGCTCACCCGAGCACAAGTGCTCAGGTGAGCTAATAATTAGTCTTAACAACTTCAAAAAGTCCACTTTAAAGTCTACTTAAGACACAGACTTTAGCAGCGACAGTCAAACGCGTACTTACAAACATCTATGACTATGTTAGGGATAACATATTGAACCCTACTGTAATCTATGAATGCATGCATTTAATCTGAATCCTGGTAATTTTCAACAGATTGGACCTTCCCAGATTGAGCCTGTTTAGATGAAAAAGTTTTCTTCCCAGTGGCTCGGTCCTTAGTCCATCGAAGCCAGTCCTAACTGTCGCTGCTTGCCTTTGTATCCGGAATTTTTTGCAGTCACTCTGTCAAAAATATCATAAAAATAATAAAAAAATAATGCTTATAGATGTAAAAAGATTGTTTGGTTAACCAAAACAAAAATAAACCAATAAAAACCAAGGAATAATATATATCTTTATTTCCTCCAGAATATTGAAGATTACAACAACTATAAGACATACATATAAAAGAAACATGAACTTGAGAAGCAAACAAAGACATACATACAATGAAAAAACAAACAAGCAGATAATATGAATAAGTCATGAAAAAAGTGATAGAGAGCAAATAATTATATAGTCAAACAACTCACTTCTCAATTAATTATTTGGTAACCATCAGATAGGTAATCTTAAAATACTTCACATTCGTATGTTCCTCGGTTACAATGCAGTCGTAGAAATAAATTTATGATGTAGAGATTTGATTTACTTGCCAACAAAAGTCATAAAACTTCAGGAGTTTTCTAGATTAAAGTGTAAAAACTAACTGTCTCCTTATGAATACCAACACTGGCGTGTTTATTGCTGCACCGAAATTGTGCTTAGGTGTTATTTAAAATATCTTAAATATACAAATATCATGATCTTAACATTGAAGTATTCACCTCTGCTCAGACTCAAAACACAGTAGTGAGAGATAAATGGAGTTATCTACTCTCTTACTCTTTTAAATATTCAAAGACAACAAAATGAAACTTCCTGCGTGACTTTTTGGAACAATTCAGCAGTAAAAAGGATG
The DNA here is from genome assembly GCA_021229015.1 of Solen grandis. Lineage (NCBI taxonomy): Eukaryota > Metazoa > Mollusca > Bivalvia > Adapedonta > Solenidae > Solen > Solen grandis. Next base: position 38,610,250 of record CM037787.1, read on the forward strand.
AATTACTAACTTCCACTATTTCAATATACATGTATAAAATTACTGTTTGTAACATATTCAGACTGCTTTATACATAAAAGATAAAACGTATTGCTTCCGATAGAATTTTAAAATATACATAAATGAATATCTGATGTTTTTGTTTTGGTATATCCTTGATTTTTTCGGTAATGTTTCCAGTACAACGCAAATGTAATTAAGAGGGGTATAATTTTACTTCTGAGAATTCCTATTTTTAATATTCAAACAATATATTGTATTCTTATAAAAAAAAACGCCAAAAATACTTACAGTAATGAATTGTTCAAAATGATGAAAAAAAAAACAAAAAAAAACATTCTTTAAAAAAAACCTGAAGCTTATGATCAGAATTCAAACAACCTTTTCACTTGGCGCAAATAGTGACCGTATTACCCTCTATCAAAATTGCTAAAGCAAAGTTGAACCGTTAAAAGATTAGGCCCAAAATGAGGGTGGGCTAGTTTTTAGCTTGCAAGAGAACAATGAACTTAAGTTGAAATATTGTGATCGTCCTTCTTTCTCCTCTGAAAGCGCTTAGTATTAATTGATGAAACTTTGCATGAAATGAGCCTTAGGTCGTCTTTTACATAAGTGCTAAAGTAAACTTTATCCATGTTGAATTCTGGTTGTCATGGTAACCAACAAACATTTATTTTAATAAAATAATGAATCTTCTCCTCTGAAACCATTGGTCAGAATTTAATTTTATTTGGCACAAATGGTAACCTCATGGCTGTCTAAGATAATTGCGAAAATAAAGTTGATCCCTTTAAAAATGAGACCCCTATTAGTTTCCTTTTATACTTCATAGAGAAGATTTCAAAAATATCCTCTATGATACCAATATTGATTAGAATTAAATTTCTTTCGGCATGTATGGCCACCTCATGTCTGTCTACCATAATTGATAAAATAAAGGTGATTCCTTAAAAATGAGGCCCCTGGGGGGCAATTTCCTTACATTCCCTATACAGAAAACAATTCTTCTATGTCGATTGTCAGAATTCAATTTCATTTATCTCATGGCTGTCTATCATAATTGCAAAAAATAAAGTTGATCCCTTTAAAAATGAGGCCAGGAGCGGGCAATTTCCTTACATACCCTATACAGAAAACAATTCTTCTATGTCGATTGTCAGAATTCAATTGCATTTATCTCATGGCTGTCTATCATAATTGCAAAAAATAAAGTTGATCCCTTGAAAAATGAGGGCATCAGCTAGATTGCCTATATAATCAGTATAGAAACTTATAATTATGTATCTGAAATTAATTTGAATTTATTTTAAACTAATGATCAGAATAAATTCTTGTTATGTAATTATGATAACCTATTAGTCCCGTACTATAGTTCCTTAAGCATTTCTTAACTCATGAAAAATGATGCATCCAGTTGGGTGTATGTTACCAGGTAAAATCAAGTGGCATGAATGGTTTTTTTTTTATAAGCTTATGTACTCTAAGGCTAAAGGGGGCTCCTGTTTATACGTTTGCTACCCCTTGTAGAGGCGACTATTTGGGAATCACTTTGTATATGGGTCGGTCGGTCCGTCCGTCCCGAAATTTGCCCGGGCTCTTATACCTAAGCAAGGTTCGGTGGATTTTCAAATTATTTGGCACAATGGATTTTGTCATTACTTGGTAGAAATGCTCACCATCATGAAATGTTTTGTCGCGCGAAATACCCAGACAGGTAGCTAAAAGGCCATGGTCACACTTAAAGTTCAAAGATCATAAGTCCTGGTAGTGCAGTGATGGTCCTTGATTGATTTTATAATTACTTGGCAGAAATGTTCACATTCTAGATACAAGTTTTTGCTAAGAGGTAAAAGGTAAGAAATGGGTCGATTCTTCGTGTCTGGGACATTACTTTGTCATTCCTAGATTAATTTTGAAATTAGTTTCATGATTTTCCATGGTATATTTATACATATATATCGTTATACAGACAGAGCTCTATATAAACATGTTATGCCAAGTTCATGAATGGGAAGGACCTTACATATTGTGAGCTGCGAGAGACATGCTTTTGCTTGAACTCTATGAAACCACTTAGTAGAAATGGATCCTCCTTTCGGTCTTTTACAAAAAAAATGCTAAAAATAATTTTGGTCCATGCATATCTCAAATTCTTTTTATCATAAGTTGAGGGTCAGAATTAAACTTTGCATGTATAAAACTACATGGTCTTCTACCAAAATTGGTAAAACTAAAGTAATACGTTTCCGAGATGAGTCACCTTATACTCCTGTTTACAGTATAAACTACGTGTACTTACGTGAAAATTATTTTTCTTTTTCCTTTGGAACAAGTGAAGTGGCTGGAATTAAATTTATTTTATCCAATTAATCACTTAATGACTTTTTTTAGCATAATTCCTTCTCAAAATAAGGTTTATTAAAAAATGAAGCCACATGGGGTTGGCCTTTTTCTTTATATAGAATATGTCACTGCTGTGAGGATATGCATGGTATTAAAATGCAATGGCCTGTTTTCCTTTTGGAATTAAGTAGTCATTGTTAGTCGTATTCTATTGCAGTGTCGAAGTGCAAGAAACGAGATATTACACTGTGCAAGTCAGTCCCTGACTGAGGATGAGCTGAGGAACTACCTCAGCATTATGAAGGCTACACTGCAGTGTATAGCTGCCCTCTACAATGATCTTTCAGCACGGCGGTCTCTCATCAAACTGTCGCAGGTAAGATGCTGTGGTCATCTCGGATAACTTCTTCACAGTTTTTCCAGTAGTGTTGTGTCCAATCACAAGCCTATGCAGAGAATGTAGGCAATTTGTCTAAGATCCCAACAGTTTTACTATAGCTACTATATCATCGTCGGACACCGCGGAATTTTCAACTAGCAAGTTTTTACGCTTGAACTAACATTGACTTCTATATTTTGGATATTCTCCAAATATTATCTATCCATGTGGAGGTAAGAACAACATAAGTCGCGGGGGATATAGAATATTGCTGTGTTTGCAGGAAACGATTCACAGAGGACATTCTTGAGACAGCTTAAGATATATCCAACATTTAGTTTAAAATTTGCAATATGTGATTTTATTAATACTCTAGCATCTACATTAACATAGCATTCTCAAACAAGCTTTATGACAAAAATATTGCATCCAAATATGATCGGGATTAATATATTATCAGTAGCTCTGAAGAGAATCGCTTTGAAAAAAAAGGTTCGTAATTGCCTGCAACATCTTCATTTGTTCGGCTGCAATTAAAGCAATGTTTGTTTCTGTAAGCTTGCGAAAAATTATGTTAATTTTGATAATTGGACATAATAAACTTGCAATTTCAGAACTATAACACTTGTTTCCTCAAGAATGGCAATAGCTGCTGTTGTTAACACCCGTAATATCCTCATTTTAATCATTAGCAAACTTCAACATAGTTTTTATACCCCTACAAATGAATGCGTACATGGGTATACTGGGATCAGTCCATTAGTCTGTTTGTTGGTTCCCTGTTAGGTCTGTCGCGAACTATTTCGAAATTGTATTCATCGTTTATAATTATGAAATCTCATCTAGATTCAATTTTGATTTATGCGTAGGTATTGGGTTATGAACCTTGAACTATCCAGATTGATAAATGTATGCCTTAGTATTGTCATGTCTTGAAACAATCATAATTCAAACTTGGATACAGTGTTATGGGCATAAACTCAAGGCCAATATGGACAATAAGATGCACCAAAATAGTAGTGTTCAGAGTTATGCCCTCTTTTAAAATAATCTAGCCTCTATTAAGATATGATGTTTTGGAATTATGCTTAGATTGCATCAAGGAGAAGAGGCAATAATATGAGTAAGAAAAGGCCATCCTAGCCACCCTTCTGAGAATGAGGAGTGTTTAAGAACTGTTTTAGCAAGAGAGAGCAGAATTACGACCAATAACGATATAACAATGACCTTGTTAATAATTTTTGCAACATACCTGCAATACTTCCCCGAAGCATTGCAATAAGGTGAGAATATGAAAACTAAGTCTTTCTTCTGACGATATGCAAAACGTTGCTCCTGTAGTTCAAACGATTAGCCCGATTGATGTCGATACACCAATATATTAAAGGTTAATGTCTAATACGTGCACGTTAACACGATACCTTTGTGAATGTTGAGGTACGTGTTTATACTATGTGTGTTAGGCACCTGATGGCAAAACAATCCTACCTCCCAAAGCCAGAAAAGTTCTTAATTAATTTTATCAAAAATTAAATTGACAGTATACCCATGTACTTCTTTTAGATGGCTTGTATTTATATTTATGTAAATCCGTCAGATTTCGGTCCATGTTAGAAACAGCCGAATCGGTGGCCCTGAAATTCCGTACTTGTTAATACGATTACGGTATTGTAGATAATCAGTAGGTTATATAAGGGATCAGGCGAGTTTTATATGAACATTTTCATTACCGAAGGTTCATAATAGATGATAAATGTCCATGATTTGTTACAATTAGAGAGTTTCAAAATATTCCAGCTAAATTGACGTATCTCTACTACAGCGTCTTTAAGAAGCATTGTTTAAATATTTTTTAATTTACCGAAATGCACTAGGAACCTAAAAAATATACCGAAATGCATAAGGAACATAGGAATTAGGAATCTTGTTCCAGCATTTTTCGAAAACGTACTTGCATAGCGAAAATAAATAACATATATAAAATTATTTTTTCTTTGAGCTGTGGGAAACATGATGCCAAAACAGGTATATCTCCGCACCGAATTTTTGTCAGAGTTTATTGAACAAAAGATAACTATTGCAAGCAATGTTCAAATTTATTTGTTTGACGGAGGCTTTTCGCTACTTAAACCGACATGCATATTCATTTCGAAGCGGTTTGGGGATGGGTCCTACATTAAAAAAATGTGTGATTTTTTGTATGTAGATAACTGCAACTTCAAAATCCTTATGTTCTCTGAAGAGAGATTACAGTTAATGCTTTGTCTGTCCATCCTTATTTCCATCTGTTGCCATATTTTGTCTAGAGCATAATTCAAATGCATTTGAACTGAAGATATTAAATTAAAGATATAATCTTTGATCTCATTAAAGAAAAAAAAAACAGTGCACACGAGATATTATTCTGCTGTTCCTGTTTTTAGTGATTTTTGTAGATATTTTCAGTAACATAACATAAAGCCACTTGGTGGCTTTACACTTAAATCACATACCTGAATAGATTACATATAGCAAAAAAAAAAATAAAAATGCAGTACACTAGGAACAAAACCTTTATTTTCAGAGTTACTGCCAGGACAGGCAAAAGTAAATCAATTCGTAGATGACACTCAGCTATTTGTGGAGAATGAAAATTGTCTAAATTATGTTTTTGATATACTTGAAACATATGAAAAAGCATCTGGTGAAAAAAATATGGGAATATTACATGGACAAAGACATTTGTTAAAACATTGGGAGTATGTCATGGTTATGGAATTGATAATGATGCAATTTGGCTGGAAAAAATAAATAAGATAAAATCATGTCTACAAATATGGAAGTCACGAGATTTAACTTATATGGGAAAAGTTCTTATAATTAAAACATACATTTTGTCAAGAATAAACTATGAAATAGAGTCACGTGGAATTCCAAAAAAATACATAAAAGATATTCAAAATCTAATTTTTGATTTTCTTTGGGGAGGTAAAAAGGCACTGGTCTCGAGGGAAAAGGTCTCAATGAAAATTGAAAAGGGGGGCTAGATGTACCAGATATAAGCAACTATGTAAAATATATGAATATTAAAACGTGCTACAAAATTATAAAGGCGGACTTAGACAATTGGAATATAATTGGAAAACATTATTTAAAACACGTGGATAATTTTTTTTCGATAGATTTCTTTTTATGCAGGTGTACGTCAATAGAAGGTTTAAACATTGAGAACATTTCAGAATTTTATAAGGATCTTATTTTCGCCTGGATAGATTTCCGTATACGAAATAATTCCAACATTGATAATATTCTAAGCTTAAATTTGTTTGGAAATCATGAAATATTATATAATGGGAAACCTGTATTTTATCATTCCTTTACAAAAAGCAAGATTTTTTATCTTAGGGACATTTGGGATGAAGTCAAAAAATCTTTCAAAAACACAGATCAAATTTTTCAAAAACTCGAAATTAAGAGGAATTGGATAGCTGAATGGAGTAGGTTAAAACACGCTATTCCGGTGAAATACGTTGACAATTTAAGATCTAGTACTATTTCTAAACAATTTAAAAACAAACTATATCTTGATGGACTTATTATTAAAAATGCTAAGCATAAAGAAGTGCATTTTAGCAAATTGTCTATAGGATTAATTAAATCTATGTTTGAAACTTTAAATTTGGAGAAATCAAAAACTGAAACTAAATGTGAAGAAAAAATTGGAAAAGAATTAAATTATATATCGTGGAGGAACATATGGCTAAATATTAAAATATCTCCGTCTTCTGTCAAGGCAAAACAATTTCAATGGAAAATGCTGCACAATATAGTATTTACGGAACACAAATTGCAGTTAATGAATCTGTCATGCGGACTATGTAATTTTTGCAAAAAAGAAAGAGAAACACTATATCATTTATTTTTTGGATGTTGTTCTGTAAAACCAATATTATTAGTCGCTGAAAAGATTTTAAAATTTATATTTGAACTTTGCAAAGAGATATATGAGTTAACTTTTGAAAATATTCTTTTAGGTTTTTATAAAAACTTTAAACTTGTGCAGGTATGCAATATGGTACTCTATGAAACTAAATGGGCGATTTGGAAATATAGAAATAATTTTAAGTTTGACACACAAAAACGAAGCATAAGTAGTATTAATTTTGCATTGAAATACTCTATTCTGAACAACATAGACATGATATTAAAAGATGAATTAATTTTGAATATATGTAACTTTCTGAAAGATTATTTAGATATTCATGGACAATAAGGGGGAAAAAAATAGCATTTTTTTTTTATTGCATATATAGTGTACTTATATTTTGTTATTTATTTAAAATGATATTTGCTTTGTGTTGTTGTAACACTTTCTATAATAACACTTGACATGATTTGTAAGGGTACATGGGGATGGCCCCGACCCTGTGTACTCTATTACGGGGAAAATAAACGGGGTTTCTATATAGAACCTCAAAAAAAAAAAAAAAAAAAAAAAAAATACGTATCAGCGTATCTACGATTAATAAATTTTTATCAGCAAAAAAAAAAAAAAAAAAAAAAAAAAAAAAAAAAAAAAAAAAAAAAAAAAAAAAAAAAAAAAAAAAAAAAGAGTTACTGCCCTTCATTTTTTATAGATACTTTTCAAGTGTATCGCAAACACCCTAAGGTATCAAAAGGCTATTGAAATAACTTCATACATGGATATATTTCATTCATGTAAATATCATTGTCTTTTTACTAACATCAAAGCTCTTTCTTACTTAATGAAAATTATGCCATAAGCTTGGCACATATAAATGTTCATACTGTACTGTATGTATGAACAGGGATGGAGTTTATCACATGCCAATTTCCTTACCATTTTCTGATCTAGGGCCTGATACCAAACAGAAACTCGCCAGCTATGGAAACCTACATGTTTTAACATATTTATATGACATTAAGACGGCATATCCTTGTTGTAGATATTTATTTTGTTTTCATTATTTTTATGAGTGTGTGTCTTGTTTTCAGTTGGAAACCTCATTGTTTGAGATAACAGATGAGAATATCTCGAGGTCAGGCAGATGACTGAACTTTTCATAAAGAATGAGGAAAAAAATCAGATAAATTCAGTGCAAAGTGTAGGCCGTCATCTAGTTGATGCCATAAAAGAAGAGAGTAAGAAGCAGAAGCAGTCTTTAGCAAGCAGTTGTGTAAAGGCAAAGAAGAAACCTCTTGAAAGTATTGGTTTGGAGGGCGAAAGACGATCGAAAATAATGAAAACTTAGGCTGAAGAGGCCAGAGGAGATACTGTTGAGGCGATTCAAAATAAAAGCAACCAGCAGATTGAGGCAGTGAAGAACCTGGGCAAAAGACAGACACAGTACCTGCAGAAGACAGGATGCGTTCAGATGAAAGCAGTGACGGGCGAAAGCAAACAGACACGGCGCGTTCAGAAGAAAGGAAGCATTCAAGTGAAAACAGTAACGGGCGAGGGAAGAAAACAGAGACAGCGCTTACATAAGACAGGATGCGTTCAATTGAAAGCAGTGAAGGATGAGGGCAGAAAACAGAGGCAGTGCGTACAGAAGAAAGGACGCGTCCAATTGAAAGCAGTGAAGGGCGAGGGTAAAAAACAGAGACAGTGCGTAAAGAGGGTAGGGCGCAGTCAAGTTGAAGCTGTGAAGGGAGAGGGAGGAAAACAATTACAGAAGATACAGCAAGCTTCAATAAATCAGGAAGTGTACAGATACCAGGAGAAGAGAAACAGTAATGAACTATTTTATTACCCGATAGATCTTAATCCTTATCCCTATTCACTTTTTTATCTAGAAAGAATTTCTGGGAATTAATATATTTTCCATATATTACTGACTGAATATGCTAGTACGATTAAAAGTTGGATCAGACATTTCATTAGTGGGAGGGGGGAGGTATAATAAGTATTTTCTTACATACATTTATATATGTTCAATCATCACAGTTATTTTACCAAACTCCCAGCTGCATATATTTAGCAGTTGAACCCTTTTCTACACTTTAACATCTGCTCTGTCATTCAAGGAACACACTCTTTTCTCTGACACATATCTATTCGTAGACATTTATTATCTATAGTTATGGTGTTCACCATCACTGTGATAGTATTTAAGTCATATAGTGGCGGCAAGCTATTAACGAATTGAGGCTAAATGATAGTATGTCCGTGACTTTAACTGCATTGACATACGACCCAATAACTTGTCTTAATAATGAGGTGTTATGATTGATTATCAAGTTAAAGAGTGCAGAATACATAATTATTATCTGCTGTTTTCAGTATTTTCCCTGAAGTATTTCTGTAATAGTCTTTGCAGATTTCTAAAATTATGTTCAATGAATAATCTAGCAGTGCGTCGAACGTCCTTGGTACACAAATAATATCCCTGGGACGCAACGTTAAAAAAAACTGTATATCCTCTACTAAGGCTTGCCCCTTACGGCGGGCGGGCGGGCGTGGAACATTTGTTGTCCGGGCTCTAACTTCAATACCGTTTGCCCAATCCTTTTCAAACTTTCCACACATGTGCATGGCGCCGTGGTGCAGTGGTAACGTATCCGATTACGGATCCGAAGGTTGTGGGTTCGAACCCCCGTTGGAGGCAAGAATTATTCACGACCTTCACATGCGCAAATTACTGGTCCAACCCAGGAACCGTCGAGAGGGATTAGTATAAGTTGTAAGAACTTGTTTCCCAATCGACGTAAAATAAATAACATAAGTTTAAACACAAAATACTTGAAATTGTGATTGTCCAGGCTCTAACTTTAATACCGTTAGCCCAATCCTTTTCAAACTTTCCACACATGTGCATGGCCATAATATCACGGATGAGTTCGATATCCAGCATTATCGCGTGAATGACTTTGAAGTTATGGCCCTTGACGTACACAAAATACTTGAAATTGTGATTGTCTGGGCTCTAACTTCAATACTGTTAGACTAATCCTTTTCAAACTTTCCACACATGTGCATGGCCATAACATCGCGGATGAGTTCGATATTCAGCATTATTGCGTGAATGACTTAGAAGTTATGACCCTTGATGTACACAAAATACTTGATATTGTGATTGTCTGGGCTCTAACTTCAATATTGTTTGCCCAATCCTCTTCAAACTTTCCACACATGTGCAATGCTATAATATCTTGGCTGAGGTCGATATCCAGCATTATCATGTGAATGACTTTGAAGTTATGGCCTATGTTGTACACAATATACTTGAAAATTTGCTTGTCCCTAGTCCTTAGACCCTATGAGGTGTTGTCAGATCCTGCAGTTAATTAATGGAAATGTATCAACATTTTTTTTTTATGATTAACATTCATTTACTAATGGGAATTTGGAATTATTTTGCTTATTTATGGACAGTAGCTTGTTTCTCTGAGCTATTTCTGAGAGTCCCCATACTATGATGGGCGTATTTTGTGGCAGTCCTGATCCTTGTTGATAATTAATTCACAATTAATTAGTCAGTTTTTAATGGATGCTTTATAAATATAAATGTATATATAGAGACAATGGTGGTGTTTATTTAATCAAACTGATTTAGTTATCGAATGAATTTACAGTGATTGTGTATTATTTTGGTGCATGAAAACTTTAGATGGGTAAAAGGTTAGAAAGATTAATGAAAATAATTATAGTGGGCTGGATAACAATAATGTAATAACGTAATGTTCAATTATTTATGACAAATAAACAACATATACTTTATAACTCTGTCACAAATGTTTGTTTATGGCTCCGACAGTATTTCAGTCATTTCGGAGACAATGTATATATAGTTGTTATACTGCAGTACCCTTTGCATGATATTACAGTCAGTCATATTATTCCGACAAAGGGTCATCTAGTACTTGAACTATGAACCATGTCTATCTGCTTAGCACAAAGAATATAGCTCCCAATACTATGTTAACGACTTACATGTCGCGGTCGGGGATCGAACCCAAGACCGCCCGCCATCGGAGTTTTCATTACTAACAATACATTAACTAAAGTAAAATTAAGACGCGTTTTAATTCTTAGTTGGGAACATGTCTCTGGGACGAAATTAAATATATTGCATGAACACACTATGACACTTACATCATTTTTATATGTTTTATCTATTTTCAGAACTAAAGCACAATCTAATAGGGAACTACGTAGCCCAATTACAGCCAACCACACTGCCAGAGGTTGACAGGTTGTATGTAGAGCCAAGTTTGAATCTTGTTACTGATGGTACTGTGGTCACAGACCAAGATATTTCAGTTAAAGATGTTTTCTCCCAAGATCAGACAATGTTTAACCGAATCTACATCTCGGGGGATGCAGGGCATGGGAAGACAGCTTTGTGTAAAATGCTGGTTTTAGCCTGGTGTCAGGTACATTCCGGTCAACAAATCAATAAACATATCCCAGATGATTTCTTGACAGCCATGAAGAGATTTGACTTTATGTCCTACATTTCATTAAGGAATATCAGTAAAGATTGGATTATCAGTGAAATGATAAATACCCAGTATTTTGAGGATAAAGAGTTCTATAATATGTTTTAAAGACAAATGTGACAAAAACCCATGTCTTATTATGCTAGACGGTTTAGATGAGTGGGTGCTACCAACACACGGCCTTCCAGACATGCGTCATGTTCAGAGATTCACCGTTCTCACCACCACTCGGCCATGGAAACTGGAGTCTCTGAGGCTCGAGCCGCCCGAGATAGATAGGCAAATTCGGCTGTCAGGTATTACTCGGAAAGCATCTGACAGATATATAGAAACCATGACTGACTTACTTAATCAGAAGAAAAATGTCAGAAAGGATATGAACTTTGATCGAAAGCTGAGGGAGAACACCTGAAACATGTCCATTACATTCCCATCCTTCTTAAACATTTGGTAGCATTGTGGCATGAAGATGAAAAGAAATAACTGGACGATCACAAGTTCATCTATACAGTGCTATGGTGAACCACCTTCTGAGGCATGCGTTGGAAAGAAATAAAAAGATGTCATTACTAGGAGGAACCAGCCAAGAATCAGAACTTCCCTTATGTTTAAGAGAAAAACAGGACTGCAAGATTCATAAGGATCTACTTCTTTCCCTGGCACATATTGCTTTACAGCCACATTTAAAGGACATCTTATTTTTGGTCATATGGAAGCAAAACTTCAAAATCTTACCGAAGATGACATAAAATCCTGCTTAACAGCGGGTGTGTTGTGCCTGGAAATATATGCAAGTCCTAAGAATGATGAGATGAAAAAACTTTCATTCCTTCACAAATCATTTCAGGACTTCATGGCAGCTGTTTTCCTGGTCATGAATCCTAAGTCAGCACAATTGCCCCAAACATGCAACACCGTGAACAAAATTCTTAACATGCGTTCTCTGTTTATTTTTGTTTGTGGCTTGGATTCTGGAGTTATGACACAATTATCCCAACAAATACAGGACATCATTGAAAATGAAGGTATGAAGAAAAGCTTCTGTGACTCTATATTAAAACCGATACAAGCCCTGATGTTTGAGTGTGCATTTGAGAGTAGGGAGAGTGGACAGCCACTGCCACATGTGGCGAGGGTTGTTATGAATAACAACACATCAGCCGACTACAATAATCTACATCTAATTAGTAAAAATGAGTCATGTATAAAGTATGTATATATAAAATATGATCGTGCATGTACCAGTGAAGATTCATATAAGGCCTTCCTCAACGGCGTGAGATTTGTGTCAAAAAGCAAGTCAATACAGCATCTGTATCTAATGTTACATGAAAGACTGCCTCCAAAGGTTGAGGACTTGCTAGAGGAGGCATTGTTTAACCACTGGTCATTGTCAACACTAGACCTTACTTTAGATGGATGTGAGCCATACGTAAGATATTTATACAGTAACAAGGTGACCACGCTTGTCAAGTTACGCATCAGGAAAGTAGATATCTCAAGTCATAGGATTGTGGGGTGTACGGGGCATGATCTTGGTCTGTCTCATTGTTCGCAGCTACAGAAACCGACTCTAAATTGCTGTCCTCTTAATAAGGTTACTATCAACGCAGTTTCAATCACATATTGTCAGGTTAATGACATACCTGTATACGTTGTAAAAGAACCACATGTTGGGACTACCATTCATACACTGGACTTAGGAAAGATAAAAGATCCATATTCTTTGGATGAGATTACTACTATTCTACCTCATCTTACGCAGTTATCTCACCTGAAGCTGAAGAAGTTAGACTTTAGTAATAAAGTTGTCTGTCTGTCTTCAAAGGCAACACAACATGAAAGCTTGGAATTAAAATAATGTCTTGATGGAAAAACATCTATGATCAGATTTCTCACATCTATCCCTGCCTCTTGTCATAAGGTTAGCCTGGAGTACAATTTGTGTGTTTATCCGGGGATACCACTGATTCCTGATAAGATTGTGGACATTCTGCCTCACATTACTCGGCTATCCCACCTGAAGCTGGTGGAGTTAGACTTAAGTGATACAGTTGTCCGTCTGTCTCCTAAGGCAACACAACTAGAAAGCGTGGAATTAATAAATGTTCTGATGGAAAAAACGGCTATAATAAGATTTCTGATATCTACCCCTTATACTTGTCAAAAGGTCAGCTTGGAGTTTAAAGTGTATATTAATCTAAGGGTATCATTGGCTCAGGATATTATTGACATTCTGCCTCAATTGACTCAGTTAACTCATCTGAAGCTGGAGGAATTTAACTTTGATGATAGAGATGTCTGTCTGTCTCCTGAGGCAACACGTCTAGAAAGAGTGGAGTTAAGAAAGGTTAAAATGACAGATAGGGCAATGATCCGGTTCCTCGACTCTATTCTCGCTATCAACCATAAGGTGGACTGTAGGTTTATTGGTGAGTATGAAGAAGCAGTTTTGGCACATATCTCAACAAAGTTTGTGGTGACAAGGAGAGGGGCCTTCCTACACTTCCACAGTCAGCTAGCAGTTTCCTGATTCTCAAAACAAGAAGTCCAAACACAGAACATACATTTCATCCAAGGTATATCTATAGAAACCATAGCAAAGTGTGACTCTGTTTAGACCGGTGAACTTGTGTTTGTTTCATCTCTTTAAAATAAATATAAATGTGACCAAAACATATTCATTTAAAACTGTAAAGATAAAGATGAGGATAAAACCAGATCAGTATGATTGTCTTGCACACTGATTAGTATTTATACTGCGTGCTTATCATCATCTTCTCTATGACAACAATCTGACATTGTAAAGCCTGATCAGACTGAACAGTGTATCCAGTGATGGATACTTGAAAATTAGACTAGTACCCAGTGAGCTCGGGATTTTGAAAACTAGATTAGTATCCTGTGTGTACTTTTATAGAAAAACATGTTTAGCCCATTTGATGTACAACGTGCTTACAGATATGTTTATGACCCGCCCGCAAATTGTGTTGCGGGCATAAATATGTTGCGTCTGCGCGTCCGTTATTTCGTTCATTCGTCACATTTAAGGTTTAACCATGCGTTCAGCTGTATTTATTCCTATGAAGAGTAGATCACATCATCATAGAACTTGGCATTATCAAAAACTTACTATTCGTGCAATTTAATCGTTTTAACCTATATTTTACTGTTGGCATGATAATATTAGTCCGCCACAATTCATGTTTGCCATTGCGTTTTAATTTTTTCCTTTCAAGATGTCTTGGCACACATGTACATCATAACATAATTTTTTAAAAATACAAGCCATATTCATTATTGTTTTGTTTTTACATTTTTTTTTTAATTTTAACATTTTGTTTAGATTGTTAAGCTATTTCACTCACCCCTTTAAACAGTTCTTAGGTTGAACCAATACTTTGTGCAAAAAGAAATCACCTTTATTTGGGTATTGAACACCACCTTCATATTCATAGCAAAGATCAGTGTAAGTGGACAAAACCAAACATTCTTTAAAGATAATTATAAGAGGTATTTCAATATATTTAAAATCTAAGTATTATATACCGGTATGCTGAAATATAAAATGTAACCAATCTATGTATAGACATTAGTATTTAGGTGAGCGTAGGACTATTTTAGCCCTTTTATTCATCAGTAACTAGGGATTAGCATTTGCTTGTATATATTATGATACCAAAGCCACTGCTATTGTTAGATCACCTGACCATTTGCAGTTTTGAAGGTTAAAACTTCAGCATTCTCATTACTTGAGCAATTTTGTTGAAGCTTAAATGGCATCATTAAGTCTGATGTTTATGAGCAATTCAGAAATTTCACTTTAATGACATTCAACATCTGCATTTATTAATTAAACTTGCATACAATATACTTTAGCAGGATTGGTTTGGGTTAATATTTTACCATAAGATCATTTTTTTCTTACCCCTGAATATCCCTGAGAAATGCACAGCTACACTTTGTTTACACTAACATCTGTACCTTATTTATCAATTCTGATAAGACTTGGAAGGAATGTATATGGCCATTATATTCTGCTTAAGTTTAATAATGATTAATCACCTTCAGTGATAACTCTAGTTGTAATAATCATAATGATTCATTTCGTTTACAATTTAACTATGCTGAAATAACAAATTCTGTCACAGAAAGTTTATGAGATTTGCAGAAAATGTTTAGTTAGTTTGTTTGTTGGGTTTAACATTCCACCGATAGTATTTCAGTCATTTGGAGAATATGTCTACCTGAAACATATTCAGTGCAGTATCACGCGGTAGACATGTGGCATGGTCACATTATGCTGACAACTTGACAACCAGTTCTGAAACAACCCTCATATGCTGAACGTCAAGCAAGGGAGTTATACCAGTATCATTATTATACGACTTTGGTATGTCGCGGCCGGGGATTGTTGCACGTGTTTGATAATGTTCATATAATTATTGTAAAGTTTCATTATTTGATTTGTAAATAGTGTGACTTGTTACTATAATGATATGTATTAATGACATGTATTTAATGTAAAGTTTGTATATTTGACTAGTAAATAGTGAGAATTAGTATAAAATGAAATAATAGCAAGCGTTTAATGCAATATTTTAATATTTGATATGTGTGCATTGTTATTATAATATAATATATATATAGTGATTTGATATTATAAAAAAAAAATAATTCTTTGACATTTGTTTATAATTGACTTGTAAATAGTTTGAATTGATATTTATTGATGTCAAAGATTTTTGTAAAAATCATGCCAAATCATGCCATATACCACATTTCATTTATGTAATTATTTAATGTACTTAGAGTTCATTACTTCAGTTTCATTCGAAGCAAACTGGTTTAGATTCTAAATGCTACCTAATATTTGACAACTGATCGTAGAAGCCAAATTAAACTGTAAATGGACCACAGCACAGAGATTGGAGAGAAATTACAAAAATAAGCTGGCTATTTCATATATGATGTTATCATCATCAAAAAGTATCAGATTAAATGTTCAAGACATTCAAGAAAGCATATGATGCTGCTCCCATTGTCTATCTGTCACAAAGTGTGCCAAATATGTATCTTCTGAATCACTACTGGAATCTTAATGAAACTTTGTACAACTTTTACCACAGAAAGGTCAATGTGCAGAATGAACATTTCAGTGATTTGACAACAATGTCAAGGACACTTAGATGCCAGATGTGATAGTGGTTATGTTTCGTGTCTGCCACATATGTCATGAATCCCTTTTGGAATTGTTACATTATATGAATCTTTGTACAAATCGCATCAAGAGGCGGGAACCTGTGTCACAATCACATTTAAAACAGAAACCATCACTCGAAATGTAACTTTACTAAATGTCAGGTATTTTTGTAAGAAGTGAAAATCATGCCAAAGGCCACATTGAAGCAATGTTTCCCAGTCTACGTGAAGAATGAGATTTTCAATCATGCGACTTCAAGGTCAGGGGCACTTAGATGCCAAATTTCACTATTGTGATATTTCATGTAAGCTCTGCATCTCCTTAAACCCTTTTGCGATTTTTACGAAACGTTGTACAGATTTCATCCGAAGGAATGTGGATTTCAGTCTTCTGATAAGTTTACACATAGCACATTTTCTGCACAGGGGCTCGAAGTTGCATGGGACAAATCCTTTCGTACCTAATAGTAACATTAAAAAGGGAAGAGAGGACACTATTATGGGCTTATTTTTGAATATCACAATTTCGGCAAATAAAGATCAGTGAATTGGTCCATTTACGTTTAAAATGGTTAGAAATAAAGAATCGTTGCGTCTCCCGTGTTGTTTTTACTATTATAAAGAACTTGCATGTGTTTTTAATGCCCCATTCGAGCTTGACAACAGCCGGGGCCGGCTACTTACGATTTCTTTTGCAATGAATAAAAGGTAAATGCTCATTAGTTGATATATTTAAATTGAATTTTGTGTAAGCAGGTATGACATCCCTGTACCTGTTTGTCCGACAATGATTACATTGTGCCCATTGTCAATCGCATTGTTTATTCTTTTCTGGACCTCTGCAACTCAATGAAGTTTTCCTAAGAAATGTCAGTTTTGTTATCATTTTGATTGACCAGTAAAAACTTACCGTTATATTCACAACGAAAGAAACCGGATATAGCCTTCCACGGCTGTTGTCAAGCTCGAATGAAGCTCGAATTGTTTCACGATATAATCGTTGTAAGAGAAAAACTACCTCAATTAAGTTAAGGACTTTCTTAGTTTATGCATTTAAAATAAAAACTCCATTTTCAATGATGAATTTCGTTATAAACGCGTTTTTCCAAATATAGTCTCAAAACAGTGTCCTCCTTTCCTTTTTTAATATGACCAATAAATCCGAAATGATTCGCCCCATGTAACTTCGAGCCCCTGTGATTTTATGTTGGGAAACATGTTCTAAGAACTTATGCAAATCCCTACTAACTGTTCCGTGGTAGGATGAGTACATTTTTTTGTGGGAATGTCATGAAAAAGTCTTATTTCCAAGGGGACCCGAACCAACAACCTTAGGATACGCACATGTTTATGTGACCACTGGACAATGATATCTTGCTATTTCTAGGTACAAGAAAACCTGAAGGATGCTCTACAATGGAGGCAAGCTGCACTGTACAAGCAACTGGCTGGATTTACAATTCCTTCATGTCCTGTATATGCCATGTGATCATTATACCGTGTCATATTTTGAAAAATTAGATCGGATTGAAATCAATTGTCATGTATGGACATAATTACCTTCTGCTGAGTTTGAAAGTATAATACCGAATGAACCTAAAAACAGCAAAAATAACATGCACACAACTTCAGTGGTGTAAAATATATTGGAACTGGAACAAAACACACTCACCCAAGTTTAAAACGCTGTAGTTTTTAAAAAGCTGTATTTTCCTAATGCTTTATCAAAAACCTTCCGTTTTTCAAATTTGGACTAATTTTGACCACTCGTTCAAATAAATCAGTTTATGTTTAAAACAGATTGTGCAGAACGAAATATCGATATTTGCCATATTCACATGGGAAACGTTTTCAGGAATTTTCCCGTGCTTCAGGTTTTTTTTTATTTCCAAATGACTTTTATATAAAACTATATAAAAATTGATAATATTGGGATTTTCAGTTGTTGTTTTTCCATGTGCAGTCCATACTTTCTATTGTCGATGTGTTTTCTGTTTCATTTCAAGTCATTTAATAAATTTTGTACAAGCAGAAAAAAAATATCACACACACACTTTTTGTAATTGCATTAATCTCATAAATATGTGGTCACAAACATTACTAATTTAATATTTTTGTACAAGAGATTCATAACATAAACAAAACGAACTGTTACATGTATGTAGTTTAATGATAAAGTTTAACATTCTTTTATGATTTTCGGTCTTAGGGGATACCTAGAAGTATTGATATTTCCTACTTTATTCAATGCAACATTTATTTCGATTTCTACTTGTAAAGTATACAATATACTTCGTAAAACAATTAAATAAATTCACAACATTTCCTGCGTTGTTTAGAAATTAATAAATTCCGAAGTGATGCGTTAAAATTGTGTGTGAGTGTATGGGACCATCTTTAGAAGCACAAGCAAAGCCAAGTCTAACATATTTTATAGTAAATCTTCTCATTCAATATGTATTGACTGGTGAACTGCAATGAAATATTTACCATAGAGCAACGTGTTTTAATTTGCTTCTTCCGAATATAAGATAAAATGATAAATATGACAAACATCTAATCCTTATATTATTACTCTTTATAGGTTTTGCAACCAGCTTGAATGGGCCTGTTAATGGTAAGATAATATACATTTTTCTTCAAGCTAAAAATACCATCCTTCATTTTAGCTTGAAGGAATATGTATTGTATCTTACCATTAACAGACTGTAGTTTAATTTTGATATCGACTTCAACTATAGCATTTTAGAATTTCAGCACTTTCCGTAACTAACTGTCACTTTACGGAATAATTCGGATTATGACATGTATTTTAGACCATTTTAGCTCGACTTCTAATAGATAAGTCTAAGCAATTGCGTCTGCGTCATTGCCAATGCCTTAACTTTCTTACCACGCGTGATAGGCATATGTAACTTTGTATGCGTATAGAGGTCATTACGAGACAGTGCAGTAACCAAGAAACATAACTCTACCTGTCCCGTTTCTTAATTATCCGCTTTTTTTATCTAATTATTTTTGACCGGAACATTACTCGAAATGATACAAGCTATTGACTTAAAATTTAATATATACATAAATGGTGACAAGGAGAGGTGCAGTGAGCAAGAAATATAACTCTACCTGGTTACGTTTTTGGATATACATGTCCACGTGTTGTATATGAAAAAAAAAGTAATGCAGGACAAATTTTCCATGATAATTGAAGATATGGTTATCTTGTAATTCATGTAAAGATTAATCCATTTTCATCCATTTGAATATGCAGATCATGATAAGGATCCAATAACACTGTCCAGGCGATGGAATAGTTGAGCATGCTATCCTTTGACGGCTCTTGTTATATTGATCAATGTGCGTTTTATTTTAAATCAAAGATGACTCTGAAAAAAAATAAATTGGCAAAACCTTGTCTTTGACATCACTGCAACGAAGAATGTCTTTACATGTCGCAATAATAAAACCGCAGATTTAATAATTCTAGCGAGGTGAAGAGACAGAATAGTCCAGCACGATTAAATACAGTGCTAGAATGTTTGTTTTTTATGATATGACTTGATTACGTTCGGGGTTAATATCGTACTTATCAGGGCGCCAAATATATCATTATCAATGACCTTAGATATACTCGTACATATAATTCATACTGTATAATTCAAATACATTATATATGTGTATCCATTTGTAACATAATTGTCAGGACTATAGTTGTTCCATTATATATGATCATTGTTATACAAGTAATTCAGATACATCATAATTATTGTTTTGTTATCTTTTGTAACTTAACGGGGTGTATTTGTTTTTTCTTAAATGTCAGCTAGAATTTTGATTAACTCAACATCCTGCTGAATATAGTGTACAATTCATGCTGTTGGCATTTTTGGTGGATTATATCAATCATTAGCAAGAGAATTTAGCTCACCTGAGCACTTGTGCTCGGGTGAGCTTTTGTGATCGCCTTTTGTCCGTCGTGCGTCGTCCGTCGTCAACAATTGCTTGTGAACACAATAGAGGCCAAATCTTCATGATACTTGGTCAGGATGTTTGTCTACATGATATCTCGGATGAGTTCGAAATTGGGTCATGTGGGGACAAAAACTAGGTCACCAGATCAAATCTTAGAAAAACCTTGTGAACACTCTAGAGGCCAGTTTTGGCCCAATCTTCATGAAACTTGGTCAGGATGTTTGTCTACATGATATCACGGATGAGTTCGAAATTGGGTCATGTGGGGTCAAAAACTAGGTCACCAGGTCAAATCTTAGAAAACCAGGGCCATCTCAAGTCGAGGGCAAGGTAAGTTGCATACCCAACAACACAGAGAAATTCATCTCATTCGGACTTGGTCAGCTTCGCTTCATCGACAGTGCCAAGTTCCTGCTGTCATCGCTCGACAGGCTGGTAGCCGCCAACAAGCCAGCGGCTTTCCTAGTTACTTCCCGCTATGAGCCCGAACACGAGCTCTTGATGCGCAAGGGTGTGTACCCCTACGAGTACATGGACTCCTGGGAGGGCTTCACAGAGACAAGGCTCCCATCAAAGGAGGCATTCTACCACAAGCTATCCAATGAGCACATTTGCGATGAGGACTATGCCCACGCTCAGAAAGTCTGGACGGCCTTCAGGTATAAAAACCTCGAGGACTATCATGACCTCTACAACCGCACAAACGTCCTTCTTCTGGCAGATGTCTTTGAAACATTCCAGAAGACCTGCCTAAGGCAGTATGGCTTAGACCTCGCACACTATTATACAAGCCCCGGACTCTCATGGGACGCCCTTCTCAAGAAGATTGATGTAGTTGTATATTGTACTGGGGTTTACCGTCGCTGCGATAGGATTTCAATCATATAGTGACGTCCAGCTAATTACAGGTGGAGGAAGACCCCGAGTACACAGAGGTACCTGGGTAGAACCACCGACCTACCGCAAGCCAGCTGGTAGGCTTCCTCACATGAAAAATCCGGTTCCCTACCGGGA
The DNA here is from genome assembly GCA_021229015.1 of Solen grandis. Taxonomy (NCBI): domain Eukaryota; kingdom Metazoa; phylum Mollusca; class Bivalvia; order Adapedonta; family Solenidae; genus Solen; species Solen grandis. Next base: position 38,631,599 of record CM037787.1, read on the forward strand.
TTCGAACCAACAGCTGTGAGGGGCTGGGAGATTTGTAGTCAACGACTGTAATCGCTCGGCCACGGCGGCCCCATCTCAAGAATACAGGCGTGAAGCTTGAGCTTCTCACAGATTATGACCAGCTCCTATTCATCGAGAAGGGGTTGCGAGGAGGCATCTCCATGGTATCAAAGCGCTATGTCAAAGCAAACAATCCTCTGGTCGAGGGATACAACCCTGAAAAGACTAGTAGCCACATCCTCTACCTAAATACAAACAACCTCTATGGGTGGGCCATGTCTAAGGCTCTACCGACGGGAGGATTTCGTTGGGTGGAAAATTGTAGCAGCTGCCATTGAAGATCATCCAGCCGATGAGGGCTACATCCTAGAGGTGGACCTGGAGTACCAGAAAGAGCTGCACTATGCACACAACGCATATCCTCTGGCAACAGAGCGCATGGTAGTCCAAAAACAGTGAATGTCCGATTACCAGCACAGCCTCATCAGCGTTAGGGATGGCGAGGTTTAGAAGCTGGTTCCGAACCTCCGCAACAAGGACCGCTATGTGCTACACTACCGGAATCTACAGCTCTACCTGTCTTTAGGCCTTCACCTAAAAAAGATCCACCGTGCCCTCAGGCTTGAGCAGAAACCTTGGATGAAGCCCTACATAAGGATGAAAACCGAGCTCAGGAAGAAGGCCAACAGCGACTTTGAGAAGGAACTGTACAAACTAATGAACAACAGCGTCTTTGGGAAAACTATGGAAAACCTGCGCAAGAGGGTCAGTGTCAAACTTGTCCGGGAAAACGAGGAGTACAGGCTCCGACGACTCATTGCCAGCCCATCCTTTGCCCGAGCAAACATATACGACGGTAATCTGGCAGCAATTCAGATCTACAAAAGCCGACTAGTGCTTAACCGCCCAG
>CM037787.1:38632608-38682608 GCA_021229015.1 Solen grandis
CTAGGCCATCGTTTAGAAAAGGATTTTCTGTTTGCTATTTTTTTCAACACTGACAATGGCAAAGCAGTGAATGGCCTTCAAGATAAAAGAATGAATATTACTATTTAGATTATTTTTGTCAAAGATTTCCATGTTTGAATGAAAACTGCATAGAATATCTGATTGAAAGTAGCATGAAAACAGAAGAAAAAACTGAATGAATTTGATGAAAAGAGCAAATTGCAGAACTGAGAAAAAAAAACATCAGTATGGAGCTAAAGAAAAAATTTAACTCAGTACAAATGTACCAATTCTGTTGAGTCAGAACACAGCAAACAAACATGATCATGGTTTATCCATTTCCAACATGATTGTGACGTTCAGTGCAAATACATGTATATATTATTCTTCCTTTATGACTAAGATGTACATGACTCCAGGAAACATAAATATATCCATTAATACTACTGTGAATAAGTACACATGTACTCAGAGGACACCTCAAAGTCCAACATACACTCAAGTATGCTATTTGGTAGTCCTCTCCCCCCCCCCTCTCTCTCTCTCTCTCTCTCTCTCTCTCTCTCTTTCTTCAAACTTTCTTCTGGCATATCTCTTTTTTTTTTCTGTCCTTATCTACTAAAAAAAATTTTTTTTTCTCTCTCTCCCCTTCTAACAAATCCTTCCTTTTTCTTTTTTCTTTCTCTTATTCACTCCTTCATTATCATAAATATTCTTAATGACTGCTTTAAAATGTTCTCCAACTATCATTCTTAAAAATTTTATTCCTACTTCAATTCTACAGATTTCCTCTTTTTCTTAGGAGCATTGTCACAAGTTTCCTGGGTTGGACAAGTACCTGGGAAGGTCATGAAAATTCTTGCCCTTAATAGGGTTTAAACATTAACCTTTAGATCCTAAGTCATGTACTCTATCAGACGACCATGAAACCCTTAATATAGATCTAAACTGGTACATAAAATGGAATCCGAAGGCTAATCATTCATTAATTGTGATCATGGTCCATCAAGTGATATGGTTATTTTATAGAAAATGCAAGCTTTTATAGACTCTGAGTGAAAGAGCCTATAACTCCAACTCAATGAATGCTTACAACAGCACTGAAGTTTTTTTCAGCATTAGAATGATCATGATTATAATTTTATGATGGGTAGATTACCTTAATGCTAAAAAGAAATAATAATTATTTAGAAGAAAAATAAAGCTGGGTAACATACAAAACTAATCCAATAAATTGCATTTGTAAACCAAGATATTTTTAAGGAGTGTTTAAAAATCATTTTATAAGGGTTGTAATTTTAACTCAATATCAGTTTTAAGTAATACACTTATCTATTAATGGTAATTGCAAAATGTCTCCAACCGAGAAATAATTGCAGACGTGATATTCACTGACACAGGTCCTTTGTATTATTTAAGTGATAGCTATATTTTATCAAAAATTGCACTGAAGAGGTTTAAAGTTACATTCAAATTATATTAAACAGCTGACCGATGTATGAAGTGTATTAAAGATAATGTTATTTTGTTATTTTAGGGTTCAGCATAGCTGCGACAGTATTTCAGTCATATAGCGCCATCTGGCTGATTATACAGTTGGAAGCAGATCACTGAAGTATTTCAAATTTTGAAAATTTGTAACCTTTTTATGGATAAGTGCCTCAACTATTTTCGGATTGATGGTTTTAAACTGATTCAATACTCAATAACCCTCGTCCGCATTTTAAAGCATTGGAAAACACATGCAGCAGACCTTCCAGGAGCTGTCTGATCAGGGTCTCCTCTGTTTGCTCATGCAATGCTACACAGTCTGCATGTAAAGTTTTGTTTCATATTCCAATTATAGTTCTATAAATTAATTTCATCAAGTCAGAACTTTTTACATGAATATTCATGAGGTTAAAGGGTTAAAATAGTATATGTAATGTGTATCCTGCATACAGTCAACAGTCATGTTCTGTACTGTAACTATACTTAGATATACAACTATTAACTACACTAAATATACAACTATTAACTACACTAGATATACAACTATTAACTACACTAGATATACAACTATTAACTACACTAGATATACAACTATTAACTACACTAGATATACAACTATTAACTACACTAGATATATAACTATTAACTACACTAAATAAACAACTATTAACTACACTAGATATACAACTATTAACTACACTAAATATACAACTATTAACTACACTAGATATACAACTATTAACTACACTAGATATACAACTATTAACTACACTAGATATACAACTATTAACTACACTAGATATACAACTATTAACTACACTAGATATACAACTATTAACTACACTAGATATACAACTATTAACTACACTAGATATACAACTATTAACTACACTAGATGTATAACATTTAACTACAAAAGGAAATTCTAACCCTTTACCTCATGAATATTCATGTACAAATTTATGAGTTGATGAATATTTATTTACTGAATTTCAATTGTTATATGAAACATTAGATTTTTCTTCACTGTGCAAATTGTGTGTCGATTTAATACAAGTGTCAACTATATTTAATTTTGTATTAGCAAACAGACCCTAGGTCTGCCTGTTTGCGAAGGCATCAAAATAACCGTTAATACAAATACTGTATCCAAACAATTTAAAAAGATGGATTATTCTGTTTCCAAAACAATTTCATTTCATTTTGAAAGTACTTTTGATGATTAAAACTGGAACATTTTCAATGCCCCTGAATTTTATAGGTTATCAAATCACCTCTTTGTTTGTTTGTTTTTTTTCATTAAAGGGGAATTTCATATCATATAATACTAAGCTAGTTTGGGTGAAAAGAACTACTTTGAAATCATGAGATTATTTTACCACAACAGAATGTAATCTGAAAGTTTAGGACAATTAAAAATCATGTGTGCCTGGATAGCGTATTGGTAATGCACCTCGCTTCTCACCAATGCGTCCTGGGTTTCATTCCTGGTCACGTACATGAGAGGGTACGGTTGTCGCCCATCCACTTAAGCAACTATCTAAATATTGAAAAAAAACCAACGAAGGACATAGAAGCTATAGCAGATTTTTAAAAAAAAGTTAACCTGAGTGGACACAGACATTAACAATTTAAAAGGATGAAATTTTTCATTGAAAAACCTGTCCAAAAAAAAGCCAGCAGTGGAAGGTCCCTGATAAAGATGATGAGATGGTGTGATGGAAGCCAACCTTGTCTAGCAACAGAGGCATCAACATACCTGTCAAGGTTCTGCACTGGCATGATGGGAAGTATTCACTGTCTCAATATGTTTGTTCATTAATCATTACAAGGAATGTCCTTGACCAGTTTGAAAAGAAAGGTTTAGTTTGCTTTATGCAGGTACAATGAAAATCTTCATATTGTTTTTTCTTCGTAAATTGGTCAACCAAGGAATGGGGGAAGAGTTAGTTAACATTCATAGAATGTCCTCAAGTTACCTCCCGTATTTCAGTACACTACAGACAAAAATTAAGTGATGTGTATGTAACAGCCAATAATTAACCCTTAATAGTGACAGAGATGTGTAAGTGGTCCTGTAGGTCAGTTGGTTAAGCAATTGCCCTGAAAGCAAGGCATCTCAGGTTTGAGTGCCAGTCTGGCCGCACATTTAGCCAACGTGGAGCTATTACAATCGGTACAATATGGTCCTTCAGTACTTACTGCCCTTGGATACATCAAGAATATTGCAATTAATTATTTGTCATGTGAGTTCAGGGACAAACTCCCAACTCGACGTTGGGATGGAGGTGTGACGTGAGAGTTGGAAAAGCCTAGCTCACCTGTTGAGCACTCCCTATGTAAACTATCTTCATATACTGCTGACACTTTATTTTTAAAGCATTACCAGCAGTGACCACATTGCAGAAAAGTTAGAATTAGGAAATGAAGGTGATATGTACACAAGTAGTGTTTAACTCTGTAATAGACAATTGATCTAGTGACTTGTAGTGGCAACTGCATATCTAAATAGTGCCGGGTCTTGCAAAGCAGCTATTTGGCAAGGAAGGTCATTCCAAAGTATGACAGTGTGGTGGGAGGAAGTCACTTGATGTTTGTATTTTTTTATGGAGTGTTGATGATTCAATGTGACATAGGAATTACATTATGATAGAGTTTGTGGAAAAATGATTGATTGTGCATAAACGAGGGTTTCGGGTTCGAATCCCGATCTCTCACCTGGTTACGTACAGTATGCACATTCATGAGTAGCTCGAAGTCACGTGCAGTCATTGAATCGCAAGCATTTTTTTGAATTCAGTATTATTTTCACGTGAGAGTTCATGGAATAGACTAAGTTTTCCGGGATTTATACGCACCTTATAATCAAATCCGACAAATATTTACAGCTTAATTAAATAAACACTGAATATAGTATACTCCCCTATATAAAACATAGATCTATGTGCATGTGACATAGCCTTATTGACAGTTTACGTAATCTTTTGTTTACGCCGGAAAGAGAAAATTCTCCAAAAAGAAGAGTGCATAGGGGTCGCCTCAAAAGAAAGTTGAATAAGAAATTTGCAAAGGATAGTATTGTAAAGATCGGTCAAAATGAATGAAAAGATGGGGAAAGCGGATGATATTGTGATTAATTTCGTACAAAATCTACAGAATACTCGTCATAGCAATCAGTCAAATAAACATTACCAATACGGACCCAAGTTTCCAAGTATTAAGGTGTCGGGAGGTTGCAGATTCTACCGAGGACCATGGTCCGGAATCGTCCCTTAACGAGATAGTGACAAATTGAAAATAGGATCCTTGATTCAATAGGATTTTTGAAAAGAGGTTTTAAAAAAAATCCGTGTTCTTCATATGCATTATTATATGTATAGCTTTGAGTACTGTTATTTCTGTTGCCGGAGTAATGTGTGGTACGTAGCACGCCACTTGTCCACAGTATGATAAGACAGTTCTGGCATACCGTGCACGATTTTCCCGCGCTGGAAGACGAGCTTAATCAACTAATCAAAGGGATGTGAGGTGAATTACTACGCTACTGTAAAGAAATAGTTCTAAATAATTCATTATAGTTTGTTAAAAAAAAAAATCAGATATTTGACATGTCAGAGATATGCAGAGAAAAAGTTTGCAATATTGAAAGGAACGGCACGTGGTGCATTTCATATGCCTTCGATGCTCCTGTCTGTGCCTATTATGCATGTAGACTGTTTAGATACGTTATTAGGTATTTGCTCCATCTCATGTTGAGTACCCAAATGACTGTTTACTGTTGATGGGTCGTTTTACTTATGCTACAAATGACGTTATACTTCTACGAAGATTAAAAAAATCTTTGAAAACATGATGCAAAACAAGGTCATTGAAGTTCGATCGACACTCACACTAAACTTTTAGTGTGTGCGTTTAGGGGGGGGGGGTGTCGTCGAGCACCTGTTGACCACATGGCAATGGTGTGTCATAAATTGAAACCTCTTTCCTATTTAATAACTTAAAGATATTTATTAATAAGTAAGTTTGCGTAATAATTTGATGAATAGTATCTTTATTTAAATGTGTTTTCAATACGTTTTAATCATGCTGAAGAAATTTGTAACCCGAGCAATATTTTATCAATATTATTTTATTTCTCTACGCGATTGTGTATTATTAAAGGAACTGTTTGCCATATTGCTAGTCTAATCATGTTGTGTTATCTTGTTTTCACTTGTTCGTTACAGGCTTTTTATATCATAGTTTGCCATCGCCTGAACGACCATGATTAAAATCCTATCCACATCGCTGTTAAGGTAATCCATCCATCATCAAATTGTGATCATGGTCCTTCAAATGCTTAAAAAGACTTCAGTGAATGTGAAACTTGCATCACTTGATGGACTTTGATCACACGAATGATGGATGGATTACCTTAATCTATTTGACAACCCCCGTGTTACACATCATGCGTATCTGTTTACTTCAATTTTTATATCTTAATCTGAAAGTTTACTTTGTTAGATTTAGTCCATTTTACCCGCAGTTACTCGGGTACCCGTGCAGATGTAATCATTACTGTAATAAGTCGTTAATTTGAACGCACACTTCAATAAGCACTTAACGCTCCGGACTGCATGCACCCAAAATACGCACTTGAAAATACAAATGTAATTTCTTAACGCATTCCAGAATTATACTAAATCATATCATGACGAATTGGCTATTGGATATTGATGTTTATATATGTTATAAAGAAAATAACTACATTTGAAATAATAATATAAAAGGCCGTCATCGGGTAACGGATAATAATTTTGTAACCGTGTACCGGCAATTTTCTACCCGACCCGCGGGTACCTAGGTACTTGTTTTAGCCCTCCATGTCACCTTGAGTAAAGTCGGTCAGATATACATGTACCATCGGGAAAGAGAAAATATGTCAGTGTAAATTTGCATCGCCATTAGGTATAGATCAGAACTGCTGATTGATACACGGAACGAATTGACAGTTGGTGTCCGACGATGGTAAATTTGAACTTTAAGTTTAATTGTAAAATAAAGAAGAAAATAAAAAGCTGCCTACAGCATTCATGCATTCACAGATTCCACAGTGCGAAGAAGAAGAGTGAAAAGAGACAAAAAAAAGTAACCTTGATACAGTAAAAATACTTCTATAGTATATTAGGACCCCGCACTAACAATCTTTTGTCCGAATATTTGTCACGATTTAAGGGGGGGGGGGGCATATAGATTTGCCTTTGCTTATCAGTACATACGTCCCAAAGCTTTGTGACACGCATAACCCTATAAGTATTGGTACTACAGACTTGAAACTTCATGGATATATTATTCGGGGTATGAACCTATACACCTGGGTATTTTCATCTAAACACCGTCACTACTGACAGAGTTACGGAGCTTGAATTGGTGACAATATGGAACTGTAAGTGTCTACACTGTTAAAAAAGAAGAAGAAGAAGAAGAAAACACATTGATTTGCCATTAACATTCTGTTTTGAAGCTGTTTTTTGTTTTGTTTTTTTTTGTTGTTGTTGTTTTTTTTTTGTTGTTGTTGTTTTACATTCTATACATTAGTTATATGTGCATCTATTGTGTATTTGTAATTTTTGATATATATATATATATAAATAAATATAAATATTTGTATATGTGTATATTGTAAAAAATGAAACATATATGTATTATATAAAAATAAGCTTAACTGCTCCATGCCCCCGTGTCAAGGTATGTATGTTAATGAATTGTGCAAACAGCACAGCGTGCTGCATTTGATATAGCTGTTTGATTTATAATAAAAGTTATGAGATTCTGCAATTAAGTATTTATAAAAATCACTTCATATAAAAAAATGCACACACATTTAATATGCAGAACTGCAAAAAAATGCACCTGACAAAAAAGGTAATAAAAAATTATCAGAATAATCTGACTTTATCATTATTCTGTACATATTTTTTTTAGTGGCCAATGGCAAATATTTGCCAAATTTTTACCCTTTTAACTAAAAAATGAAAGATGGCGTAAGTGTGCCCTATGGACACATTTCTAGTTTTAAAGGACTTTCACTATTTAAAACATATTTGATTTATTTTTTATTAATACTTTTTATTTATTGATATTTAAATTACACCGTCCTCGGTGGTCGAGTGGTTAGAGCGTCCGCCTCGGGAGCGAGAGGTCGTACGATCCCTGATTGCGACATACCAAAGTCGTTGAAAATGGTACTGCATGGTAACTACAGTAACTGCAGTAGCTCCCTGCTTGGCGCTCATGTATATAGGGTAATTCCAGGACTGGATGGCCGGGTGTCAGGATAATGTGACTCGGTGTCATGTCTACGCGGCGTGATACTACACTGTGGCAACATTATATCTGTCTCTCCAAATGACTAAAATACTGTCGGTGTGACTTTAAACCCAGCAAAAAGATATTTTGATTACATTGTCAACGTGTTTCTCGTTGATTTAGATATGTACAGACAACATGATACATTCAGAAACTGCACTGTATTCAATATATATCATTTTTATGCACATATCTTTGTGTTTGGGTATATACAATTTGGTAATTAATGCCTGCTTTTTAGTAACAGGTCAAATACTTAATTATATCTGATTTGTAAACAAGTAGACTCATCAAAACGGATCTCACGCAAATTTTTTCAACTCCACACTATAAAATCAGTCTATATTTTCGTTTACACTCAATTTCGCAGAACTGGAATAAAGTCAATTTCGTGGGTACATTATATTCGTGGATAATATTCTAGAGAAAGTGAGGTCTGCTGAATCAACACGGTTTTCGAGGGGATTAATATTCGTGGATAAAGCCGTCCTCGAAATCGACGAAAATAAGTCAATCACGAAAATTGTTTAAAATGATCAGTTTTTTTTTCTTTTTAGAATAATTGGCTTTCACCACAGAAAGCTTTAACCCTTTCCCTCATAGAGGACACCATGAAAAGACCTATGCGAACAGCATAAAACCAGATCAGCCTGCGAGTAACTCGCAGGCTAATTAGTTTTTATGCTGTTCGCTGCTCCTCAGTGGTCTGGTAATGAGGATTTTACAATTAAATTTGGTAAGGTTTGAGTTTGGCTTTCTGCAGATCAGTCTTTATGTGGTACCTATTGAGTGCGTCAAAATGAGTCTATATGAGGGAAAGGGTTAAAAATATACCTGTACCGTATCTTGACGACTTTGGTATGCCACGCGGGTGGATAATCTCACCATTCGGTCACAGGGACCTGTCACTAGGATCAATTGATGAGCATAATTACCTGTTTTTATTGTCCGATTCATCAATTCCATATTTACGTTTGTGACTATTTAGAGAACTGTCTGGTCAATCAATCAATCAATCAATCAATCAATCAATCAATCAATCAATCAATCAAGTAAACTTCATATAAACATGTATATACAACAATTCCAATTATGCTGGGAAAAAAACCCCGAATATGCATATTAGAGAAAGAGATTTTGTTTAAAAATATATTTGGTTTGATAAACGTTCGTATATATATTGGTTAAGTAATGCTTTATCGGACTAAATAGTCCGTACTTGATTAAAGAGGTAAATAATTCAATCAATTCAATTATAGCATGCATACATGTAGAACTTTGCTTAAATGTCTTTTTGATTATTACATTATAAAATTAACGGTGATTTAGCTTCATGGTTTACAAGTACGATCTGTAATAAATGTACGATTTATAAAAAGAAATTAATATATAAACAATAAATAACTGAGAATATATAGTTTGGGACTAGATCTATATCTTTTTTCACTTTTCGTATAAATAAAATACTTTCATCATATCCTTGGAATACGCAGGAGGTTGTCTGTTGTGCCTAAAATGTTTTGACTCGCCCCCTGCAAAGCACAAGTCCTGTCAATTATATCATTTCGCAGCCTCGAGCTCAAATGCCGTTCGGCACATTTTATTGGTCGACAAAAATAACTCTGGGTCATGACCTCCTTTTCTGACATTTCATTGGTTAAATTTACCGGAAAATGTAGATTATTGCACTGCGGCGGCCATTGCTAAGATGAAGTGATCCAAATTATCATTGTTAGCAAAAAAATTTGAACTGTACACAATTGGATGTTATTCGATCGGAATATACACTAGCAGTTTTTACTGCGATAGCATTTCATTGACTTAAGGACGCGGTAGTGCATTAGGTAACAAGGTATCGTGTAAATTAGCTGAAATTTTATACTGGAATCGCGAGTTTAAGTTTTCGGACTTAATCAGTCATGGAGGATCAAAGACTTATGCATCCAAGTGGCACAATAAACAGCAGTGGTGGGGGAATGAACATGAATCAGGGGTATAATATGGGGCAGTCCGGCCACGAGGAACCGAATGACCAGAGAAAACAGGAAATTGGTGACATTCTACAACAGATAATGACGATAACAGATCAAAGCTTGGACGAAGCGCAAGCAAGGTCCTGGTATAACCAAGTCCAATTTTAGTTTTATTGTCAAAAATGCATGACGTAGAGGAGATTTGTCTGTCATTAAGTATACTTTTCCTTCTATATTCTGTAACAGGGAGTGTGCACATGTACGTTTTCATAGTTGGAAAAACATGGTTACTGACGGGCAAAGTAGATTGATGTAGTGAAATATTTTGTGGTCACCATTGCTTTTTGCATGAATTCCAGAACTAAACAACGTCAATAACTCTGTGTATGATAACCAAGCTACAACTTCAAAAATCATACCATGAATGTAGTTTACCATGTTTACTTAAGACTGAGCAGAATCATTTTGACATAATTTGCACCAGTACAAAGGAAACTGTGCAAAGAAGGCATGGATATTGAACTTGAGATAATAAAAACATGGACCACAAAAAAGCATAATAATTTTACATAAAAAATATAGTGTGTACATAAAAGTGAATGTTCAGTAATATCTGTAAATGTTGTGTTATGTATGCATGCCTTTATATCAGAATTAAGCATATTAAGATTAAGAGCACAGGGCCTCTTTCCTCGTTAAACTTAAATTTAGATCATTGAAGTCATCTAAATCAATAGATACCAGTAATCCAGGACTTAATATTAAGTAAATATAGGGAATGATATCTTGTCTCCTTGCTTTGTTTTCATACATTTCACCCTGAAAACTCTTCTGTCAGTCATAATATTATGAATGATTCAATTGCATTTCATATTGATATAATTATGAATTTATACATCTGAGATTATTTTAGTGTATTGAGGAATGCTGTAATATGTCAACTTGTAATGTTTAAATGATATTTAGTTTCTATGTTTAAATAATTTTACCTTGTGTATCAGGTTGGTTATATTTTATTATCTGGCTGCTTATTTTGCAACCCTCTTGATGTAACAATCAGCCTTGATCAATGTCATTAATGAAAGAAAGAAAAAAACAATAAATTTGCAAAGAAATTTGAAAGCATAGATATGTGTTAGGGGTGAAATGTATCGTAATATATGATAAATTATGAAAACAAACATAACTAGATAATTCATTGTATTTTATAATACTTATTGGAATCATCATTTCCTGTGAATGATAAATGTAACTTAACAATTTGAAATTTCAATGTCTAATAATATTTTTCTCCAATCATAAATTAAAACTATAATTGATAGTTTTAAATATAGTGCTAGATGTATATAGGAATATGTTGTGTGCTTTTGATGGAAGGTGTTTGCATGTTTCTGACAGAAAACAAAAATATTAGCAAGCCAGAAAATCAGGTGCTCATTTCAGATATCTTTTTCATTTCAGGAAGCACACACTCAATTGCCATAGAATGAAACCAGCCCTCTTCAGTGTTCTCTGTGAAATTAAAGAAAAAACAGGTAATAATAGTCTTAGATTGTATAAAAGTTCTGTCAATTTGTGAAAGGATCTTTATGTTTTTGAATGTAGTTCTTCCCATGCACTCAAAAGTGATGCTCAGGAAAAATGAGTTCTTTGAGTTTTAGGACTCCAAAGTAAAAGAAAGTCCAGATGTGTGCCTGTGGATTAACCCTTTCCCTCATAGAGGAAACCATGAAAAGACCTATGCGAACAGCATAAAACCAGATCAGCCTGTGAGTAACTCGCAGGCTGATCAGGTTTTATGCTGTTCGCTGCTCCTCAGTGGTCTTGAAATGAGTATTTTGTAATTAAATTTGGTAAGGTTTAACTGGTTTTCTGCAGATCAGGCTTTATGTGGTACCTATTGAGTGCGTCAAAATGAGTCTATATGAGGGAAAGGATTAACTTTCATATAGATCTGTGTTTTGATGCCTTGGTAAACAGAGCAGACCCAGATCAGACAGTTTCATGGGATTGTCTGATCAGGATCTCTTCTGTTTGCTGTTACAGTTTTACATCAGTCTGCATGACAAGAAAAATCCACTGGTTTATTTACCATTTTAAGTTCAGTAAATGATATTCATCAAGTCATTAAATTTTTACATGAATATTCATGAGGATAAGGGTTAATATCTCGGAGGCATCATATAAATTCACTGGAATTAGGTACTTTTTCAAAGTGATGAGGAAAGGGTGTTCATAACATTTGTTTAAATCCATGAGCAAGCCTCTCTGCTAATTGGGTAGTGGCCTCCATGCCACATTTTAGGGAGTAAAAGCACCATTTCCTTGAGTTTGGGTATATAGTAAGTTAGATAAACTACATGAATTTTTTTAACAGCCTCTGATTTTGGAAGGAGGAAAAAGTCCTGAAGTCTGTTCTAATATGTTAAAAAAAACAAGGACTATTATCAGCCATCTGTACTAAGCGGTTAGCCTGTATTTAGCGGCCATTAAAAATATTACCAAACTAGCCTTTTGGTATATATCTAAACTTCATTTAGTGGTCACCTCTGTTAAGCGGCAACTTTCCCATAACTGACTGCTTAAGACAGGTCTGACTGTATTTGGGTTAAAAGGTAATAATGACAGACTGTCTTAGGGTTAAACAATATTATGAAAGTCATGCCACTCTTGTTAAGTCATATTTAGGTCCAAAATAGAAAGTGTGAAAAAAAATGAAATGTACTATACTGAATCCGGTTAATATATTGGGGTCAGTATAAGATATTTATAGTGAGTGAGACAAAAAAAAAAAAAGAAAAAGTGTTGAATTTTAGTTATACCATTTAGAGAAGTATTATGTGATCTATACCTGAGGGAATAGAAAGAAGAAAAGATAGAGAAAGATAAAACAATATGAGACAGTATTGTAGGGACTCCAGAGGGCCCGTGTGATACTATATAGGTACTGTATGTGTGTATATTGTTTGATAAGATCATTTGGAGTGCCTCGGGGCTCTTTACACACAATGCTTTCTATGACAGGCTTGATGGATAGGCCTCAAGTTTTTTCTCACTTTACTGAGGCAATAACTGGGGGCTATCTACACAGCCTACCAGATACAGCTGAACCAACTTCCTCACCCTGCCTCTCTCTTTTTATATCTCTCTTTTCTTTATTAAGTCTTATCCTCTCTGTCTATCCCTTTTCTCTCTTTTGAATAGTTATATTACTTTCTCTGTTTTCTTTATCTGCCTACCTCCATTTTATGTGTTTTATCTCTCTTTTTCCTCAGTTTTTCTTATTTTGAACCTCTCTCAAAATCTTGTTTATTTATACGTTTCTCTGTCGTTTATCTGTCCATCTTTCTTTCTCTTGCTCACAATATCTAGTAACACCATATTTCCATATTTTGATTGCTCCTTTTTTCCATCTGTTTATCTTAATTTTCCTTTTCATCTAGCCCCCTTCCTACATACACAGTCTCCATTTGTTTCCCATCTCAGGGGCTTACTGAACCATGGATGTATAATTACCCTGCCTTGTGTTTTATAATGAAGAAGAATCTGGGGTCATTATCTCATGTGGTTAATATACATGTACTTAACCCTTTCCCTCATATAGACTCATTTTGACGCACTCAGAAGGTATCACATAAAGCCTGATCTGCAGAAAACCACAGTTAAACCTTACCAATTTTAATTACAAAATCCTCATTTCTAGACCACTGAGGAGCAGCGAACAGCATAAAACCTGATCAGCCTGCGAGTTACTCGCAGGCTGATCTGGTTTTATGCTGTTTGCATAGGTCTTTTCATGGTTTCCTCTATGAGGGAAAGGGTTTACAGTACATTGTTATCAACATAAACCTCTGTAAAACATTTGTCAAAACGATGTCTTCTCTTTAACTTATTCCCTAGCATCAGGGTTCGACATTTAACTTTTTTTGAGAACTGGACCGGTGGTCCAGTCAGTAACTAAGAAAACCTACTAGACCTGCCCTTAACTGAACGAGACCGAAGTGAAAACACATAATATGTCATACTTAGATCAATATACTTACTTCTGAATACCTAACAGTGTTTTTTTTTCCATTTCATGTTAACCTTTAGAAATGAATAAAGGTCTACAAAGATAATACTAGAATTACTCTTGTGTTATATGCTTTTCATTAACATTGCATGAACACCTTGATTGTACTTACATGGAAATCCCCATATATGCGATTTCCGGATAATGTCTATTGTTTAATGATTTTCAAGCAGTTCCATTTAAAGCTAAACGATCTGTTTTTTGCCATCTATTCATACAGTCTTTTTTATTCCTCTTTACCTTTTTCGGTTATTATTGACATTGTCTTTCTTGTCGGATGAAAAACTGTTTGACATTTTTCATATCGGCTGCACATTGCGGTAAAAACGAATTGTAAAAAGGTCTATTGTCGTTATACATGGGATCCCAGCATTATAAAAAGATTAACGTTCATGCATTTACTTGCATCTCTATCATTTTTAATTTTAAATTTTTATTCATTATGATACGAAGATTTCGTAAACATAAAATGAAAAGTTAGATGAAGAAATAAGCATTCTTAGCTTAGTATTATGACATTGAACTTGGCAAATGCGTTTGGGGAAAAAAGCCTCGTTCTGAAAACACAAACCAGTGAGTGAACGCGTGTCAAGATTGTTACTGAAAATGCCGCTAAATATGCACACAAGGGTTTTCCAAGAAACTGTTTCAACAAGGGTCAATAGTTTGGCCATTACAGTTATTTTTGTGCTTTTGATGTGTCAATAGATAAAATTTCTGCAAACTTTGACCAATTTAGAACACGACCAGTCGGTCGTGTTAGCTTAGGACCTAGCTGGACCAAACCATCAATCTACCAGTGAATGTCATTCGGTTGGGCCTTAATGTCAAATCCTGAGCATGTTGTTAAACATATTAGAAAATAGTAATTGACCTTTAATCCATTAAGGTCATTAAACCTGATTTTTCAAATGATTTTGGATAAATGTACTGAGTTGTTGCAAAGTTTAATAGATAACATACAAAATGCTTATACTCCAAAATATTTCATCCCAAGTATTTCAAAGAAATTAGTGATAACATAAAATTTAAGAATTGTAAACCATTCTCCATATAACCGGGTCAGATTATGGCTGCATTATTGGATAGTGGGTCTACAAACTGTGGTAATTGTTTGATTTGTTATCTGAGTAGAGAGACACAGTCTGAGAGATAGAGACAGAGTGTAAAAGATATTACAGGGTGTAAAATCAATAGCAGTCTGTGATGTGTACAGATCACATGGACACGGTCAGTACCACTGTTGCAAGTCAGATAGGGATTTGTTGGGATTTCACGGTTTTCCATGTAACACAAAATTGCCCATTTAAGTTTTACCCCTTAATTGTGTAAATGACCCCTTAGTATATCAAAATAGGTCTCTTTTGTCCATAAAATCATCATGTTGATCCCCATTTGAAAAATATCAAGGGAAAACCCTGGAATTTGCAGAGCTTTCCAAAATGGACTATTCAATCAATTTTATAATGTAATCTTGTATTATTTTTGTATAATTTAAATGGGAATTGCAGGGTTCTTACTAACTAGGCTCCAGTTTTTGGGGAAAGTTCTCCTGGCCCTGTGTTCTTGAAAATAAAAATGGTATTCTTGCAGGGTTTTGAGAATGATACTCATATTTAACCCTTTCCCTCATAGAGGACACCATGAAAAGACCCATGCGAACAGCATAAAACCAAATCAGCCTGCGAGTAACTCGCAGGCTGATCAGGTTTTATGCTGTTCGCTGCTCCTCAGTGGTCTGGAAATGAGGATTTTGTAATTAAATTTGGAAAGATTTAACTGTGGTTTTCTGCAGATCAGGCTTTATGTGATACCTATTGAGTGCGTCAAAATGAGTCTATATGAGGGAAAGGGTTAAGCCCGAGATTCAGCGGTGGACAGTAACGGTGTCCTGGGATCTCAAGGACACCAAATATTGGGGAGGAACTCCAGAATTGACATGCAAGGTGTTCTTTTTAGGACACTAACTTTTCAAACTAAACTGAACAGCCACATTTGTTGCAAATCAATATAATCTTCTTCATGAAACATTCTTCTAAATTACCCTCTTTACTAATTGCAATTTCATGACCATCGGTTATACAAAAAAAAAAGCCGTCATATATATCGAAATGATGCCAGGGGGATTCATAACTTTCAGAAGGGATTCTAGGCCTGAATTTCAAAGCAGGACTGGTGTTCTGTCAAGATACCTGGCTTAAAGTTAGTGTCAAACCCTAAGATTGACTTGTACTTTAGTATTTTCGTGAACACGGGACCTGTTTTTCTGAGCTGCCCTTAAATAAATATCGTTAAAGTAGGAAGTGACTGTTACCCTTCTAACTTTTGGACATATTTTTGTCTAGGACTCAAGTTTTCAAAATCTGAATGAGAACCCTGGATTTGGTGAAATTAACATACATGTCCTTAGTCAGGGGTTTTTATCCTTCCTGGGGGAAGCCACCTGCCGCCCTTCCAAAGGGGAATTTTCGTGCGATTTTAGAATTTTAGGGGAAAAAAAGGAGTTGATGTTCATGCAAACTGTACTAACTAAATACAGGTATCTACCATGGATGAACTTTGTTTGATCAGTTTATGATATAATGTCAGGAAAGTCAAAAGGTTAAATATTGTATAACATTACAAGGACCAATGGTGAATAGATATTGGTTGAAAAGTAAACAACACAGTTACAGATTTGACATCTTCATTGTCTTTCGGAAAACTTAATTTCTTTATATACTGGTTTAATATATGTTTCTATACTTGAACTGCAAAGACATATTCAATTTGTGCATAATATTTAAATATATATATATAAAAAAAAAAAAAAAATACATGGAAATAAAAACAAACAAATACGTATATAATTCTAAATGAAAATTAAATAATTTAATTGACATTTAAAAAAATTATGTTAAAAAAAAATAAATATATTTTCCAACAAAATCATAAATCATTACCTGACTAAAAACATTATATGGAAATATCAAGTGAAATTAAAAAAAAATAAAAAAAAATGGGTACGTTATATATTGGGTACGTTTAAGTTTGGATTCGTTTTGACTCGCTCCATTAGCGATTAGTGTCGAGTCATTTATACACATTGGTACATCTATGCTATTTACCAGTTGGAATCTAGCTAGGTAAATCAATTAATCAATTTAAATCTTTTAAAAGAAACGGTAGTGATGAAACATTGCTGATGTTTTTCGCAAATGGCCGCCATTGTGATGATTGCGCAATTTCATAGCAATTCCAAATGCAGGTATAAACAAAAGTCGGTAGATAGTGTGACAAATATAAACAAGTTCTAAGCTGCCAATACCATCCGAGTATTCCACAGCTTTGCATAATTAAGAAGCCTTAGAATGCTTGTTGATTGGATAATCCCACAGCAGGTGCTGGTTACTTAAAGTAGTATACAGTGTAGAGCGACCTGTATTTTTGTGCATTACGGAACTTTAAATAACCGCGGTACTAATTTACTGATTTCTTCGTATGCGCCAAACACATTCGCCAATTTGAAACGAATTTTTGGTTAAATCGTCGAAAAATCGAACTTTCTGGGGAAAAAAACTCAAAGGGGAATTTATGCTTAGTTTGGGGGAAAAAATGTCTTATTTTGCCGAGGGGAAGCCGCCGTTAAACGGCGGCTCATAAAGAAGGAAAAAAAACCCTGTTAGTTCTATACAAACTATATACATAGTTTTATAATGTAATCCTTTGTTAATTAGCTGCATGATGGGGTGGGGGGGAGAATCATATCAGCTTGAGCATTGCCCTAAAGTGTTCATTCATTCTCCATTAGGCAGAGATGGTCAAACAAGGAAAATATTGAAGAGAATGGGTCATGCTAATTTTATGAGATTGATTGTTAACTTATCAGTACCATAATGGTTCAATAAGGTCACTTAATTTTGATATCTTCTGACTTTTTATTGTTTGAAAATCACCTCAAAAATACACCTGAGCTAAAAAAAACTCAAAAGATTGAATATTGTATAGGGTCATAAAAATACTATCTCAGTTCAAAATTATACATGGTCGCAATAAAGTGTCCTCTAAGGTTTACATCAGTTGAAGTCGGTGTTACTGTGTATCAGTTCAGTGGGAAATATACATGTACAATGTTTGGTTTGTTAGCAATTCCTCTGAAATATCACAAATGAAGAAAATTTGCAAGCGAGTATTAAAGTTCAACTTCATACTATAAGATATAAATCTTCCATTGTTTTGGAGTTTGCATGGACATTTTTTACTTCTATCAAAACATCAAAGATTTAAACAAACAGTGATTGACTCAGAACATAGTTTGTAAGCCGCATGCTAAGTGCATGCGTATGAATATACTTAGGAGTGTTTGGAGCCTATAAAAATTTTAACTATTTCACAAACAATTAAGTATTCACACAGGCAGTATTAATATTTCAAGATGCTAAATTAAACTGTGGAGTGCTCAGTTAACAATTAGAGCAGTACAATAGCACATTTATTGATGGAAAGACACATTATGGCAGTGCAACACCATTTTCCCGATCATTTTGTCTCATTGAGTTTCATATTTATTGTTGCATGGTTGGTTTATTTGTGGCCAATTACAACTCATTTCAAAGGTTTCAGAAACAAGAAATTTTGTTCAGACGTGATCAGCTTGCACCATTTATCGTTACGCGTCAAGGGTTCTGTATGCGATAGGTAATCGTGGGTGGTTTATGTGATGATATTGGGGGTGCTAAATCATGAGGGAGCAAGTTTTAATGATTGTAAATAATAATAGTATGGGGTAGATGGAGAATACTGCTCCCCAGTTGAGATTGTTGTGGGATTTGATGAATGAGTGGGATGTTTTTTGCCAGGTGTGAAAGATTGTTCACACACTGTCAAATTTCTGATCATCTATATATGCATTTACAAACTAGAAACGTTGGAGTTTTTTTTTTCCCCAGGCCTCTTAAATGAGAAGGCTCTAAATGTCAATGAAATTTCCCAACATTTTTCAAGAGCAGTATTTAACTCTAGAAACAAGCTGTACTACAGACACATGTAGTGCATGTATTAGTACCAGTTTGTACATGTTAACTTACAGATACATAGATCTCTATGACGCCTCCTTCCTAGACCCTCTACTAGCCTCCAAATGTTAAACCCCTTTTCGGGCTTTTTCCTAGACCACCATTATGTCATTCAGGTAAAAAAATTCAAATGGAAAAATCTTCTGAAGAATCATGAACAGTTCATTAGAGTTCTTAGAATTTTTCGCTACCATGTCTTGGAAGTTTTCCCCTCTAAGTAAAGCATTAATACACTTGAAATTATCCTATTTTCTTAAGCAGCTCCTAAATAAATATTGAATTCATTGAAAGCTTCCAGCCTTTTGGCAAATCTTTGTCTGAAGGACTCCCCAACCATCAGAATTCTGAAATGAGAACCCTCTGCTCCAGTTTTTAGAATCATAGTCTAAAATCCCAGAATCCAACTTTCAGAATCAAAGCTAGTGAGTTACCTGATCCCAAACTTCCAGAATCCTAGCATATTCCCTGGACCCCAACTTCAGAACCCTATTGAGAACCCTGCCATTGTGTAACCCCTCCCAAGACACCAATAGCTGTTCCCTACTCTAAACTTCCCCCACCTTCCCTGCATTCTAAAGCACTCCAGTACTCTCTCCCTTATCTGTGTAAGGGCAGTTTGCATGAACCGTGATATGCTAATGAGAATTTAAATGGGATTTAAACAAGCTAGAGTAAGCGTGCATACATGTTTAGAGGCAGTCTTGTCTGCAACAAATTAAATTGGGATTGAAGATGAGAAAAACCAGACCGTTTCTCAATTGTAGAATATTGGCACTCTAGTGTGCGTGCTCTCACACATGTTCACACGTGTGTATGCATGCTATTTCAGCTCATCTGTTTTCTTTGAAGTCATAATGCTTTTTTTCTATTTTCATCCAGCTGTACAAAACTGGCTTTCCAGGCAGGTCAGGGCTCTAAATTGGACTGATTTTAAAATATGTGAATTGTCAACTATCACTGTTACATTTTAAATGTCGTTTGGAGTAAAATGTCTGTAATTTTAAAACTTTGAATGTTTGTTAAATATTAGCCAGACTCAATGAGGATCTGGGGAATAAAATTGATAGAAAACAAATTGACACAGATTTTTATTGAACATAAAAGTTAAAAATTAAAGAACTAATTGTTTCCTAGTTTTCCAATAACAGCCAAGGACTAGCAACACAACACTTAACTGCAATTGCCTTTGTGATGTTGTATTTTAGAATTTGGCCATATTGTGAGGATAATTTGTTCATGAATCTTGGTTATAACATGGAATTATTGTGCCAGCTAGACATTGATTCGCATTCTTTCTCAAAACTTTATTTTGCAACATTCAGCCGGGTGAGGGGGGGAAGGTGAGGACATCCTTAACAGTTTTGTAAATAGTGCTTATTTTCTGAGTATTCTGAACCTCAAAACTGGGGTTGGATGGAGTTTCTTTCTTCTAAGCTTTGACAGATTTATCTTGCCGAAGATAAGAGTTTAGGGGAAAATCAGGATGAAATATGATGTAGTTTGGCTGAATTTATGTTATCAAATCCAAGGGGAGGAGAAGCTTGCATCTCCCATTCAACCTGATAAAGAGACATAAACACTGCATCTCAGTGACACGGATCATATGTATACTCTTCAGAAGTGGAGGAACTGTGACTAATGGTGTCAAATGGTGAATGCTTATAAAGGGGTACCTGAGTTTTGTTTTGGTTTCCTGGAAGATGTTAACCCTTTCCCTCATAGAGGAAACCATGAAAAGACTTATGCGAACAACATAAAACCAGATCAGCCTGCGAGTAACTCGCAGGCTGATCAGGTTTTATGTTGTTCGCTGCTCCTCAGTGGTCTAGAAATGAGGATTTTATAATTAAATTTGGTAAGGTTTAACTTTGGTTTTCTGCAGATCAGGCTTTATGTGGTACCTACTGAGTGCATCAAAATGAGTCTACATGAGGGAAAGGGTTAAAACATAAAAATGATCGGAAAGTTGATTTTGTTAGACAATATAGAACAAGATCAGAAGGAAAGCTATGATATATTTTTAAGGTTAAGTACACATTTGCTGAAATAAAGTGGTTATTCAAACAAAAAATGGGAAGCTTTAAAGAAAGGAAAAAGATATATCAAAGGAGGGAGGGAGTTTTCTTTTTAATTTTGAACACACGCCTTCGTATTGTTTCTTTCAGCAAAGAAAAAAATAACAGGAGAAACCCAGATATTCCTAGTTTTAATTGGAAACTTTTATATATAGACAATTGTCTGATAATGAGTTTTGTAATAGTAAATTGTGATGATCAGACTAGCTCCCATCTCTCTTGGCATATGTACAGCACAGTAGGAGTAGAGTCTGTAATTTATGGTCAGCCAAGAGATTTGAAATAATCAATATCGCACCATGCTCGAGATATCTGCAGATAACCAGTCAGGAGATCAGCGAAAAACACTTTTAGACAATAGAGACGCAGTCTGTGCCAAAAATAGCCATGGCAAGACAGTCTACTTTGCTGTACCCTTGTCCTTTGCTGTTTGTTGTCCTGAATAATTGATACGGTAATGAAGTAGGGATGTTGGGCTGAATTAGAGATGGCTACATGTTGGGTAATCAAATATTGATTCTTATCTATCGGAATTGATTCTTCACTACAAATGAGGGATGGGTGATGGTTATAACACGTGCAAGATGAAATATTTAACAAGCCTTTTGTGATGTCTCGCCTTGATTGATGGTGTTTTGTAGATCAAAAGATGTCTGATGATGATGTCAGATGATGATGACTGGTAACTTTGTCGCTCAAAATTCTATATATAAATTCATGTATATATCAGTGAGATAAGGTTTAGGACCTTTAAGGTAATCCATCCATCATTGAATTATTATCATGGTCCTTCAAAAGCTTGAAAAGACTTCAGTGCAGATGCAAGCATCATTTGACTTAGATCTATAGGCTCTTTTGCTCTAAGTCTGTAAAGGCTTGCATTTAGTATAAAATTTCCACGATCACTTGATAGACCATGATCACAATTAAATGATAGGTGAATTACCTTAAATGATAATATTTAACTTATGTTTGTTGCAAAATATTGAAGACACTCCATTGAAGAAAAAAATCCTGTCTTAAGATAAGAACAAAAAAAAAGTTCCGTTTCTGGTCTTCTTTTTTTTTTTTTTTTTTTTTTACATAAAATGAAAATAAAAAAAAAAGAGAATATATTTTTTAAGGTGAAAAGGTAATAAAAACTTAAGGGTCGGTTGTTAAAAAAAGAGGGTCTGTCGGGCGACCAGAAATGGAACTATTACTTTCTTTTTTGCCTAAGGGTGCCATCAGGTTCAGTGGTAACATACCCGACTATGGGTCCTAAGGTTGAGGGTTAGAACCAAGTTGGAGCCAAGGATTTTTCATGGCGCCCTTCCCAGGTACAAAGTACAAGTCTAACCCAGGATTAAAGTTATAAGCTGTTAGAACTTTCAAGTCTCCCAATCAATGTTAAACTAAATATATAGTTATGATTTAATTATAAAAGTTAAAATATATATAGATAGGTAATCTTAGAAAAGTGTGAAAATTGAAAATTGGGGAAAAAACAAACTTTTTTTTACTCTGAAAAAAAAAAATATATTGAAGAATCAGAAACAAGATAGAAAATTTGATTATTTTCCTATGATATTTAGGGCAGGACAGACTGACATTAGGAGTGTCTGTATATTTATAAAGCTGGAAACAGTGGTAATGGAAGTAAGATTAATCTATCAAGGAACAATCTCACGAATGTTTGCCAAACAGGGATCTGATACAAACCTCGACATGTTTGTAATTAAAATTTGTGGTGTATATATTGATCCCTTTTCCGCGAGATTTCAGCATCTCGGAACGAAGATGAAAAAGATTATTGATTGCTGGTATGGAATACTAGACCATATGAATTCTTTAGTTCGAGAGAATTTCTCCCTGTCTGTCCACCAATGCATTTGATGAGTTTTTAAGGAGGTGTTCAGTTCCTCTTTCTTGTAGCGATAAATGGGAAAAATGGTAAAGACTATTACGAGAATATTTTTTTACTCTTCATATTTTTTTTCCAGTCTTTTGTTAGATCTTATCTAAATTTAATTTTTTTACCATAGATTTTAATATATATTGTTTTTGTTTGTCAGTGGATCACAATGGGTTTCCACAAAATTGCTCAAAATCGTCTTTTTTTACCCTCAAAGCATGTAAATGACCCCCAAATATTTCAAAATTCAATTGACCTCCATTAAAAAAAACCCGGATAACGCAGGATTCCTTCTCCCTCCTTTTTCCAAAAAAGTATTAAGAGTAATTATTAGCATAAGGTTTACGGTATTTATAAATACATGTTTTTCTAGTATCAAGTCCTCAAAATAATTTTATGTTACTATGAGACAGGTCTCAGAAAAAATAAGGACAATTTTATGAAATTTATGCTTATTTCAAAGTTGATATTGAATATAGAAGAAAAAGTTTTGCGATGTATTTATGAAAATAAGGAAATTGTAGTGAATATGGTGAAATTTGTAATGTATTCATGAAAAGAAAAAGTATTTAATTATAATTTAATAAGTAAACAGTCTTTTTGTTTTTCCTAGATGAAGACAAGGAAATTTTAATCTAATTCAAGCCTTGGTTGTGATTAGCAATGTGAATGCAATTACGCACCTCGATGTATATTGGATGTAATTACGAGTGTATTTATTTGAAGTTAATTCAGGTCTCAGATTTAAACGTATAATTGCGGCATTGGACTTATCTGGGCAATACATCGTTTAAGTTTCTGTAAAAATAATTGCTAAAAATAAACAGCGAGGGAAGTAATTTCAGAGGTAAAACTAGTTTGATAGCATGCAAGGGATGAATTTATTTCTCGATATGTCACAATGATGAAATTTACTCCCTTTGTATACCTCTTATCGTAATCAGTAATCAACCGAATGGTTTGAACTCTATCCTATTAAAACATAAAAAAGGTGGAGTGGAAAAAACTATTAGCTATCCACAAAATGAGACGGGCATTATCTGACATGTTTATATATATAGATCAAGACTCCAAATTACTTCTGTATGCAAATGAGCATCGGACTGTCATTTGGTAATAGGCCATGTGCTGGGATAGGGAAAAAAACGAATGTCACGCGTGTACATGATTGTGTAGAGGGGGGGGGGGGATAAAATGAGGGAGACCTAGAATGCAAAATACTTAGAGAAGGCATTTTTTTTGCATTTTCATCAGTTGAAGAAACAGTTAAATGAAATTGTCAAAATTAAGATGTTAAATGAAAAAAAAAAAATTGTTGATGTCATTCAGTTTGATAACAAGCATTCAGTGACATAGAATTACTAATTTGCAACAAGCTTGAAGAACATTATACCCATTCTTGGTTTGCTTTCAAGAGCTTGTGCCTGGGTTTCATCTATAGAAAGTTTGATACCTTAAGGGAGGGGACAGAGGGTGTGTTACAGTATTTAAAGTCGGACAAGGTAACTGATCACTCATTATATGTTGTGGAAGGACAGAACAGAGAGGGGACGATAATGAACGTGTCATGTGGGTTGAATAGTAACCTGACCCCACTCATGATTAGGTCATGAAACCTAAGTGTGAGCAAATGCTTGAAATCCGACCCCTTACTGTAATGAGTCAGACTGAGGCATTGCATTTAAGGAGCTTTAGAATACCGATAATGAAAGGTATTGTGTTTCTGGGTAGTTTTTCTGGCTATTTAAAAGATTCTTGATCGTTTTCTTGACGTGTCTTTATGTACTCAGAGACGGGCTGTGTACTGGGAGATGCTAGTGGCCATAGTTAAGAAGTTTTTAATGGTGTTTGGCCAAAGTGTATGAATAAAGGGGTCATGGGCAATTCTGTGACAGATGGTGGGTGGGGGTTTAGTATTGTGGTGTTGGTTTTTGGGTCCTTGCTAATTTAGGGGTGCCCATGGCAGATGAAAAACTGATGTATTTGATTCTGGAAATGGCATGTTTGTTTTAAGAATAGTTATTGTGGATTTATTATAAGAGGACCAAGCAGTTGTTTTAGTGGAACATGCAATCCTGAGAAGCATTTCAACTGCTGGACCTGTAATTATTAAACCCTAGCTGTATGGAAGTGGGAGCTGTAAGGAATAGCTTCCATGCAGTCCAGTCCCAATCATACCACTACGTCCCATTTTGTCATATCACATTCTACATTCACATTACATGAAGACAGGGTGGGATGCATCCACCATAACCTATAGTGAAAGTTTGACTTTATCATTCATTTTCTTATGAAGTGATTTTTATTAAGAATTTGTAATACGGATTTGGTTTTTCCCATAATAGCTGTGCTAAACAGGGATGCATTTATCCACTTGCTAGTTTGCCATGGCAAGTGAACAGTAGTGCCAGGTGTGTGAAAAAAAAAATTAGAACATTTAATAGTAATTTTCTTGATTGTACTATCTCAAACTTTAAAAGAGTTTTAACACCCTGCTAATATTTTCTTGTTGTTTGTGTGTTTCCAGTATTAAGCATCAGAAATACTCAGGAGGAGGAGCCTCCAGATCCACAACTGATGCGTCTAGACAACATGTTGATCGCAGAGGGCGTCGCCGGTCCAGAAAAGGGTGGCGGATCTTCAGCGGCCGCCAACGCCACAGCCGCTGCTTCCGGTGGCCAACCAGACAGCGCTATCGAACATTCAGACTACAGAGCAAAATTGGCACAGATTAGGCAGATATACCACACAGAATTGGAGAAATATGAACAGGTAGGTGCCAGGTTTGATACATGTTCAGGCAAGATTCTGGACGGTTTATGCAGAAACGAAATGCTGCTTGTAGTAGGATGCTCTCATACATATTGCCTGAATACTGAATGATTCAGCTTTTGATATCTATACAGAAATTACAGGCATTGCTAGATCAAGTAACCAACCAACCAACTGCTTAGCCTATAAACAAAATGTTATATTCTAGAATTTATGAGAATATATGCGGTAGTCTTTAGTTGTATTCGGATTTTATTGTAATGATTTTTTATTATTTTACACTCAAAAAGTGCTTTATGGACATAATCAAGTATTCTTCAGTCCAATTACATTTTATTTTGCTGCATATTGAATTTAAGAAACTTCAGGAATATGTTTTGTGCATTGATTGATGAAGCAAAACTATAAAGCATAATCTTCAATCATGAAGACTTTGATTGTAAAAAAATATAAAAATAAAAAAAAAAAAAAAAAAAAAAAAAAAAACTTCGTAAATAGGTATTCTTGATGAATTCCCAGCTACAATGAATTCATCGCTACTTCACAAAATGATGTTTTATTAATTTATGAGCGTTTAATGACGTTGATGTATGTCTAATTAGCAGTTGGACTGGTTTTTCTAATAAATTAATTACAATAGTTGAATTGCAAATGAGTGAATAACATAAACTTTGAGGGAGGTAAGTGTTGATGATTGATGGAAAATGACATTGCATTCTCAAACAGAGAAAGCCCATTTGATTTGTGAAAGTTTCATAAATATTCAACATAAAGCTGTTTCAGTCTACTTTTTTGATGTTTATTGAAATCGCATATGTTTGTTTTTTGTGTGTATCTATGTCTTGTTTTAAACAAAGTTTTTCATTGTGAAACAAAAGTGTTCTTTGGAACACATGTGTCACCTGCTGAAGCATGACGGTAAAAGTGTGACGGACAGACAGACGGATAGACAACAACTGAAAAGTGATCCCAATGAGTCACGTCTGCTTACAGTAGGTGACACAAAAAGTGTTGGTATACACACACTGCATCCGAGGTCCTTATTTCACTGAAAATTTAATTTTCTTTCTCTTTACAAAATTAAAAAATAATGAAAATGATTATGTAATGTCTTGTGCCTTTAAGTTGTATTAAAAGCAGATTGGTTTGAAATCAGATTAAAAAAAAAGAAGAAAAAAAGGGCCTTTTTTTAAAAAAATAAAAATAAAGGGGGTGGGGGGGAGGGGATATATTTGTACATGGGAGTTGGGATGTCTGTGGAACAGCTTCTTGTTGAGTGTGCGTGCTGGTCTGGGTTTGTGTGGTGATGGATGGTGTGATACGAATGTTGGTTCCTACTAACACGGCATCGGTCCAGTAACCTTATGGGTTTGCAGGTAAGTGTAGCTACTAACTGCATCAGTTTTTAAAATGCATATTATACTAACAAGCCATGTTTTAACACTTGGGCAAATTTGTAAGTAACTTGTAAAATCCCTTTACTACTTGAAAATCTACCAAGAAAACAACCTTCATGTGAAGTCATTTTTAAACCAGATCAACCTTTGACTTTCTCATCTTAGTTGGATCAAGTCTGATCTTGTTCACGAGGGCTTCCCCTCGGAAAAATTCTTTTAAATTCAAATTTCCCCAAATTTGCATCATACTCCAGGATTTTTCTTTCCCCAATGAAGAAATAATGGTATAATTTCCCCAAAATATATTAAGGCCCCTTCCCCAACATCTGAAAAAAAGAGGCCTGTTCACTTATCCTGGTGCAAGTCTGTGTCAGCCAGATGTTTAACCCAAGTTAACCCTGTACCTGATAGAGACGAATTTTCACACATTGCCATACAGGTCTACTTTGCTTTTTCATACAAAATTGTATCTCAGATTCTACATATTCTTCATGGTGAAGATCATTTGTCTCATATACCTTTTAAAATTCTGTAAATTAATATTCATCAAGTCTTAAGTTTGTGCATGAATATTCATAAGATAAAGGGTTAAAACGGGATATCTATGGACATCTGGAGACAACATCATACAACACGCTTAGAATTGAGAATTGTTTTCAGCCTGATCTGGCTTAACTTTGGTTTCACAAGATGTAAAATGGTATACAGGTAGATGAGTGGTAAACGGATATCAACCAGTTGCACAAATAATAAACTTGCTGATATATATATCTTGAGCTTAATCTCAAATATCTTGCGCACAGCGATGTGTTCTCAAAAACAAAAATGATACTGAAGTATGATACTCAGATTCGAGCCTGAGATCATACTTAAGTATTTTCAAGAACACAGATTGGTATTTTGAGTTTGAGCTTAAAATTATGCTTTACTACCTGTTGTTTTTTCTAGAGCTTTGGGACAGATTTATTAACTGGTTCAAGAAAACTCTCAGACGACATTTAACTTAGGGTCTCTGTTGATTAGGAAGAAATTTGAATTTTAACTGATAAAGGGAAGAGAGATACTGTAACAAGATGCATCTGTGATGTTCTTTAATGGCAGGCTCCATTATAGGGGGTTGTTATATAATTTAGTTTATGCTTTGGGTGAATTACTGCAATATAAATAAAAATATATTTGATAATGCACAGTGAAAATTATAAGAATATAATTTTACTTTTTCCAAAATAAAATGAAAAGAATTTTTTTTCTTTAATGGAAGATGCTATTTTATTTCATGGTGAACTTTGAAAAATGTATTCCAATATAAACCAGTATCTTAACTTAGACACAAAATGCCTCGTAAAAATGGAGATACATGCCTACTGAACAAACAAGGAAGTATATCTAAAGACTCAAGTACTAAGGCATTAAAGAATTTTTATTTGTATCATAAAATTTACGACTTTAAAGGGTGTGGATTGTTTTTGCGTGTTTGTTAAGCATAGGAAGCAGTGTAGACAATTTTGTATTTTGGGGGTATGCATGCTGTTATTTTGCATGATTTGCTTTGTTTTGTTGTGGGCTGTTTTGTAATTTTTGTTGCTTAGGTTTTCTGAGAGTTTTGAGGGGTGGGGGTCAGTGTTCTCCTCAACTTTTTGGTAAACTGCTCATAAATCAGCTTTTAATCCTTTCCCTCATAGACATGTTTGAATGCATTGGCAAACAAGCAGACTCAAAACATACTGCCCTTTCTGGTGCTGTCTGATCTGGGTTCGCTCTGTTTGCTGATGCATCAAAATAAGTCTATAGTATAAAGCAAAGGGTTTAATTCACCGATTCTTTTATCTTTAGCCCTTTCCCTCATAGAGGAAACCATGAAAAGACCTATGCGAACAGCATAAAACCAGATCAGCCTGCGAGTAACTCGCAGGCTGATCAGGTTTTATGCTATTCGCTGCTCCTCAGTGGTCTGGAAATGAGGACATTTATAATTAAATTTGGTAAGGTTTAACTGTGGTTTTCTGCAGATCAGGCTTTATGTGATACCTATTGAGGGCTTCAAAATGAGTCTATATGAGGGAAAGGGTTAACAGTGTTAGACTTCTACCAAAGTCATCAAAATTAATAGGTATATATGTCAGATAGGCCATTACAACTTGTTAAGGTATGTGTAAGTGTAATATCCCAGTGACTAAAGTGTGATAAATTTGTGATAAAACAACACAGCAAGCAAATATTAGTTGTAGTAATTTTTTGATTTGTCATATTTATGATTTTACTTAATCATTCTGATTTATGGGCGGGTCTAGGATTTTTCATCAGGATAACATTTTTTTTTCTTTTCAGGGGCTTGGTGCAAAACTGTTGTAACTTGATATAGATAAAGTTGCAGTTACAACAGTTTGTACCAAGTACTGGATTTGCTTTTTGCATGAGTTTTAACACTTTTTTGTGTTGTGACCGTGAATGACTTGTACATGTGATAAATGTGTGTACAGTTTCTCCCAACGATTAAGTGTGAATTTTACACTTTTATCATTTCTTACTATTATTCATTCACAGTAGCATTTAACACACTTACAAACTTGTCGTCGAAACTGAGACAAATCTTGCCAATTTGTGTTTCTTAGGATAAGAACGGTGAGCCGGAAGATTTAACAAATGTTGAACCATCAATGTTGTAGCATGTTTAGTACTGTACAACAAAAGTTTCAGATGCATGGAGCCAGTGACAAGCTAAAATGCTGAAATTGACAAAAGTTTGAACAGTTCTTAAGTTTAAATACTAAAACAATGGTCATTTCTGCACTTGAAGATTCATACTGTATATCCCAAAATGAATGGGAAGAAAAATTACATTTTGTTGAATTTATTTTCCAAAGACAGATTTCCTTAAATATATGCTCTGTCACAAAATATTCACTATGGAAAAGTTAAGAGAAAAAAAGGGCTTTTCTAGAAAAACATGAGAGAAAAAGATTTGAATTCTCCATATTATAATTTAAATATATTGGACGTTAATGAACTGAAGTATATTAATTTCTTCGGTGGGCAGGTTGGGTAATTTGTTAGAAAAGTTGGTTACTGGCTCGTTTTCCCCCTGTATGTTTAATTTTCAGTATCAGTAACAATTCTACATTTTTTTTTATTTTAAATGCATTTGATTTAAAAAAATGGGAAATCTTGATCAGTTGGAAGCTTGCATTTTTTTTTATCATGTATATGTTTGCACACTACCCATAAAGCTTCTGAAGCACACAGTGTACCCATAATGCATTGCTAGTCTCACAACACTATGTAATCAACATTTCCCATTTATCATTCTGCACCAGTAAATGTTTCATTTCAGGTTTGTTTTAACAGAAGAAAACCATAAACTATGGAGAAAAATACACTAAAGAAAATAAGCTAGAATTATTTTTCAAAAATCTGAATATTTATCTGCCATGTATTAAAAGTAACTGAGATTAAATCTTGCTTGTTTGGTTGGAACAAAATTTATTGAAGTTCCTTAGGAAGACTGGGGTTTTTTTTGTAGTGCAAAAAGATTTTTTTGAAATAAGAATTATGGCAAAAATACACAGCTTGGAGCAACCAAATATAAAATGGAAAAATAATAATGAACTGCTTGATATTTGAATAGACTTCATCAGTGTTTGTTTCCAAAGATTCCATATTTGAACTATAAAAAAAACATTTACTGATGCAGATTTCTACGCTAGCATGAGGTAGGGAACCAGGGTTGAGAACCAATTTATGAAATGCATTCCTTTATTTTGAAATGAAAATTTAAAATCACAAATTATAAAGAAAATGTCATTTTTTTTTTATGGCAAGAAAAGCGGTAAACCGAGTCTTTGAATTAACATAGGTAAGATGATTTTATAAATAAATCACTGATTTTATTTTGAAGTTTGTGTCGGGTAAAAGAAGAAAATGAAACTCTGGTTTCCTGTCTGTATGCTAACCATTAAACGCTGAATATTGTAAACCCCTGTATTTACATGCTTGCATCCTTCCATTGTGTACTATGTAGCCGGACTCTGAAAGCACAGACCTCCAAAATAACGATTACCAAGCAAAACTTGCACGGATACGCAACATATACCAGACCGAGATGGCCAAATACGAACAGGTAGAGGCCGTAATTCGTATTTTTTTCTCTGTTTGTATCGTATTCATTCTTATTAATGCGCTTGTTTAAAAAAAAAAAAAAAAAAAAATCTCACTCACATTCTCTGTATTGTGAGTATTTATTTTTATTATTATTTTTAGCTCACCTGAGCACGTGTGCTCAGGATGAGCTTTTAGGATCGATGAATGTCCGTCGTCCGTCCGTCCGTCCGTCCGTCCGTCCGTCCGTCCGTCCGTCCGTCGTCCGTCGTCCACAATTTGTTCGTTTGCACTCTAGCATCTTCATTTTATAAGCAATTATCTTCAAACTTTAAAACAATGTTTATGACCATAAAATCTCGGCCAAGTTCGATTATGGCTGATATCGGAACATTAGGTCAGGAGTTATGCCCCTTTTAAAATTAAAAAAAGCCAGATTTCACATTGTTTGCACTCTAGCATCTTCATTTCATGAGCAATTATCTTCAAACTTTATATCAATGTTTATGACCATAAAATCTCGGCCAAGTTCGATTATGGCTGATATCGGAACATTAGGTCAGGAGTTATGCCCCTTTTAAAATTAAAAAAAGCCATATTTCACATTGTTTACACTCTAGCATCTTCATCTTTTGAGCAATCATCTTCAAACTTTATGGCAATGCTTATGACCATAAGGTTTCGATTGAGTTCGATTATGGCTGAGATCAATCAATTAGGTCAGGAGTTATGCCCCTTTTAATATTAAAAAAATGCCAATTTCACTTGTTTACACTCTACCAACTTCATTTTTTTAACAATCATTTTTAAACTTTAAGACAATGTTTATGCCCATAATCTCACAATCGGGTTCAATTATAACTGATATTGACTTGTAAATTTAGGAGTTATGCCCATTTCACCATAAAAAAAGCCAGATTTCACTTTTACACTCAAGCATCTTTATTTCTTAAGCAATCATCTTTCTCAGGTGAGCGATCAAGGGCCATCTTGGCCCTCTTGTTTTATTTTATTTTTTTTTATTGTTGTTATTTTATGATATATAAGAGGCTCCTCATGTAATTTACATAGTGCCCCCGGTGCATTAATAAGAATTAATATGGTATGATTATGTTTGTTAATGGTTTTTGGGCTTGTGTTGGAGTTATTGTTTGAAAAGCAAGTGTTGCTGTAAGTGGTTTAGTTTTTAGTGATAGAACTTCAGACTGAAAACCTTTAAACCAGGGACATTTGATCACTGAATTGAAAATTTCATGTCATTGCATTATATTGCACAGTTTCTTTTCTTTTCTCAGTAAAAGAAGTAAAAAAAAAATCCATTGGAAATTAAAATCTTTGTCAGACATCAGAGAAATGCATTTTACTCATAAGGTAGCTTGGATTTTCTATGTCAGCTAGTCACAGATATATTCTTTGATGTGCAGACAGTGTATAGAATCTGAGCTACAGTTTTGTATAAACATACAGAGGAGACCCAGATTAGACAGCTCCTGGAAGAAGTTCTTGAATCTGGGTTTGCTCTGTTTGCCATATGGGGTAAAACTATTACTTGAGGTAAATTTTCAAGTAAATTTTTGTTTGAAAGACTGTAAATGTTTTGTACATGTATGCTGTTTTCTGATTGTCAGTTGTTGAAAACTTGGTCAGAGAGTTGCTTACTGACAGATCTGATTTTGAACGTATGAGGCGGGAATATATACTTAAGGTTCTAAATATGGTTTCATGCACTAATTATACTAAGATAGATAGCTTGTGAACCCATTGAAATGCTAATGACATGAAATTTACATGTGTTTGACATGGACTCATCAGGTAGGCATTATAGTTAGATAGGGCGAAGACGTTTTGTTGCTCGTAAGGCAAGATCTCGGGACAGCTTTGGAAGGTGAGGCGTATTAAAACTGTGAATTTATAACCTAGTAAGACTGCTCATGATGAAAATTATAGGAGCATCTATTGTAGAAATTGGGAAAGAGCATTTGTATTGGGATGCAAAAATTGCACTCCCCCTGCTCAGCATGGCAAGGGATCATCAGTGCTGGGCATGTGAAAATCAGGAAAAAAAAAAGTCATTTGCATTTTCCTTGTTTTTTTTTTTTTTTTTTTTTTTTTTTTTATCTCAAACTTGGAAAGAGTGAGTTTATTTTGGATATTACAATTCTGTAGTGCACTGAAAACAAAGAATAAATGACATTGTATAATTATAATTATAATAGAATACAAAAAAAGGCAATATCAGCTCTGATGAATCATTTTAAGAAGAGGTATAAAGTAATGTTGCCTTGTAGGATTTTTAATTATAATGTCCAAAAACATGGCAATTCCTGAACAGCCCAATATACTTGCAGTTTGGTCTGGGTCTATACCAGATAGTAATATGACATCCTGACTAACCAGGGTATATTATATATATCCGCTGTATGGTTCAGTTCTTTGTGCCTTTCAATGGCTTCGAGAGAAAAGGTAAGTTTCTTCCCTTTGATTTGAGAATGTGTGTGTGTGTGGGAAAGGTTTCGGTGTACAAATCTATGGGATACAGTTTAACAAATATGGTGCTGTGTAATGTGCTTCAATGATTTTGCTGTTTGTGATATATGTTTTTGCTTGACTTTGAATTTTATTTTATTAAAACATTGGAAACATGTATATCAATTTAAACCTTCATGTTGCTGATAATGGTAATGTTATTTTTTAACCTATGCCTGACCCATATGTTCCATTACTAACAATTATTGCACATCCTTTGCATTTATTGATGCTTGCAGTATATCATATACTAAATTAACATGATAGATGTCCCCTTTAATTGATCAAAATTGTATAAAGTCCTCCTTAATTTCATAGTTTCCATTCTGTGGTTTGACATAGTTCTTATGTATTCAGTGTGACTATTCAGTTACACAATGGAACATATTGTGCAGTGATACAGCGGAACAAAATATTGATATTTTACCATTTTTGGTAACAATCAAGGTATAAAAAATAAATGGGTTTTATTAATTCTTCTCTCCTTTAGTATGCACTGAGCGTTTCAAGTTGTCACTGTATATAATCAATTAATAATTAAAAACCGAGACATGTAAAAGAGAGATGATCTTTGTTTTGTACCAACAAATACATCAGTTGGCCATCGCTTTGTTATTTTTGCACACACTGTCACGAGCTGAAAATAACGTTCCAACACAAATGGATTACCCTCGTGAATAATTAAGCAGAGAACGGGGGCCCCGAGTATAAAGATTTGAAATTTATGACAAATAGCAAAATAGCTCAAAGTTCTGAATTCCCATTTGGGAATCACAAGGCTAGGCTTGAAACATTTGCTGTTATCGTAATGAATGTATGGCCGGAATAGATCATTTTGATTGTCAGCTGAATGATTTTGGTGTTTATAATTTAAACCAGTTGTTTTAAATAGTTTGAATTATATGTATGAAATGTGTCATTTAGTGAAGTCCCATTAAGTATCAGCATATCATATATCTTCAATAAAGTGCAATTTGAAGGGGAAAAAAAAAAAACATAACAGGAAAGGTAAAATTCAGTTTAATCTAGAATTGAATCCTTAGATAGAGATCTAGGTATTTGAAATGCATTGATCTTCTCTTGAATGTAAAATTAGAAAAATAAAAGTGTATTTTCTTTTTTGAAAGCTGGAATGTATCTTGTAATGGCATTAATACACACAATTTAATCATGTTAAGCAATCTGTGTAAAGCCACTATAGACGAAGGAAGAGGGGGGGGGGTTAAAAAAAAAGATGAAAAATGAAATTAGTTTTTTGATCATACAAGAAAAAAAATGGAGAACATCCCTTGCTGCATACAGTGTTATGTTAACCTTGAATCAAGTTATTAAATTAGAAACAGAACAGTGTAATTTTTTTAGGGAATAAATGACCCTTATTTTTGCCTCCATTAACTATCCCTGCAATCTCCAAAATGTCATACTGTTTAATATTCCTTTATTTGTGTGTCAATCTTGTTTAAGTTTTTCTCAATTTTTCTGTGCAGGCCTGCAGTGAATTCACAACGCATGTGGTCAACTTGCTCCGCGAGCAGAGCAGGACTCGTCCTATCGCTCCAAAGGAAATCGAGCGAATGGTTAGCATAATCAGAAAGAAGTTTGCGGCCATCGAAATGCAGTTGAAACAGAGCACCTGCGAGGCTGTCATGATTCTTAGATCTAGGTTCCTGGATGCCAGGTACGGACTGTGTACTCTGTTTTTGTGTAATATTTTTTCCATGTTGTTTATGTTCATGTTACAAAATTACAAGACAGTAATTATCTATTGTTTAGTATTTTGTTAAATCTTTCTCTAATCATAAGACACAAGCTTCAAATGAAGCTTACCCTTAAGTTATGGTTAAAGCAGATTATTAAGCTGAGAAAAGTTGTTTTATAACGAAAAGGGTTGATTATTTATCCAGCTTGATTTTTGCAAATTTTTTTTTTTTATGTAGTATTCAATATTTTTATTTTATTTCAACATTTCATTATTTTAATATAAATTTTTTTTAAATTAAATAATTTTAATATACTTTAATTTTTTTTCTTCCTTCAGAATCTTGTAACCTGAACCTTAACATGTGATTTGAATGAATAATGCCAGATATAGTCAAACAGTCGAAATTAGGCAAGCTAAATTAATCCACTACCTCATGAATATTCTACTAATTCAAGTACAAATTTATGACTCAATGAGTATTTATTTACTGAATATTAAAATGAATATGAACCAATGAATCATTATTCACAAAGCAGACAATAATCTGAGCCTCAATACTGTATAAGCAAACAGAGGTGATCTCAGGAGCAGTGATCGCGAAAATACTTAACCCTTTCCCTCATATAGACTCACTTTGATGCACTCAATAGGTACCACATAAAGCCTGATCTGCAGAATACCACAGTTAAACCTTACTAAATTTAATTACAAAATCCTCATTTCCAGACCACTGAGGAGCAGCGAACAGCATAAAACCTGATCAGCCTGCGAGTTACTCGCAGGCTGATCTGGTTTTATGTTGTTCGCATAGGTCTTTTCATGGTTTCCTCTATGAGGGAAAGGGTTAAGTATGATCTCAGGCTCAAATTTGAGCATCATACTCAAATCCCTTTTGAAACCAATGGGCACAGTTTGAGTATGAAAACCATACTTAAGTTCTACTTTTATTTTTAAGAACATGGGACCTTATCAGACATCAAAATGAGTTTATATGAGGTAAAAAGGTTAAATAGTAGAACACATAAATTGATATCTTGTTGGAGGGACACAGTCTGTGGGATAGATCCCTTATCATTCTGCACTATGCTCAATGAATCCGGGTAGTTTTTGGACTGGTGTCATGATTGCAGGGACATGATATGGTATCATACCACTTGTCTGTGGAATAATGCTGCAGTTTGGTATAGGGAAAGTCTTCAGATGTCTGGTTTTCTGTTGATAAGTTTAGTTTAAACAAGTTCTTACATCTCATACTAATCCCTGTCAATGGTTCCTGGGTTGGACAAGTACTTTGTGCCTGGGAAGGTCATGAAAAATCCTTGCCCACAACTGGGTTTGAACCCACAACCTTCGGATCAGCAATTGGGTATGTTACCACGGGACCACAGCACCTTTAAATACTTATGTGTTGTTTAACCCTTTCCCTCATAGAGGAAACCATGAAAAGACCTATGCGAACAACATAAAACCAGATCAGCCTGCGAGTAACTCGCAGGCTGATCAGGTTTTATGCTGTTCGCTGCTCCTCAGTGGTCTGGAAATGATGACTTTATAATTAAATTTGGTAAAATTTTACTGCAGTTTTCTGCAGATCAGGCTTTATGTGGTACCTATCGAGTGCGTCAAAATGAGTCTATATGAGGGAAAGGGTTTAACACAGTCAGCTTAGATAAGTGCCAGTATACTACTGAATATTGTGCTATCATAACCCTTTTCAATGTGACTTTGGCATGATATCACAGTGTTTCAGCATTGTATCGATTTAAAAATGGCAGTGGAAATAAAGGTATAAAAGGATGATTTTATTGCTTCAAGACTATAAAACATCATTAAATATTAAATAATTGATAGAACACTAGATTTACGTTATATTAAATGGCATTATTCATTCAATTTACAGGGGTTTACTTAAGGATTTGACTTTCACTTGTCAAGGGGGCAAGTTACTTTGAACATCTACTAGCCCCCAGTGAAAACAGTTTGCCCGATCTTGAAGTTAGTTGGTGTTTGTTAATGTTTAAAACTAAATATGTGCAATATTAAGGTGGATTTTAGTTAATATGTATCAAAGACAATTTTCAACCATTTTACCCCTTATAAACTATAGAAAATATAAAACCTGAAAGATTTCATTTACATAAACTTGCCCACCGGGCTATCTTCTTTGAAAAATCACTTGCCCACAGTGATTTTAACCCGGTGCGGGCAAGTGGGCGTCCACTTAAGAAAACCCCTGGTTTATATAATTTCATGTCATTGTTAAAGACTTGATTGATAGTATTAAAAAAAATAATTACTGTATCTTGAATAATTCAGTTGATAAATAAGTTAAAAACTTTTTAATTAATGGGAAAATGTTCATAAATGCTTGCAGCATTGATGATATATCTGTTATTTAAATATTTATTAGATTTTCATTGTATCATTTTATTATTTGCATTTGCAAAGTTCATTTGATTAAAACTTCTAAGTAGTAAATAAGATTTAAATAATAAATAAGTATTGCTTTAATTGATTGATATATTAAGTTATGTAGTATCTAACTGTTTTGTAAAGTTTTATTTTAATTATCTTCTTTTAATTAATAGAAATATATATATTAGGCACAAGAATGTATTGCGGATTTGCGGAATTCAGTGGTATTGGGATCAGCCAGTTTAAAAAAACGTGAAAGTCGGTGAAAATATTTTTCAAAGAGGGATATTAACACTAGCTTGCCGTTAGTTAACCAATCAAAATTAAGTTGTCTGTGCATGATTACGACTTAAATTTCAGTGCGAATTTCTCGGACCCAAGCCTGTAAAATTCCGCATATTTTGAAATTATTATGTGCTTGATATATATATGGAAAAAAAAAAACCTGGAGATAATCAGCAATACAAAATAGACATGCTCTTGTTTTCATTCTTGATTGTCACGATATTGAAAGCACTTCGTGTTGTATTTCTGAACAGGCGAAAGAGAAGAAATTTTAGTAAGCAAGCAATAGAAATTCTAAATGATTACTTCTATTCACACCTGAGTAACCCTTACCCTAGTGAAGAGGCGAAGGAGGAATTAGCTCGTAAATGTCAAATTGCTGTCTCACAGGTCTGTCCATTTCGTTACTTACTTAATGTTTTTTACATTGTACTGATCTTGGTATGCAACTTATGATTATTTCTGTACAGGAGAAAGAGAAGAAATTTTAGTAAACAGGCTACCGAAGTACTAAATGAATACTTCTATTCACACCTGAGTAACCCTTACCCTAGTGAAGAGGCGAAGGAGGAATTAGCTCGTAAATGTCAAATTACAGTATCACAGGTCTGTCTGTCTTTCTCCTAATTGACGATATATATTTGTCTCATTCTCTCTCTGTTTGTCCTAGCCTTTTCTGTCTATATATAGAAGCTTGGGAACACTAAAACAGACTTGATTTTCCAGTGGCCTTATTTGAGGGATAAATAAATGAGGTCGAAATGAAAAGTGTTGGTCTGTTTTGTAGAGCTTAGTACCCCTTCTTTTCATTTGGTTTGGGTGGGAGGGAATGAAAAGGAATTTTTACAGACAAAGCTTTACATGGGGGTAACAGAATTTAGTAGCTTAGCAAAGCTGTATCCCGATTTCGCTACAGGAAACTTGATCTTATAAGTACACATCCAACCTTAATGACATCTAAAATCAGCAATGATATATATTTCAAGGTTATTTTTCATTTTTGCAACAACAACAACAACAAAAGAAAGAAATAATAATTCAAAACCTCATATTAAGTCAGTGATTTTTTCCTTCTATCCTTTGAGGAAAAAAAATATCAAGGTAGAGAAACGAAAGTTTCTCTGTTGATTTTCCTTAGAACGTCCATAGGTTATACATTCCATTAGCTAAAGGAGTAGTCAGATATTATATAAAAAAATAGTCTAGGGTTCTAGATTGAAAACAGAAATCCTTGACAAGGATTTGCAAAAAAAAAGAAGAAAAAAAGAGAGGTCCTCCCATAATAAACTATATTCATATAGAAAAAAATAGAAGTCTTTTTCCCAAAACCTGACTCTAATTAAGGAGTGTGTGAGAACTCTAAATAATAGACATCTGTTACTGGTCCATTTCTCTTGCTGTACCCCAATGGTAAGTATACTGTTCCCAGTGCATTGACCTAGTTCAAGAAAATGAAAAGGCATTGGTAACAAAATATTACCTGTTAACCCTTTCCCTCATAGAGGACACCATGAAAAGACCTATGCAAACAGCATAAAACCAGATCAGCCTGCGAGTAACTCGCAGGCTGATCAGGTTTTATGCTGTTCGCTGCTCCTCAGTGGTCTGGAAATGAGGATTTTGTAATTAAATTTGGTAAGGTTTAACTGTGGTTTTCTGCAGATCAGGCTTTATGTGATACCTATTGAGTGCGTCAAAATGAGTCTATATGAGGGAAAGGGTTAAGAAAAGAAAAAAAAAACATGGGCAGGGAAAATCCTCTTCAGTAAGGGCCTTTTTGTTGGGTTATCTAGGTATGTTTTGTGTTTGAAGGGTTGACTTTATGTCTGTTTGTGTGCTTATATGGTCAAGTTATACAGGACGACCTTATTTCTTTGTAAGTGACGAGTTTTATTGCCTTTTAAGTCGATTTAAGCTATTAATGCTGCGTCGTATCACTTGCCTTCATCCATCAAATGTAAGTATATCTTCTTAGGGCAGTACTCATTTTTTTAAGTAGCAAATTACAGAAAAATGACTATTAAAAAAAAAAAAAGGATTTATTTATGGGATTTACTTTTGAAACACGGTCAAATTGATTAGGGTTATTTTAAAGTAAGTGAAATCAAATAAAGATATATCATTAAGAGTTATTTTCAATTAATTGGGGTATTGATAGAAAAGGATTTTTTAAAACTGTTTTTAAAGGAAAAGATCTTATGAAAAAAGCAATAAAACTATTTACTGATCAAAGTCACAGGTAAGTCACTGCAAACATTGATAGGAAATGTTGACTTACACCATTAATAAATTGCTTAATTATCAGTAATTTTACTCTGTGCAATATTTTAGTGAAATTAAGTCAGTCAGTATTAATTCTGTCCTTGTGGAGAAATTCTCAAGAGTTAGATCCCAGGGTATAGATAGTTGATTGAAGCTGGGA
Organism: Solen grandis; assembly: GCA_021229015.1. Classification (NCBI taxonomy): domain Eukaryota; kingdom Metazoa; phylum Mollusca; class Bivalvia; order Adapedonta; family Solenidae; genus Solen; species Solen grandis. The sequence continues at coordinate 38,673,130 of CM037787.1, forward strand.
CAAATTCCACTAAAATTTATGATGTATTTTGTAAACTGTTTTGAATATTCAGTTTTGTTCAATTTGGACAGAATTTGTTCTATGTGAACATTTACATTTTGGTCTTTTTAGTGAAAATGAACAAAATTTTGTAACTAAATTAGAATTTGCATCAGTGAAATACAACCAGTTTACAAATGTACATGTGACTTTTAGTGGACTGGAACCAGGATACAATCCAATTTCATCCCCATAATTTTTCGGTTCATTCACTTTCAGCTTCACATGCTTAGTTTAATGTTATCACACTATAGTATGAAGGTAGCCTTATATTTTACTGTCCAGATTAGTACTGTCATTTCATTTCACTTCTCATATATTGGGTTGAACTGATTGTACATTTATTGGGAGTTCACAAAAAGGATTTTCCCAGTTTTGGGACTCGAACCTATGTCCACTTGATACAGTGTTCACAGGTTTACCTCACCCATTTCGCCTTCTGGAATGCAGCATTCAATGCCCTTTTGTTGCCATTGTAAACCTAGATCTCCCTGCAATATACAGTCTGATCAGGTTTACACAGCAGAATTACTTACCGGCTGATCTGGTTTTATACTGGTAGCAGAAGTGCATAGAACATTTTGTTTCTTATTTATGAACTAATCAAAATATTATGTTTTTATTGAAAATTTAATTCTTTGATAATACATAGTGAAAAATTGAAATAATGCATTTATGGCTTGACCCTTTGCTTGCTAGATATATTCTCCTTTGAAACCATAATTATATTGTTGGGGTTTTAATCCAACAGTATTTATCATGATTTTTTGTTTCCAGAAAAAATATTTACTACACACTGTTTTATTATGTGCAAAACCATGATGGTAGGCTTATGGCAATATCATTATTTAACCCTTTCCCTCATAGAGGAAACCATGAAAAGACCTATGCGAACAGCATAAAACCAGATCAGCCTGCGAGTAACTCGCAGGCTGATCAGGTTTTATGCTGTTCGCTGCTCCTCAGTGGTCTGGAAATGAGTATATTGTAATTAAATTTGGTAAGGTTTAACTGTGGTTTTCTGCAGATCAGGCTTTATGTGGTACCTATTGAGGCGTCAAAATGAGTCTATGAGGGAAAGGGTTAAATCAGTACTCCGACTGGAAATCTGGGACACTTCAATATTTAATGGAATCATTTATTAAAAGAAGATAAAAAGATTAAAATATATGTATAAATGGCTTATTTGCTCAAAATTGTGACAGTTTGTCAGTCATCCAACTTCGTTTTGCACAATGAACCAGTGCATATATGCATATGTAGATATGGTTTATATAAAACGTTCTCCATCATTTTCTGTATCTATCTGTTTGCCTGTGTTCTTTTAACCTTTCCCTGTCTTTGACACACAGTATACACATTTGACTGAAAAGTGAACTCATTTTGACATAAGGAATACATATTTGACAAAGTATACATATTTGACAAAGTATACATATTTGACACAAAGTATACATATTTGACATATACATATTTGATATTTGGCATGTATGTTTAGATATTTGGCATTCATTGTCAATATTTGACATGTATGTTTAGATATTTGGCATTCATTGTCAATATTTGACATGTATGTTTAGATATTTGGCATTAAAATCATACTTACTATCCAGCTTACACATTTGACATTCATACATGCATTAGCCATATGTTTGACAACTAAGCACACGTGCCTGTGTAACATAAACGTCATATAACATGACTCAGGTGTGTCCCAGAGGGGACTTGATGAAACCTGTTCTTTGATTGACAAACATTTCATGCTTCTGGAATATTAATCCCCGTCACAATCCCGATGAGTATTATGATGTAAACGATATACACATTGCATAGCCTTGTCACAGATGGTTCCCAGGAACACACCGCATATCCCTTGCGGCTCTTATCATAACAGGCTGTTGCAGCCCATTGCATGTCGCCTCAAAATAATCTGAAGTATCTGAGAAATGGCTAAAAATAAGTCAACCCTGCCACACGGATGCACCACTTGACATTCTGATGTTAGAGGCATAAGTTTTCCAGAGTATGCTGGATTTCTGAGCTTCCCAAAAGTTTATTTTTCAAACCAGGGCCCTGCTTAACCCCTGGCCCCTAAACCAATTTTCAGAATTTTCACACTTTTACCCCAGTGTTGTTCTTAGGTAAAACCATTGGTCCCAATGGCAGAGGAGCGGTGGGTTTGATCCCTGGCGGAAGTTGTTAAAAACTACTGGACTATCTGTCTTCTCTTTATGGCATAACACACAGGTTGTCTGGGTATTTCAAGGATAATGTGACTGATGTCATATGCCACTGTTGTTGGAGGGCAGCACTAATCTGAATTTCTCAAATGGACTTAGCTGGCATCTTTCTTGGGACTGTCCATTATCAATTTTAGGGATAACAAGATGAAAACTTGAAGACGGCCAGCCAACAGTAAAGAGCCAGGCCAGCCGGCACATCTGTGCAGGTTGGCATGGCTCTTTACTGGTAGCAAAGGTTAGCACTTAAGGTTCCAGCAGGGTAAGGGTTAAGTTAAAACAGCCTGTGAGGTTGTTAGGATAAAGTGGCTGTAAATAAGTACCCAGGGGTGGTTTTGAGCCAAAACTGTGGAAACTACCTAGCTATATATATATGTAAAGTAGCAGTTACAGTGGCTTTGCATGAAGTCCTTGAAATGTGAATCTCAGAAGCTTGCCTCTTTGGACAGCCTGGCCCTATACACTGAAGTCATTCTTTCAATTCAGTGCCTATAAAAAATACTGGTTTTTCTTCTTATAAATGTCTGTGCTCCTTCAAGAAAGTATTTATGGTGCTTTGGTGACACAAACAGGGAAATCAATTTTTCAGATTCTAATTGCTTTTTTGACCTTTTATTACAAAATTCAAGATTAATTTCAAAACTTAGCATAATAATTTCACTTTTGTCTTGCAAGAATTTCTCTTTCTAATACATTATCTAAAAGACATTGTTCAATAACTCCCTTTGTGGATCATTCCACAATTTTGATGCTTCTATTTAGTCGAGTTTTTCTGCAGCTCGCGTCTTTCACTCAATTGTTCAAACATCGCCAGGGATTATTTGTCTTGTGACAAATTTCAATCTCTCTTTTTCTTTGCTCTACTTTGAAGACGTACACATCCCAGGTGGCGAGAAAATGCATTATTCTTGACAAAGTATGGCACCGGATTTGTACTTAAAATAGAAGAAAATGTATTGTAGTATACCATTTACCGCATGCATGATGTACTTGGCGGAAGTTTGCAGATGATTATTACAGAAGGCAATTCTAAAATCAGACAAAACTTGCGGCTTAGAGTAAGTTAATTATAACTCCGATTTAAAAATGAATTTGCTCTGTCTAGCAGTCATGTGATGATGAGCATCCTGTCCTGTCCGGTTTCAATATCTTTTCAAATTATTTGGTTGAGGCAGTTGCAAAGTTCTCACAAACTCTTAACTAGGGAGTCCATGACTCAGCAGATTTTGGCAAAAGGTCTCCGGTTTTTCTTAGCACTTATATGGAAGGACTCGTAACTTTTTGAAAAATATTTGTCAAGGGCGCCAGTATTCGCAGTTCTAGTTAGAGAACCCTTGAAGTGTGCTAGGGTATTTACCATCTTCATTGAAAGCTCTAGATTAAATATGATGATGGTAGCTTTTTTATTCATATTTAACCCTTTCCCTCATATAGACTCCTTTTGACGCACTCAATAGGTACCACATAAAGCCTGATCTGCAGAAAACCACAGTTAAACCTTACCAAATTTAATTACAAAATCCTCATTTCCAGACCACTGAGGAGCAGTGAACAGCATAAAACCTGATCAGCCTGCGAGTTACTCGCAGGCTGATCTGGTTTTATGTTGTTCGCATAGGTCTTTTCATGGTTTCCTCTATGAGGGAAAGGGTTAAAACAATGTCAGTTTTTATTTGATTGCTCTATTAAAATTGAAATTTTTTTTATATAGAAAAGAAAATACACGCACATGATATGAATGTGATGGAAAAGGGCTTGCTTTTTGTTTTTTGTTCTCACATTTGGGTTTGAGGTTGGGAATGGTTTCTTTGGGAAAAATACTTGTTTAAAGTCATTTGTATAGATATTTAAGAATATTTGCTTCAAAATTAACTTGGGATATTGGTGGAAAAATAGCCATTATGTATCATAGTTTGAAAATTACATAATGATGATGGATATGTTAGAAAATTAAGGAGGCCCTGTTCTTTGAAAATTCTGTTTAGTCAATCCAATGGTGATTTTTTTTTAAAAGAAAGCAAACATAAATGATGTTATGTTCAGTTGTTTTTGATGAGATTGATCATAAGATTACAAAAGCTTGCTTCCTTGTGATCTTTTTATTCAAAAGCATTCTTCCAAACGACATGGCATACAACAAAGCTTCTAATGACCCTGATTAGATGTTTAAGATGGAGGATTATTTGCTTTTTCAGGCTTCATGATATGTCATCCTGTCAAATTATGGATATACTGGAGTTAAGAAAATAAGCAGGCAGTTTTAAGGAAAGGTGGGGGGGAGGCCATTTTCAACAAATTTCTTTGTGTGATAATGCTTCACAGGGTACGCTTACAGATGGTTTTCTATCATGATCTGTTTCCTCAGTTACAGGTCACCTATCTAGAAAACAGTATACAACCTGAGTTATAATTATTTATCTTATAAATGTACCGGTACCCACAGAATTCCCTAGAGTACAATCATAATAAAATTTAATGACAACATAAATTATTTTACTGTAAGTAATGTCATGTGTTTACAGGCTGCATGATCAAGGTGTATGGGCGTACAGTTTACATTTAATCAGAAAGAGATATTTTGCAGTGTGGTCAAGGTTTAAAAGTGTTTATTACACAGCATTTAGAGATGAGTCCATTTTGCACACAGTGAAATATACATTTTGATCATGCAGTCTGCCACCAGCTCCTTTAGTTTAACCCTTTCCCTCATAGAGGACACCATGAAAAGACCTATACGAACAGCATAACTCGCAGGCTGATCAGGTTTTATGCTGTTCGCTGCTCCTCAGTGGTCTGGAAATGAGGATTTTGTAATTAAATTTGGTAAGGTTTAACTGGTTTTCTGCAGATCAGGCTTTATGTGGTACCTATTGAGTGCGTCAAAATGAGTCTATATGAGGGAAAGGGTTAACACCTATAGGTATTTTCGAGTACAACATTAATACACTGTCAAATACCATCACCCTTGTGTAACGACTTCAGTTACAACTTGACATAAAATCTGTCGATTAATCATGTCTAATGTTACTTAAAAAAAATGACTCACCATCAAACGCAGTGAAAAAAGAGGGCATTAAAATTGCTTGATAATACTCGAGAGAGAGAGATAGTTCGGATTGGAGAAAGTCTTGTGTGGGGGGAGGAATATGGTGTGTGGTTGTATAGGTATTGTCATTAGGTGATCCTGATGATTGACAGTTTCCCCGATTGTGCCTGTATGTGCTGTTCTAATTACGCTGATGATTCACGCCATTGAAAATCAATCTTAATACAGAGCTCTTCGAGAAAGCTGTTAAGATGAAAGAGTATTGGGTTTTTTATCTTTACAGTAGTGTTGTTTGGTTTTTTTTTAACCATGTTAGCTCCAGTTTGTGTGTGTGTGTGTAGTTTTTAATTTCCCTTGTTATTTGAAGCTGGGGGAAAAATAAAACACCTGTATCAATGGAAGAGTAAATTAAGGTTTGAGAAAATGTGTTTATAGTTAAGATTAAGAATAAGCTTAATGTTTTTTACTTGCTTTTTAATGGGGGTACTTCATAGCGATGTTACTGAGCTCTGCTTTTTTAGCTCACTGAGCAAAGCTCAGGGTGAGCTATTGGGATCCCGTGAGCGTCCGTCGTGCGGTATCAACTATTTTTAGTGTTTACACTCTATTACCTTTATTTCTTAAGCAATCATCTTCAAATTTAAGACAATGTTTATGACCATAATGTCTCGATTGAGTTCGATTATGGCTGAAATCCGTCAATTAGGTTGGGAGTTATGCCCCTTTTAATATTCAAAAAATGCCATATTTCACGTTGATTACACTCTAGCATCTTTATTTTTTTAGCAATCTTTTTTAAACTTTAAGACAATGTTTATGCCCGTAATTTCGCAATCGGGTTCAATTATAACTGATATTGACATATTGATTTAGGAGTTATGCCCTTTTCACTTACTAGCATCTTTTTCTAAGCATCCTTCTCAGGGACATCAGGCATTGGCCTCTTAATTTATTGTAAGTTGTCTTCATTTCTGTGTGTCTTTTTTTTCCCCCTATCTATTCAGGAGTTGTCACTACATGTTTGTATGTATAAGGAGTATTGGGAAAATATATATAACAAATTTATTGTCATTTAAAATTAAAAAAAAAAAAGAAGTTTTTTTTTCTATCTTCAAGGTTACTGTCCTCCTTGGAGAGACATGACAAGTTACAACAGTAACCTGAAAGTGCCTGTTTTATCAAGATTTGATCAATTTGAAAGGGAAGATTTACATGTGATTTACGATCTTTATCAGTCCCCAAATCTCTAAGGACTTGAATGGGAATCCTGGGAAGGTCACATGACTTCACTGATAAGGGAGGACGATAACAATCTCCGCAATGTTTGCCAAGCTCGGTGTTATGACAGCAAGTTTCATACCTTGGCATGCTGCAGAAGTTTATATTGTCCCTAGTTTTAATCTAGACTTGCGGAAAGAAAATGATTACATTGGTGTCGTAAATTTTCGCCGTTACTTAATGCATGACACGCCCTTTCCTGGAGTGGATGCTTGTGTTGAAGTTTTGCAAAATGGGAATGTTTGCTCGCTTATCAGAGTTGTTATGCAAGCTACCAATTTGTGAGGTTTTGTATAAATTTTGTCAAAAGAGGAATCCTTTATGGGAATGTTTGCTCGCTTATCGGATACCTTGTTTTCTTAGGTAACTAACTTGATAAGGAATCAATGATACTGGGTGTGTGTTTCCTGTGCAGGGGTTTTGTTCAATTAGGACAAAATGATATTTATGAAAAGTGGTGATTTTAGTACAAATCTGAAATTTCTTTTCTGAGGCATTTGCTAACAATTAAACCAATTATTGGCCACCTCAAAATAAGCATTATATATAATCCAGTGACTTATTATACAGGATTTGCTGTGGACAACTTATAGATTTTTTAGTCTCTTAATAACAGCTTACTGCAGATAAAGGCCAGATTAGTGGCCTTTATTGACAGGCGTTAAGTACAGTTACCTGTTTGAAATGTTAAGTCTAAATGCTTCCCCACCAAACTCTAGTTTCAGTTTATTTATGTATACAGTAAAACTTACGTTTTTAGCTTCTGTGTGGCTCATATTTCCAGTGTATTGCAGACCTGTCAGTTTAAGGCATTTGAATTGTATATAACACAGCTTGTGTAAAGTCTTGTGTCGGACTAGGTGTCCGATATCAGAAATTCTGAAAATTTTAATTCCGTCTGCTGTTATTCTTTTTCTTTCTTTTTTTTCTTCTTCTTTGAAAATAATCTTTTGCCTTTTTTTTGTCATAATTAAAAGAAAGGACAAAGGAAATTTGAAGGCCTCAGTAAAACTTGTGGTAAGAAGATCTCGAATGATCAGAAATATCAGCACACTGCGAATGATCAGAAATATCAACACATTGCATTAGTAATCATCCATTGAAAGCCAGAAGGGCTTATCAGCATATTAAAAGAAGGCTGAATTGCCCTTGTGGTTTTCAATTGACTTTATGTTTTAGTGTACTTTTAAGTGATGTAATTGAAGAAAGGAAAAAACACATACAATTCTTGAATGTGAATGAGTGTCACAAGCCTCTGTATAAAGGAATGAATTAACAAGCGTTTAACAGTATTTTCTTAAATTAGAATTAAAGCTACATGTTTTGTAATTGCAGGGCCCTTGAAGCACTGTTTCAGTAAGAAACATGTTTTATATTTTTTGACTTTGAATGAAACCAAGACCTCATACGTTGAGCCTCTGTGATGGATAAGAGATAATATACATAAAAAAATGTCTTGAATTTGAGATAGTGGGCCCCGACGGTGTTTAAGTGAGTCCCAGATTGTCCCTACTGTATATGCATGTGTGTGTACATCGCCCAACATGGGGGTCTACACACACCAGTATACAATCACACAGAGAGAGAACTTCAGTCATCAATCATTCCGTGGCAGGGGCCTGTACACCACCGATATTGTGAAAATCTCCGTAATTACTATCTCTCCCTTCTCTCCCAGTTGTCTTACTGACTTGCTAGTCACAGGGGAATGTTTCTATACGATCCTGGTGGCAGGGTCCTATGAGGGAGAAGTAATTGTCTCCAGCAGTATAATGAATGAATTCTCCCGTGCTTGACATTGTAGAGATAGGGAGAAGTAATTTTGATAAAAGAAAGAATGCATTGTATTAAAAAGAGGATTTGGAATTCTTTAGTCCAAGAGTCCTTGCAATGGATGTGGGGTTGGGGATGTATTGATAGTAAATTGATAGTAAGCCAAGTCCTGGCAAAGGGAGCAGTAATTTTGACTGTAAGTTTGAAGTATAATAATTCTGCATCCAAAATTGAAATTTTAAACTAAATCATTACGTCCATTATTGACAGAGGGAGAAGTAATTTGGTGTACAATTCTAAAAACATTTTTTATCTAGACAGGGGAGTAGTTTAATAATTCCTCCCTCACTTAACATTTTAGAGGGAGAAGTAATTTGATAGTTTTAGTATCATTTATAATTCATAATCCCTGAATGATCCAAGTGTAGGTTGAAAATATAAGAAGGAAATTCCCTCAAGGTTAAAATTAATAATAACTTCTCCCTTTCTTGCAATCTTTCACAGAGGGAGAAGTCATTTCTACAAGCCCATTTCTCAGGCATGTTTTATATATATAAGAGAGAATACATATGTTGGCAATTTTCAGTTTCATTTGTTGCTGTAAGTGGTGATAAAGATGTAAAATTTACAGCCTAACTTAAGCTGGGTAGATAATACGTCTGAAAATAAAAATTATTTATGAAAGTTAACATTTCCTTCTCTTTCAATACTTTCTGAGAAGAAAAATCAGGAAATGAAGTTTGGGAATGTCCTGAAAGTAAATGCTTGTGAAAGTAAGAAATAAAAATTTGGAGCAAAGAAAAAAATGGAAAAAAATGGCGTGTTCAACATAAATAATAGATAAGTAAAGTCCTAATACATTTTTCATTCAAATGTTTCCATGTGCAGAAACTGTGTGAATGTTTTAACTCAATATTCGTGTTTTTTTATTCTATTTATTTCACGTACAGTCCTATAATGAATAACGTTTTCAGACAGTAAAGGGCCGATTTTCAGGAATTGTGCTCCAAAAACTGAATTAATGCCTGTAGCCCACGGCATAGATTGATGAGTGTATTAAAAGTCCTTGTCTTTATTAGAAGCGTGTATGTGCATTTACGCAG
>CM037787.1:38682708-38702617 GCA_021229015.1 Solen grandis
TTATAGACTGATGTTCCAATGAAAATCTTTAGGAAGCTTGTAGGGGCTTATACTTGAGGTAATAGTCAATATCAAACATACAGGAATGTCCAACACAGCCTAATCTTCACTTTATAAAGATATTTTAAAAACAAGGGGGCCATTGCTGATGTTGATGAAAATGCCAGACAGCGGACACGGGCACCCATCAGTCAAGACAGTAGTTCAGCATCGAGCATGTTGTGCTCAGGACTTTTGTGAAAGAAAAATAAAAAACATGCCAGTTGACACATTGATAAAAATTTTGAAAAATAATCCTAAAAATTTCACAAATTAGGATTTATAAATATTAGTCAATATAAGGGAAACCTGGTCCTTAATGCAATATGTGCTAGAAAAAATGTCCAGAGTGATAAGGTAACAGTTTTGTCACAAGTTTCAGGGATTTTTTTTTCCTCCTTTATCACGGTCTGTTCATATTGTGCAGTTTCCCCCCTTAAATTTACCCCAGGATTTTCCTTCCTTTGAAGAATAAGAGTGCTAATTCTCCCTAACTATTTTAGTTTTTTTGAATCAAAATGCTATTTAAACTGATAAAAAAAAAAAATAAACTTTAATATTGAAAATGAAAACACGCTTGAACATCTGTCCTGAGTTTCAATCGAATGAATCACTGTCCTCTGTTGAATTTCGAAAACAGAGAAGGGTGCAATGCTTAAATATCTGAAGGCCTACAAGTTTTCGGAGAATAAAGAGAAAGAAAAGCGCCTAAAAAAAAAAAAAAATGCAAAAAGAATGCAAAAAGCATAGGCATTTCATTTAAATTAATTCCACGAATTCATGTCAAAATTATGGCAAACACGTTTTACTGGGCCTAGAGAGCAACTTTTTATACAAGTTTCAAAAGTAGATCATCTTATGTTGAAAACTGTCAAATGTTATTGATTTTTTTTTATGTAAGTATTAATTCATTTAATTAAAGATTTATTACATTTATAAGTAAATTTAAGCTTCTAGATAATCTTGAAAATCATGATGAAATCAGACAGTATTTTATTTATTAACATGCAGGATGAGTAGCTCTAAAAAAAAATTTCAATCCCTGATTAGAGTATATATTAAAATGCATTTTTCAACCAATTAAATCCAAACAAGGAAATATCAACAGTTTGGCAGTGTTCTCTCTAGAGTGTGTTTCCTGCGTCTATGATGCAAAATATTTGATGCTGACTAAAAGGAATTTATAATGTGGAATTTATAATGTGTCATTTATGATGCAACTTAAATCAATCTATACATATATATCTGGTCGTAAGCATTTAAACAACGTAGCAGAGCAATTTGGTGTTGATACAGGAGATATTTAAGCTCTGTAAACACAAGAAAAACATCAAATAATCGAAAGGCTTAGAAATCTTCAGTTAACTTTAATTTGAAACATGCCTAAGACCATGACCGTATCATGCAGATACAAACCACCGAAAAAATGTTATCTACTTTGATTCAGAGTGGCGTCACCTATTTGCAATTTGCCAATGGCCAAAATTTTATTTTCAAAAGGGCTGATAGTGTTATTTGTAAATTGTGATTCAAATTTTTTACATTGTATTGTAAGGAACGAATATGTTTTCATGTGGTGAGAGCATATTTAGGCAGAATAATGTGCGTCATTAACTTGTTCAATTGAAGGAATCCCCAAGATAAGAGGATCCAGTATGAGAACTTTTGGTATATCAAATATTTCTAGTCTGATATCATCATCATTTATGCTATTTATTGTTCATTGTTAAAGTGTCTCTACAAGTAAGGTTAACCCCCCTAAATTTTAAATGACCCCCACCACACAATCTTTCAGATACGGGGTCATATATGACCCCCAAAAATATTAGACCAGAGAAAACACTGGTTTAGCTTCAATTCCACCAACTGTCCTGAGTTGTAAGTAATAACCAAATCCTTTAATTCAGAAGACACCTGTTCTACCCATTCTTATTTAATCCTTTCCCTCATATAGACTCATTTGACGCACTCAAAAGGTACCACATGAAGCCTGATCTGCAGAAAGCCACAGTTAAACCTTACCAAATTTAATTACAAAATCCTCATTTCCAGACCACTGAGGAGCAGCGAACAGCATAAAACCTGATCAGCCTGCGAGTTACTCGCAGGCTGATCTGGTTTTATGCTGTTCACATAGGTCTTTTCATGGTTTCCTCTATGAGGGAAAGGGTTAATGAAATATTCCAGAGCATGCTTCAGATAACATAAATCAAGTCCTTATAACCCTTTACCTCATGAATATTCAAATACAAATTTATGACTTGATGAATATTAATTTACTGAACTTAAAATGGTATATGGACTATTGTATTGTTGTTTTTTTTGCCACACAAATTATGTAGAAACTGAACATATAACAGTATTGTATAAGCAAACAGAGCAGACCCTGATCAAACAACTCCTACAGGAGCTATTTGATCAGGTATACTCTAGCTGTTTGCTAAATATCAAAAGGAGTCTGTATAAGGTAAAGGGTTACACATAACTAACAGTATATGTTAAGAAATTAAATAATATGGTATTTTCATTAAATTAGAGAAACAAGAATGACATACATCCGTCCTTATGTATCAAAGTATTACTAAGCTCTAAGTATGGTTGGTGGAATTCAAGCCAGGCTTGCTACTTAACCCTTTCCCTCATATAGACTCATTTTGACGCCCTCAATAGGTATCACATAAAGCCTGATCTGCAGAAAACCAGTTAAACCTTACCAAATTTAATTACAAAATCCTCATTTCCAGACCAATGAGGAGCAGCGAACAGCATAAAACCTGATCAGCCTGCGAGTTACTCGCAGGCTGATCTGGTTTTATGCTGTTCGCATAGGTCTTTTCATGGTGTCCTCTATGAGGGAAAGGGTTAAAAGCATATAATTGCATAATAACGTAACAGATGCATGCAATCTAGTTAAAGTTGTCATCTGACCATCCAACTTCAAGGTTATTCATATGGACGGAATCTAACAGGATGTGAGAACTGAACAAATATACTGTACATGTATACAATTAACAAGCATAACTTTAGTTGAAATGGACAAATGAACTGTCATGATTTTCACAAAATGTGAGTGGATCAAAATTTTAATGTGTACTATCTGTAAACGCTTATAAAAATTACAATAAATGCGTGAATTTCCGTATTTTTGTTTTTGACAGTTTTCATTCAAAGATAGCAGAGCAGTTTTTCAATGTCTTGGACAAGTAATAGAAATGTATGCTGAAATCACCAGTTCTGAAAGAAATATGCCATGATAAAATGTTTAAGTCAGTACACCAGTCCTATAAAATCAACATACAGAGCAGACCCAGATCAGACAGTTCTTCCATCAGGGTCTACTCGTTTGCTCATAAAATATTAATCTCAGATTCTTCTCATTCTTCACAGATTGCACAGCAAAGAAGAATATTTTTTTTTTTTTTTTTTTTTTTTTACTATTTACAGTTCTGTAAATAAGTATTACCCGGTCATAATTTTTCTTTGCCTTTCAGACTGTGAAGAATCTGAGCTGTAATACAGGGCTCGAATTTAGCACTTGCAAAATGCGAGTGAGAAATGAATTTTGCGTGTTCATTTTGTAGCTGCTCGCATTTTTTTGTGAGTGCAAAGTTTTGAATCCAATCAAGATCAGCATCGTGTTTTCTTTATCGGGACAATTCAAAAGTAAAATCTATTACACGGAGCCGTAATTTAAACCTATGTGCACCAGCTAGACTGACACTTAATGTTTTCATATAGTAGTCATTACCCGATAACTACAGATGGTGCACAGTCTGACTGTTTACGTTCTTCATTTGTAACCATCAAAATGTCAAAACATTATGCACAACACTTTTTTTTACCACTTTAGAAAATAAAAAGAATAACAGTAATAATCAAATTATTGATATATATTTATAATATTTTTACTATTTTTATAAAGTAAACTTGGGCGTCTCACACTAAGAAGAGATTGCCTTCGTAAAATATATACCTATCATGAAATTGCAAGTGTATGATAAATTCTGCAAGTTGAAATTTCAGTTATTTGCAAAAATTGCAAGTGCCAAGAAAAGTTAAAATTCTAGCAAACAGAACTGAACAAGATTAGACTACGCTTGGTGAAAGGAACGGAATGATCTTATCTGAGTCTGCTCTCGAGCTGAGTGAGTGTATGCTAATGCATTGATCAAATTGTACATGCATCTTTATAAGGTTAAAGCTTAAATATAAATAATACAACTTAGTTATAAATCTTTAAATCTATCAAACTTAAAACAAAAGCATGTCTTACAAGTAATATGACAAGAATTTAACTTAACATTCTTGTTAGTATTAAACTACACTACAGTTATACAGTTATATCTACAAACTGTGGCTTGTGTCTAAATCTTTGCTCATTACTCTTTTTTTTTTAAAAGGTTTTCTTAAATACATTACAAATTGACCTAAAAAACTAGCAAATCATTCAGCATTAATAGCAAGCCACATACATCAATCTTTTGTGAAGGTTTTTAGGCTTTACCTCAAGGTGTGCATTGAAGGTAGATAATGAACTTGTTAGATACAAACAAAACAATTCAAAATCTTTACAAACATAAACAAATACATACAATATATATATACATGTACGTTCTACACTAAAACTATGTCAGTACAAATATTTTATGAAGAAGACTAGTTTCAACATCAAGTAAATAAAATATAATATAGAAATGTATGCAATAGACTACCAATGCTGACTGTTTTCCTAATAATTATATAATTTATTTAGTTCATTGCTTGTTACAATTACTGGAGTTCAAGCACATTAAAAAAATATATATATATATATCATATATGTATATATATTTATATATGACACTAAGGGTATTTTGTTTCTCTCCCTAAAAAGGTAAAAAAAATCAAAGGGTTTCAGTTAGGAAGGCTATAGGAAATCATTATGTGTTGTTTTGACTGATACCAAGTTTGGTATTTTTTGTTATAGCAAAAATTCAGACACAAATCACCCCAAGCAGAGTATGATTTAGGTTCCACAACTGTAACTTACCCGCAACTTCCTAAATATCTTCAGGGGAAACAAAGAAAAGAAGAGAACATTAATTAATATTTTGTGCAAATCAGGAATAAAACAAATTCAAAATCCATGATTTTTTCCCCTATTTTGGGAATGAAGATATTAGCAATAGACCAATTCACTCCGAAATGAGACGTAATATCCTACTTAAGTCAACAAGCACTCCCTGAACACTTTATCTTCATGCTTGTGTAACATGTCACACATTGTTCATTGAGATTCACATGATTTTCCAACAGTCACTGGTTGGTCAGTAAAGTCGGCAAATAATACAAAATTTTGCTGAACCACTGTAGAAATGGTCTACAACTTCAACAAGCCTGGGTTTTCAGGCAGATGTTCAAACCCTATCAGACTGACATTTTCCTGCATCAGGATTTTCCTGGCTTGAACTAGTAATAATGGTGAAGCACCGGCAAGTTGTTGACATACTTCCTCATTTGAATATACCAGGTTATATATTTTTAGTAAATTTAAGAATATATTCCAGAGTCATGCCTTAAATTACACTTGGGACTCCTGTATTTGTAACACTGGCTAGTAAACTGATCATCCAGAAAAGTAGGCACTCTCCTTCAGTCTGTGAAAAAACTAATCATCCAGAAAAGTAGGCACTCTCCCTTCAGTCTGTGAAAAAAACTAATCATCCAGAAAAGTAGGCACTCTCCCTTCAGTCTGTGAAAAAAAAAAGGTTTGCCAAAACCCCCGAGATTACCAATATTTGACCCTGATTCAAACTTTTTGTGACCCCAATTACACTCTTTTAAATAATTTTGTAGGATCAGACCATTCAATTTTGTTTTTAATTCTTATATATATTAGAGAGAAAAAAAGAGATCATGAGGACTAAATTCCAGTCAAATGGAATTTTCTCTTTGATAATGCATCCCATTTACAGTCATCAGCTTAGAAGTTTTCAAAAATATGGCAATATAATCAGCTGAAGGGGAGTACAGCCATGGAAAAAAACCCAACTAAACATTACCATTTCAATGGAATCATCGACATTTGTTGCCTCATAAGTTTAAAATCAATAACGCTTGTAATAACACATGTCAACCTATGGTCGAGTCTACTGTTTTACACAAAATATAGTGAGGAGTTCTTCCATTTAGCCCTTGAAGTAAACGGACCAATTAGCTAGCTCCTGATGCTAGCTTCAAAAACGTTTCTCAGTACATGAGAAAAGTTAAATTTTTTATACAATGGATTTTTTTAGCTCTCCACACTTGTGTGTGTGACAGTGCTATTTTAAGTTGTGTCTGTCAAGTGACACCTCAAGTTAACTTCATGGTTAACACGTGTGATCATTTAAGATTTCATTTCCATAGCTGTAAAATTCCTAAAATTATCACTTGCCCTCCCAAAGTTTGAGATAATAAAATCATGAAAAATACAAAGAAGTTCTAGTTTTCCATGTGCCCTGCCCGAAATGTTTACTGGCCATGGCAAGCAAGCAAGTGGAATTTTACACCAATAAGCTGAGCTCCCAATATGCTTTGAAGGCTACCAATTTTTTTGGCATCGAAGTGCTCAAATATCTCCCTCCCCCCCCCCAAAAAATGGCCCTAAGACTAGTAAAGTTAATAAACTTACAGACCTATTTTTTTTTCCATTTCCTACTGAAAAAATTTACTCATTACATACACACATATGTGTGTGTGTATGTGTGATTTATTATATTTTACATATATAAGGGACAAAGATTAAGTTCACAAATTGTATCATTAATGATTAAGACAAATGTACTAAGGTTGAAAATTTGAGTTTTACAATACCAGTAACTATACCAACCACCCTGTTAAAAGTTTTGTTTTGCAACCCCAGGAAAACTGCCTTGGGTGTTTAAACTATGTTATACGATACCATAACCATCAAATAATCATTATTATTACTGACTGACCATTACCATTAGTCTGATTAGTAGGAAAGTTATAAGGTAAGACATGAAATAATTAACCTTTTACCTTCATGAATATTTGTGTCCAAATTTATTACCTGATGAATATCAATTTACAAAACATTAAATCGAGGGGTGAAAGTGAAACTATGCTAAGTGCACATAAATATATAGGCACTTAGCATAGTTTTGCTCTCACCCCTCGAAATGGTGTAGAAAAAAAAAATCTTTACAGTGCAGACTGTAGAATATGAGCTACAGTATTGTAAGAGCAAACAGAGGAGACCCTGATCAGACAGCTCCTGTATAAGCAAACAGAAAATACCTTGATCAGGGGCGGTCTTGTCTTAGTTGTGATCTGTTTGACAGGATGTGAGGTATCGTGCCACTTATTTTTGAAGCGATACAACAGTGAGGCCACCTATATATCTGTCTCCTGTAGACAAACGTGAGCAAATTATGGAATACCGTCTGTGGGATGTTAAACCAAGGCAAACATAAAACATGTTGGATTCTTTTTTAATGTGGCTAAACAAGTGTCAAGTAACACTAACTCATGTGTATAGAAATGGTTTGATGCTTTAGAATCACGAGTAAACCAGACGAGAGCCACTGATCAGATTCTATCTGCACTGTTGACTCATACAATATTGTAGCTCAGATATTACACAGTCTGCATGCAGATAAACACCCAGTGTTTCATATATCAATTAAGGTTCAGTTTTGTGATATTCATTGAGTCATAAATTCATGAATATTCATGAGGTAAAGGGTAAGAAAGATAAAAGACAAGAAATAAAGTACCTGATCTTATCAGAGTAGTATTATATTTGTTTCAATTACTGCTTGAAACTATCCGTGATTTCAAATACATATGAATAAATTACTGACAGCAATGAAGTGCAGATCCATTGTGATGTTGAATATATGAGCTCCAAACCTAGCTACTGCATTAGACCTAAAACCAAGTATCACTATCACTGAGAACACGGGGCCCATCCCCACATATGCTTTGTCACAGGATGATAAAATTTATGATCTCCAACTGATTACATAAGATATCAATAACCTTAATTGCTTCATGCCAGTGAGAAAAAATTTCTTCAAAATCTATCAAAAAGATAGAAATTAATAGACAGATCAGGGATGGATTCTACCTTTTCTTCTCCTAAAATCTAGGCAGTATCTGATCTTTTTTTAAGAACTTAAAACCGTATTTAGACTGCAATAACTATGGTAACTAAATATAAATAAATAAAGCAGCAGATAAAATAGTTTTGCACCAAGATTTCAAATTACATTGCATATGATTACTATTTACACAAATGAACAATTTACCAACCAAATATGATAAGTAAACAATATCTAAGTGGACTGCAGTAAGAGACGATCGCTACATTTTTGATTATCAAAAAATCACCAGCTACTCAAATTTCTGGAAAGCAATAAAAAATACAAGATGTTTTATTTTATGATGAATTCATTTGGATTTATTTTGTCTTCAAAACGGAAACAAAAGTTAATTCATCAGGCAAATGTCACATTGGAAATTCAGAATCTGGTGGTGAAGTTTCAAAAGATGGTCAAATTGAAAGTGAAAGTAGGTCATTAAACATGAACAAGGAAACTTCTGCTGCAAACATGATGAATGAACAATTAATTCAACTTTTAAAGAAATATGTTGATCAAAGCAGTAACAAAACAAAAAAGAAACTATTTTACTACAGATTGAAAGCTCATGAATATAATTATGTAACTGCTATTAATTAATAACAGCTATAATATGTTCCACTTCATGTTTAAATGCCATTATCTACCTTCAACCCTGTATAGAGGCAATTCAAGTAATAATCAGCATATGACTGTCGGAAATATTGAGATGTTTGTTGTTGTTGCGGTTTTTACTGATTGATGTTTACTCTATAGATACTATTATTGTTTACAATATTTATGAACTGCAGTTCACGGACTTACCTCGTATGCCAATTCGGGTTTTTCTCTACCAATCACGGCAGATAGGCCTTGTCGAGACATTCTAGCAGTGTTCCTGAACGAAATGCTATTGATCACTTGATGACAATACTAGACTTATTTCATTCAGTGTCGTCTCTAACGGTGTACTTTACGCTGCCATGTGTTTTGGCTTCAGCCTTTGAGGCAAGTGAACGTAATCACGTGACAACCGCAATTTATACCAATTTGTATGTAAAGCTAGCAAACCGCAAAGTCGTATTTTTCAGGAGGTCTCACACCATAACACAATTGCAGGAAAAAAAGATATAGCATCAAAACAAAACATTAGCAATATCATTTTCTTATATGTTTCTTTAAGACTCTTTTAAAAATGAATTCTGTATATCTATTTATAGATACATTTATTAATAAATTAATTAATCTCACGTACATGGTATATCTCCTTGCAAACTCACGAACAAAACTTGTATATACTGACGATTCTAGTATCCCTGTGACAATATCCGGTGTCGCTCCCATACGGACGGTGGTTATAAACTCTCTCTCTCTCTCTCTCTCTCTCTCTCTCTATATTATATATATATATATATATATATATATAATCTCCTCTACTGGTGCTTTTCGTTTCTATTAACTGTCTTTTCTGTCCTTTAGTTACTTAATATGTATTCAAAGCCCCCTACTTATCAATATAGATCTTGACTATACATGTTACAATTAATAGTCTATTGCTTTCTAATCAGGACGTAATAAATAAATGAATAAAATAAAAACATTGATTAGTTGTTGTGAGATTAATTATATTCTTTATTTACTGGGTAACGGTTAATAGAAAGAAAGATAAATGAAATAAACGCTATGTTGCTACACGACACACGAGTATTAGAAGAAAAAAAATTGTGTGTTTCCGCTGGCGCATACATGTAAGATAATGATAAGAAACATGGTTGATAGGTCGGCAAAACATATGGGCTTTTTATACTTGTTTTATCTTACATTCAGCGGATGGGGCGAAAAACGTTTCCCAACCGTGATAATCCGTACGCCAGAAAAAATTAAAGTTACTGGTCGCTGGGGTCAGTCGGGTTATCAGAAAGTCAAGAAATAACTTACAAGGACAGGAACATGCACACTCGACGATATAACATCAAGCCTCTTATTCTTTAGGCAATGGCCGTATTGGATATAGTTATACAGGCCCGGATCCAGAAATTTTCTGCTGGGGGGGCCAAAATCCGAATGTGATATGAGTGGTAGGGGGGTTCGGGGGCATGCTCCCCCGGAAAAAAAAGTTTTTAGTGTGATGGAGATGCATTCTGAAGGGTATCTGGGGATAATAGTGAAGGTTTTTGTTGTTGTTGTTTTGTTTTTAAATCCGATATATTTGAAACTTGAAGGCCTAGGTCCCACTGGGAAAAAATAATCGGTGATGTGGAAATTAACATTTTTTTTCTACCGATGGCTCCCGATGTTTGAGCCAAAAAAAGACTGAGCAGTCCGTTGAAAAATGACAATTATTAAGCTTCGGGATTGGTCCGTTGAACATTCACTGTTGTTTCGGCTATGACACAATAGCCTTGAGTCCCGATGTTCGGAAAAGCACCGGGGGACCTCCTCCGATGATCGGCGAAGGTGCCCCGGAGTTTCACTGAGTTTGTAACATCATCGGGGGAATATCCCCGTAGATTAGGGGATCTTGCGAACCATCCTACGTGTCTCGGGGAAGATTATTGAGAGTATGAAAATTTGATGGTGGAATTAAGCGACAAAGTCAAGAGAAGACTTTTGGGGGGGGGGGGGGGGTTTAAGGGGATGCCCTAAGCAATGTCCAATGGCCTTTTTGACCGTCTCAGTCTAAGACTGGCCAAAACAGAAACTAATTTCTGGGTGCGCTTTTCAACCCTTGCCATTTTTTTAAGATTGGGAATGTGTCACAGAAAGGCCGCCTAATATCCCCGAATGCCCCCCTGATACTTCGGCGAGACATCACAGACGCATCGGGGATTCATCGGAGGAAAAAATATCGCGGAAGCTCCGTGAATGCTGACCGGAGCTTCTCTGCGGATATTTCCCCGATAAAACATCGAGAACACATCGGTAAAATTTCAATGAATTCTTTTTACAGTACACCCGAGGCCTCCCGATGACTCCACATGGCTCGCGACACTATTTCCATCGGGAGTGCGTATGCATCCCATCCCCGAGGCAAAAAAAAAAAAGCCAAGTGGGACCGAGCCTTAAGCATTGAACGATATAATGTTATCTTTTACCGGCGCAAAGTGATGTTATTGAATAACTGCTGTGCAATCGTATAAATTTGATTACAATTGCATTTACAGGCCCCGATCAAAAATAAATAAAATGAAAATAACAGTGGGGGAGATGGAAGCGCTGGGGGGGGGGGGGGGGGGGGGGGGGGGGGACTGATATTACTGAAAGGGCCTTACTTCTTCCGGGTAAGAAATACGGGCTTATCTTGTATTTTCATTCACAAACTGGCATAAAATATTTAATAAGGGTTTCCTGAACCCCCACAAAAAGTGACTTATGGTCATTAGTTTTTGACTCAACAGTGTAAAAGACAGTTTGTCAAAGACTGATAAAAAAATCAATTTTCACGTTAAACATAATCATTTTGTCAAAATTGTGGAAGGGAATAGGTTCGACCTTAATGATATTGGCTGTCAAATTGTCGATCTGGAAGCAGTCTTCACACAGAAATTCTCAGAAAAAAAATTAGGCGCACGTTATAGGGTTGGTGTGGGCCCCTTTTGTGTGTCATTTTTTTTTGTACATTTTTAGTTTTAGTTGAAACATTTTGGTTTTTCTTAATGTTTAATCAGTAACAAAACAAACAATATATGTTGATATTTAATATAAAATCTTTAATATCCGTTTTATTTTGCACATAAATTGTGTATTCTGTATAACTGATTACCTGGATTTGATTTGAATTAGTAATCATAATCTACACATATTCCCAAAACAATTTTCAAATTCTTTCATTTCTTAATTATATTCATAAATCTAAAATACACAAATTTTATAATAATTATTATTATTTTATTCGTAAATAATAAGAAAAGTGAACATGATGATGTATAGACCTATTTATATATTGAGAGAGTTAGTTAAGAAGAATTTAACTGCTTCGTTAAAATAATACTTACAAGTTATGTAAAAATAGTATAGCTGATGACATTTAGAAAACACAACCCATTTCTGATAAAGTTTAATTTACATGGCTAGCGATAGATATGCATCTTCCCCGCAGAATAGCTTTTTAATTTTTTTTTCCAAAATAAAATCGGCAATTTTTCATACCTGAAAGTTCATCAACCTGGCAGTTAAATTGCCCGCTTTTAATTCAAGATTTAAAATTTTATAGATGTAGAGAAAAGTGAATTTAAAATTTCGTTGATTAGAAAATTTATTTGAAAAATTTTTTGGGCTCAAGTGAAAATATTTCGATAGCAATTACATTTTAATGTCCAACTTAGTTGTTGTTTTTAGTGGCTAATTTTATACTAATCGATTTTCATGTTATTTCCTAAACACCACCTGTCTAAAATAGTTTTACTGATATAAAGTTTTTGTAATTGCCTATTTTTCTTTAATCATTAGATCGCTCGGCAGAAGAGATGTCCTTATGTATCACTCGACAATAGCCTGTGAATCAGTGAAGGTGTCAATCAATTTGCATACGCAGTACCTTAAACACATGCTTATCACTAAGTCATGGATGACTGCCGATTCGGATTACCTACACATTAACAGCAGGGGGGCATAAGACAATAGGAGTCTGGCTGGTCAGGTGGTTATGCGGTTGGTTCAGTATGGGGGCCAACGATGGGGATTTCCTCTAGACAGCTCAGACATTATGTAATCAATGGATTTTATAGCCTAGAAAAAAATGTATAACCAGGGCAGCTGGGGGCCAAGGCCCCCTCGGCCCCCCCCCCCCCGGTGAATCCGGGCCTGTATAATATATGGATATTTAGCATTGGTTATTTTCCTATACTTGAACTCTTTTTGTTTTAATTTATTTTATTACTGAGTGAAATGTTGATCTGAATTCTGAAGCCATTAATTAATTAATCTCCAGCGAAAGAGATCTCAAAGACCTGCCTTTAACACTCGCGAGAGGGGTTACAGCGGGCATGGTATACAGAGATAAATCTAAAGAGCCGGAGTTTTAATAGTTACGGCACGTGAAATTGGCGTCTAGCACGGGATGGGTTACTTCATATGTCAGGTTAAATCAGGCAGATCGGTGTATTTTGTTTATACTATTGAAATAATAATAAACTAAACAATTAATTCAAGTAAAATTTTAGTCACTAAACAACGGGCGACAACCTGAAAATATCGATTGAAATACGAAAAAAATCCGAATGCTAGCTTTACGTGTGATCATGTGATCAAAGATGTCGACCTCATTCCAAAACAAATTGAATGACTTGGAGCGACGATTAAAAGCTGAAAATAAGTCAAGGGAACGGGATCGCGTAAGACATTATGACGCGAATCCAAGCCCTATCAGGAGACCAAAGCCATGTTCGTATAACTCCCAAAACCTGCTAGATTAACAAATATCCTCGGGTTTTTGCGCCAACTCTCGTGACTTTGTTGACGGATAGACTTGACTGTCTTTGTATCGAATTAATTATAACAGCTTACAATATACCGTGTTTTATGAGACATGTACTGATAATGTCTGTTCATCGTTACCAATTATATGTTTCAGTGGGTGATTTTGGAGCGGCATTAAGGTCCAGTTCAGCCCCATCTGCCACGAGCAGAAGGCGACCAGGAGGATTGGACTGTAACCCAATCAGACAGCCCGACAGGTGAGGGAGAACTTGTTACCTATGGTTGTTATAAAATATACAAATGAAATATATCATGGTTGATATCAAAATAATCATTTCCATACTCAAAATATTAGTTGGATGGAAAGTATTTCACGTAAGTTTATTTAAAGAATTAATGTAAAATGGTGTTCCCTAATATTGCAATATCAATGATTGGAACAGAAATAAAAATTTTCTATTTATTTTGGTATTTATGTTATTCCACCTTTGTACCATAATGTAAAAAAAAAATTAACCCTTTTGTTAAAATTTTTTTAATGAAAATCCTATTCCTCTTGTATCGCAGTATTTCTTATAAATGAAGGCTGGCTTCATGTACAGGTGTCGCTACATGAATAAAAGAGTTATCATTCTTAAAGCAATGCATCAAAGATCAGCATTTGTCGAGTTAATTAATTCATTATTTAAGCTATAATACATAGTATAAATCATTTTTGGCACACATGGGGTAATAACAGTGTTCGAATTAAATCTGATATCCAACTTGCCCCCATTTATTTAAACTTGCCCTACTTTGTATGTGGAGAAACCGAATTCATGGAATCAACATAAAAACATAATTGAAAAGTGGTTAAATTTATTTATGAAATTAACTTGATCAATTTTGTGTCATTTTCTTATTACTGAATTAAAACACTCATGTATTGTGCACATTTCTATGGCTTCAAATTTGATTTCGGAGAAGGGGTGCCAGAATAAACGAGAATTCAGTTTTTTCATAGTGTTTCAAAACTTCACCCCACCAACTAAGACGCAATACCAGTAATGGCAAAGTCTATATGAGTTATATTTTAAATCAGTATTAAAGCTTTATCGTATATGCTTGCAAGAAAACTGTCGTCTTTTTGTGATTTCTACAATATAATTGTGTAATAAATGCTTACGAAATCATTGTTCTCGTGCTCATATTCATTTTGTTTATATCGCTGTGAACCTCCCAGAACTCGTTCAGTACTGCCTGTACTTTATATTATAAAACCCAAATACGATGTTTGCATTGTCATTTCTGAGACAAGTTCAAAATTTTTAAAAAATTCAGTAATTTTTTGTTTTTAGTAGGTTAAGATGATGTTTTAGCCAGTTACTTCCAATTGAGACAGAACTGTTATATTAAAGATAATTGTGTACTTCAAATTTCAATAGGAAAGGGACTTGTGACAAACAAACAACATTTAGTTGTCAACATTTGAAGACTATTACTCAAACTAATGACCATAATGAACATAAACATAACAATGCAAGCTGAAAGTGGATACTAGAGGTGTGAATAATAATCATCGCATGACTGACTTGTGGAAGCAGTAGAACTTATGTTATCTAGTTCAATTGAATATCTGCAAAACACTTTTGGCTAAACAAAATGTACGAAGAATGAGTGCACATTATAGAAGGGAAATAGATTTTTACTAAGGTTTTGAACCTCAAACTCGGGATGCCCACTATACATTAATGCGCACAATACATGAGTGAGTAATTTTAAGGTTGCACAATTATTGGCATTTTAATTTGCCCTCTATGAGTTTTTACTTGCCATGGCAATCGGGCAGGCAGCTATTTCGAACACTGAATAAGCAGATGTGTAATAGTAGGAAGTTTATATACTGCAAGAAATTCATGTTTACCATTTTGTGGAGACATATTAATTTTTTTTTTATTTCAACTAAAATTGCAACTTCCTGTTTACACAGAGGTGTCACTAGGTGGCAATTGACAGTCTGTACTGTCAAAATGACATTTCCATGTTACCACCACTATACCCTGGAGTTTTCATGCACATACAGTAGAACCTTGTTAAATTGAAGTCCTTGGGACCAAGCTGAAAACTTCGAAATAACAATTATTCGGATTAAAAATCCAATGGAAATTTCAGTTTATGAGCGTGCATTTTCATTACTGTCACTTATTGTGGAAATCGTTATGCCGTGAAAACCACCTATTAGGTGTTCATATATACTATTTGCAAGTTATGAAAAGTAATGAAAATATATCATGATCTACTTAGATGCTTCTGATGAACATAATCATTCTACCATGTCAAGCATTGATACATATTTTTACCGTCAATCTCCTGCTCAGGTAGTGTCGCATGCCAGTGACAAACGCGATGATATGAAATGTACTAAAGATCTGACACCTGGGTTTATCTGCTTGCACTTGCATATTTTGCAACCTGTCAGACATCGATTAGCAATCATCAACAATTCCGGTGGGACACACGTTGCCCAACCCAATCTTGAAAAAGATGTGAAAAACTTGCCCGAGCCATCACTCCAGGCGCCTCTGCAAAATAAACTTGATTACTGACCCGGATACGATTGATATTAAGGATAGTAATTAGTTCACGAAAATTTATGAAATTTGACTTCGAAATAAAAATTGAAAAATGTACATGAATTGTGACCTCGGGACCGGGATTTTTACTTCAAAATAGCTAAAAAAATAGAAATAGCGAAATTCGGATTAAACATTTTATTTTTAGTTATAATACGGTTTGTACGGTTTATTTTCACAATTCAGCAGACACTTTTAGGGATATCCCAAATGTAGATAACTTGTGTATCATTTAATATGTTTTTGCTCACTACATGCTATACTGTAAATAGTTGTTTTTTTTTCTTTGTGGCAGTCAGCATTGTTTAAATATTGTTTCCAGTACTTTAATTATCTCAGTTACATATTAAGTGTAAAAATCACATAAATATTCAGTTTATTAGCACTGGTTACGGTCACTCTAGGTATCCTCTCAAAAAAAAATAAATAATAATAATAAACTGACTCTACTCCAAACATGACACTTGTCATGTGGTCCATACCATGTGATTTTTGTACCGGTAAATAAAAATGGAGGAAAAATTGTTCCAATGATGTGACATCACAGAGTAATTCAATAAAATAGAATTTAACTTTTTTTTAATTAGGATTGGAAACATTTTTTTCCAGCTAATGCTGATGCTATCTCTTAGAGTCTGTCAAAACATAAAAAGCATGTAAGAAATTACCCCAATATTAAAGCTGGCTATTTTCAGATTTGCAACAATATACTATATGTCAATCACTTGACCGTTCTGACAGATTGCTGGAACCAGACAAACCAAAACATTGACAGATATGCATTCATTAAATGTTTCGGGGAGAAAATTATAAACGGCTTTAAAAGTAATTGTTTTTTTTCTCTTTAAAACAGATTACGCTTATAATATTTATTTTTTTTACTCATGACAACTGTATTTTCCACACACTTGATGAATCTGACTATAGTTGAGAATCAGATAAAGAAAATACCAACGCTAATGATCATAAATGATGCAATCAAAACATGTGTAAACAGAAATTTCTGTGCTGCTTGGAAACATGTGCGCCAAAAACACATGACTTGAAGATAATGTATGGAGAAATATGGTATGGTATTTAGCCAGTGCATGCTCTACAACAGAAACCCATTTAATGCAGGACACATTATATTGCAGTTTCATGATTGTTGTTTACAAGTGCAGCAAAGCTTACAAAAACAATGTTTGAAACTTTCATTGAATACTTGTGTACCATGAAACATATGCAGTAACAATAATAGTTATGTTTATTTAGAAATATGTATGTATATATGTGTATTTAAAGGGACAATATAATTTTAATACTAAACTGTACTTCATGTTATATTAAATTCAAACTATCCAGTAATAATAACTCACATTAATAGAAGGAGTAATTAAACGCCCCAGAATTGTATACGCTAAATTACTGGTGGAACCAGTACATGAGCTTCTTGCTACAATGACCCTGGCCTGGCTTAATATTTTAAGGAGTTTGGCTGCTGTTATACCAGTTATATGATGAAAAATGTCATCACTGGTGGCATCATCTTGATGTTAACCCTTTACTTCATGAATATTCATGTACATTTTTATGACTTCATGAATATTAATTAACTGAACTTAAAATGGTATATGAAACAGTTGATTTTTCTTTGCTCTGCAGACTGTGTAGATTCTAAGCTACAAAAGTATATATGCAAGCAGAGGAGACCCTTATCAGACAGCTCCTATAATCTGCTCTGTTTGCAAATGTGTCAAAATGAGTCTATATGAAGTAAAGGGTTTTCTCCTTTTTTATGCTGAATTGTTTTTATCCTGTTTTTTTTTTTTAACAAAATTATAAAGTAGCTGTTTAACTAAAAGCACCATATTTGGCCAGCCAGTACATTACTATGGTTTTCAGCAAGTGTGATGTACTTGAAAAAACAATTCTGACAGACTCTTCAAATTTTATAAATGTTAAACAAATTTGCATTTTCAGTATCAATAAATGTATTTTTTAAAGCTGATTAATATTTCCTTTCCCTATTGTAAATAGTCTAGATCATTGATTAAGTAAAAAATATTTACAATTTAGATATTTGATGTGTCCATTTCTTGTTTTACAGTGCTGAAATAGAACAAAAATATCAGGAGATCATGAAGCAAACTGGCATGTTGACGCTAGGGGGAAAGGTAAACATTTTCTGTTTTTTTTTTATTTTAGGATGTATACTTTTAACAGTCTAGCTTGGAATTAAGTCAGAGCATATGACTGAATGGTAAAACTAAAACCTTCCATACTGTCCCCAGTGGCCAAGTGGTTAGAGCGTCCACCTTGGGAACGGGAGGGTGTGGGTTTGATTCCCGGCTGCGATGTACCAAAGTCATAAAAAGTGATACTGTTATAGCTCCCTTGCTTGGCATTCAGCATATAAGGGTAGCTCAAAGACTGGTTGGCCAGGTGTCAGAATAATGTGACTGGGTGTGGTATCATGCCACATGTCTATACCGTGATACTGCAGTGTGGCAGCACTATATCTGTTTCAAGTAGACATCGTCTCCAAATGACTGAAATATTGACAGTGGGATGTTAAACCCAGCAAAGAACAAAACTTTTTGTCTGTTTGCATAAATATATAATTAAATGAAAAAAATCTATGTCGTAAATTTGAAGAAAAAAAACTAAAAGTGTTGTGTTTTTTTAGATATTTTTACTACCTGTGGCTTTCTTATTAGGAAAATTAGTGTTACTGGTATATGTCAGCTAAAATAAGTTTAATAAAAATTTAATTTTGACAATATCACAAAAAAAAAATCATTAAAATTTCTTGAATTATTTCTTTTGAGAAAAGAAAATTGGGAAAATAATGGTGGTTCTGGGGGAAAATAATGGTGGTTCTGGGGGGGAAAATAATGGTGGTTCTGGGGGAAAATAATGGTGGTTCTGGGGGGGGAAATAATGGTGGTTCTGGGGGAAAATAATGCTGGTTCTGGGGGAAAATAATGGTGGTTCTGGGGGAAAATAATGGTGGTTCTGGGGGAAAATAATGGTGGTTCTGGGGGGAAAAAAGTTTTAAGCTTAGTGAAACAAATAGTAACATGATGATCTGATAGGCAAAATCTCCGAAACTGTAGAATTTTAGTACTACATGTACTTGAAAAAATGGTGCTGAAGATTTAAGATTTAAGGAGTAAGATATTCTTAGAGTGAAGAGCTAGAGATCTGTAATAATTTTTGCTTAATTGTTGGTTTTCAGAAAGTGTCAGTTGACATCAGTGAGTTGGAGGCACTTGGGGAGCTCGGACATGGAACATGTGGTCAAGTGATAAGGATGAGACACAGGTCCAGTGGCGTCCTTATGGCTGTCAAGGTAACAGACTCGGTGGTTGGTTGATGATCTTCATGCTTTAAACTGATCAACCATTTTCTTCATGTAGACAAATTTTGATGACTTGAAAAACAGGATAAACCCAGATCACGGTCCTCCCTGTTTTCTAATATAATATTGTAGCTCAGATTCTACAATATCTCACTCAGCCCCTCTCCGCGTTGGTTCAAGTCCCGGCAATGTCATTCGGATTTTCATGTGAGGAAGCCTTCCAGCTGGCTTGCAGTAGTTCAGTGGTTCTACCTGGATACCTCAGTGCATTCTGGGTCTTCCTTCACCTGTATTTTGCTGGACGTCGCAATATGACTGAAATACTGCTACAGCGACGGTCAGCTAAAAAAAAATCAATTTGGGTCCCTTCTAAATTGTAAATGGGTCCTGTT
>CM037787.1:38702717-38752717 GCA_021229015.1 Solen grandis
GTTTCTCTTTGCAATTTACTCAATGGCCGTGTTGTAAAGAATACTTTTTATTTCTTTAACATTTTCCTCGTTGGTGATATATATTTCTGTCTATAATGCATTTTGCATTGTAGTTCACACGAGGGTGACTGCAGCACGTGAGAGACCAGGTTCCGTGTACGCAATGCATATTACAAATAATGGTACTGTATACCACCGCATCCTCAGTCGCACTATAGCAAACACACGTATACATACTGATACACTAGTAGACACTGGGAGTCATTATGCTGTTAATTGCAAGCGGCCATTACCAAATACATTGATATAGATATGATACTCTTACCAAATTAAATAAACGTTTATGCAAAATAAATTACGAAATCCACACACAGAGATTGCGGAAAAATGCGCTTTCTTGTTTGTGTGTGTGTATTTTAAAATAGGGCAATATTCGAATTTACAGCACATATGCGACTTAAACAAAATGATATAATACGTATTAAATAACGAATTTGCTAACATACGAATATATGATGAAATATTGTATTAGCAGTTTGCTTTTGTTTTGATGCAATACATATCAAAATATAACATATGCAATAATACAGTAAATATGTAAATTGCCTATGCACAAATGTAAACATCCAAAGTCATAATCATGTATAATAACTATATTTGTAAAATTCTGTTTTAAAACTAATTGAATACTTCAAAATAATGCATTGTTGTTTGTTACAAGTTATGTTACACAAAAGTTGTCCACTAATGTAGACCCCCATATTTTCTATAAATATGTAACATCAGTCCACAAAAATATGTATTCTCAAATTTGACGATATCGGCGAAATTTAATGTCAACGAAACATATGGATTGGGCTACGTAAATATCTGAAGTTTTGATAAGTAGGATCAGATGTTTCTATGGAATGTATATATATGTGAGTGTTTGTTTATGTTCTGTTGTTGTGTTGGAAGTTACCGCCGCTGCTGTATTTCAGTCCTTTGACGGCGTCCAGCTGCTTTATGGTGAAGGAGGACCTCGACTGTATAGAGACATCCGCTACCATATGCCAGCTGTACAGTTTCCTCAGATGAAGACATTGGACTCGAACCCACGGCTATGAGGTGGTAAGTGATGGTAAGTGATGGTAAGTCTGTGACTATAAACAGATGGCCACGACGACCACTGTTGTATTTTAAATATTTGTTTCAACAATGAACACAATTTTTATATTCTGCACAATAGTAAAATCATGATACATGATTTTACTGGTAATGAAGCAATTGGATTTTTATATAAATTGAATGATGGTCCCAAACAAGACCTAATAAGATGCTGTTTACATGTCAAATTCTCATTTCTAAACCACCTAGTTTTCAAGTGAAACAAAAATAAATCTATATCGATTTTTGGTATGTTCTTTAAACTGTTCATTCCGTGCGAATTGTTGAAAACACGCGTCGTTAAATATAAAATAAATGGGAAAATATGTTCCCAAAACTATGACAACGATTTAAAGAAAGCGAAATCTCTTATTTTTGTATCCTTAACTGCTGTCAATATAAAATAATTAAAATAGAATGTAAGACGTTAACATTAGCCATATAAAAATCGGTGTGGCGGCGCGAACGGATGGATAATCCGATATTAAATGATTTTAATGGGTGTAACAAGCGGTATGTCCACCTATGATAATGCAGGAGGGGCGGGAAGGTACCATCGTCATGTAAGACTGTGCCAGCGCGCAACTGCGCTTCGGCAATTAACCATTTCGTCCCAATGAAGTCTCGCGTCGCCTTCGGATTCTCGCGAAATTTTGACGTGTCCGAGATTCTCGTCATTTCCCATTTTGTTATCGTGAAACACAGTGAAGTCAAGTGTAACATTGAGAAGATGGTCACGTGGTAAACTGAATGTCAATGCTTCATTCCAAACGGGTGTGAACACATTGTGCTTTGTAGAGGTCTTCTTCTTTTTCACTTTCTTCCCGTTTCCGTAATTTAGAACTACTTTCACATATGGATCTGAAATAATATAAAAATAACATTTTACAATGGTATCACCGTATATATGAAGATTTACGGATATCTATGAATAAAATAAAATGAGTAATAATGACATTTAATTTATAAAACAAGAGGGCCATTATGGCCCTAAATCGCCCACCTGAATTCAACTGCGATAGAAAATTTCTTAAGTAGGGAAAAAAATATACATAATATACAGTATTTAAATTTGATTAATCTTTAGCTCTGGTGGCCATCTTGATAGGCGGACCGGAACGATTTTAGCTATTTTTGCTCAGTACAACCCAAGGAACATTCCTGTAAAGATTCATTAAAAATCTGCTCAGCAGTTAAGGAGGAGATGTCGTTTAAAGAATTTCTATTTTTAGTTCTGGTGGCCATCTTGAATGACGGACCGGAATGATTTTAGCTAGTTTTGCTCAGTACCACCTAAGGATCATTTCTGTAAAATTTCATCAAAATCTGCTTAGCGATTTAAGGAAGAGATGTCGTTTAAAGATTTTTTCTCTATTTTTAGCTCTGGCGGTCATCTTGGTTGGCGGACCGGAACGATTTTAGCTATTTTTGCTCAATATCACCAATGATCATTCTTATTGAGTTTCATCAAAATCTGCTCAGCGGTTTAGGAGGTGGAACTCAGATAAGCAAAAATGGACTTTGGTGAAATATGTACATGATCATGTATTATTCCAATACAATCGTGATAAAAATAATGTATAAATACATTTAAAAAAATGTTCTGGGGACATGAAAGACAATATTGGAAATCTTGATGAAAAGTTAATGCTTTAACCGAACAGTAAATGGACAAGAAACAATAGGGAACAGATCGAGAACAGTGATACATGCTACAAAGGGACAGCAGCTGCAAAGGACGCTAGAGATATGGAACGCGATCGCAAAAAGGGACAGCAGCTGCAAAGGACACTAGAGATATGGAACGCGATCGCAGATCTATTCGGAAATAAACATCTAATGTAAAGAGGATTCAAGAAGAGGAGAGACGACATAAAAATATCAATACATGGAACAACAAAAGAAGGATATAGACCAACAGTGACGGAAATTGCCAATATAAGGAGAAGACGGCAGTATGTAAAACCGAAAGCTAGTAGAGTAGAATACAATATGACAAAACTAAGAATATTGGGTAGAAAAGGAGGCTGAATTCAAAAAAGAATGTTTACACTGTAATCCTGTATTACAATTGGAATAAAAAGTGGATAAAACAGACCATAAAGAGACCAAATAAGGTGAATTTGAATTTGAATTTTTGAGTTCACCGATGCTGCGACAGTATTTCAGTCATACAGCGACGTCCAGCTAGTTACAGGTGGAGGAAGACCCCGAATGCACTAAGGCATACGGGAAGAACCACCGACCTACCGCACGCCAGCTGGAAGGCTTCCTCATATGAAAATCCGAATGACCATGCCGGGACTCGAACCCACGCGGTGAGGGGCTGAGTGAGTGTTAAACTCAGCGACTTTACCCTCTCGGCCACAGAGGCCCCGAAATAAGGATAATTTGACATGTAGAAAGAAGCAACAGAAATTAGAAACATATCAACAGGACCATGAATAAAATTACACCAGACATCAGAACAAGATATTGTCATTTAAAGACGTAGATTCTAAAGGGATAGGAACAATTTGAACAGGAGAAGTAAAACATATCGACAAGAACAGAAATAGACGAAACCACCCGAAAAGGATAGGAGGAAGAGAAGACAACGGAGAGTGTAGACGACCTACCCATCGTAATCTTGCCGTCCTCTGTATGTTGCAGGTTTCTGGCCTTCATTACAACGACTGTCAGACGTTCTGCACTGGACAGGTAGCCAAGAGAGAAGATGAGCTCGCCGGTCTGCAATGCAATAATATTATTAAGTTGGTCTTGGAAGCAAGTAAACCGTAAGACATAATCAAATAAGACAGATCTTGGAAACAATTAAACCATCATATAAGACAGGTCTGGAAAACAATGAAACCATCAAATAAGACAGGTCTGGAGAAGAACTAGCAACTCAATTTAAAACAGGATCAATGTTTGTGAGTCGAGTGGTTCGAAAAATATTTTTACCTAGGTAACTGAGGATAATTCAACTCGAAGGATCCATGACTTGCTGTGAAATATATGGTCTGTCTTTGACAGATACCGGAGAAAATAAATTACCAATAATTACAAAAAAATGAAATAAAATCCTGCCCCCCCCACACACACACACACACACACAAATCTTAATGTTCACACTGACCAATTTATAATTCTATTAAGAAGAGATACTAAACGTATATTAGTCTTGACCAGTTACAATTCACTTAGGTGCACAAAAGTTCCTAAAATGGAATTCATCTTCTAATATACATGTATTGCAAAAATAAAGAATTTCTGCAAAGTAGGCAAAGTGTATCAAGCTTGACCAGGACTTGGATCGAACCTGGTCCGCCGGCGTGCAAGTCCAATGCTCTAACCACTGAGTACTGCTTTCAACGAATATATTCTGTAAATGTTAACCAAATTAAAGGTTCTTATTTCTGTCTGCTGTTGGGTTTGATTTGACAATACAACAGTCTTTTGTCATAAAGCTAAATCCGGTACATCACTTGGTATGAGATATAGTTTATATTTTTCCCCTTTTTTTATAGAATTTATAGCAAAAGAAGCGGAACAGAGCACTGTCGTAAATTCAAAAAATGAAATATGAACGATTTCAATATTACAGTTTGTCATGTACGTTATTCCTTCAATCATTCAGACTGATTTACATATCCACTTGCTTGACTGTACTCAGTTACTAAGATAACATTTCAATTGTTGGATTGAGAGCTGATAGCTTCATTTACCTTGTATCGTGCAGTGGCGCTAATGATGGTTCAAATGAGACAATCAAACGGTAAAAGAGAGGTTTACAGCATCAGGTAGTTAGAATAACTCGTATAATAATTTTCGTAGCATTTCAAAATA
The DNA here is from genome assembly GCA_021229015.1 of Solen grandis. Taxonomy (NCBI): domain Eukaryota; kingdom Metazoa; phylum Mollusca; class Bivalvia; order Adapedonta; family Solenidae; genus Solen; species Solen grandis. Next base: position 38,707,695 of record CM037787.1, read on the forward strand.
TATTTCGTTTTCAGTAAAAAGCTGATGGATTATTGAATTTATCCAATTTTAAAATCGCATTTATTCAAAATAATCATATCAGAAAATACCGATAGATAAAACATTACAATTTAGTCAGAGAGATTGCGGAAGTAAATCGCGATTGGTTTGCTTTGAATGTTGTTTAACTAGCTTTTCAAATAGGATGATAAAAAGACTCAACCGTCAAGGTCCTATCTGATCTAGCCTTTCAAATTGATGCTTCAAATTGATATAAATCATATATCTGAGTTAGACGAATGGTTGTTTTTTTGAATTTAGACCTGAATTCTGTACATCACGAGCTGATAAAAATGTGAATGCGAATGTCAAACCATAGAAGCATTTTGAACGACTAGTAATGCAGTTCATTGATTCTAGAAGAAAGAATAACGTGGGTTTCAGACCTTTTGAGACATTTTGAGTTCGAGATAACGATATTTCAAAGCATATGGTGAATTTGTAAAATAGAGTGATTCGTTCCATCGGTATATTTACTGCTTGATATTGTTCAAAACGGTGACATGGCGCATCCAGAATTTGTGAAGGAAAGGGATTCTGTCCTAATCTTCACAAGTACAAAATGAATTACATAAAGAAAATCGAAAGTGGATATATAATTCAATAAAAAGACAGTTATTGAATTGAAATCCATTTCGGGGTAAGATGTACAAAATTTCATTCTCAGTTTAAGTAACAAGCAGGAAATAGTGGCTATAAAATGACCTATGTAAATTGACGGTCTAGCGATCACTAGTTCATCGAGAAGGTAAAGAGTGCTTACATCTTTGATTTTCTTCTGTTCCCGTGGGCTCAACGCTTTCCAGACTGTCTGTCGCTGGCTGAAATCCACGCTATCAAACGGTACGTTTACTTGTCCAATGCATTCATGTCGCGAAAACTGATCATAATCGAACACAAGTAGTTCCAAGGTTAAAGTGTCTAAAGTATCCGGGTCGACTTCAAATATGAACTCCTCGTCAAATATCGGACAGGTTGTCTTTCGATGTACTTTGCTTTGCAATTGCGTTCGTTTATCCGGCAAGAGACACACTTTACAATAAGGGTCAGCAGTTCCGCTGAAGTCACGTGATGCTAGATTGTCCGCCTCTATTAAATACACAGTGAGAAGGCGAGTTTCTTTATTGAAATCAAGGCAAAATCCAATTGTTCCAAGCTGTTCTTCTTCTATACTGGCAACTGACTGCTGACGTTGTAAAAGCTGAAAATAGATTTGAATGCCTGTAATTGAACCCGTATTATCTACCACCCTTACTAAACAGCAAATATGTTTAAATAGGCAACTTGAACACTTTACCCCATTTAGACGCGTTTCGAAGACTTGACAAAATCAGTCTCATTTCAGACAAGTGCATTCTGGAGCTATCTGATCAGGATCTCCTCTGTTTATACAATATCCTAACTCAGGTTCGACAAAGAAAAACCCATTATTTCATGTATCCATTTAAAATTTTCAATTAGTTCTCATCAAGTCATCATGAATATTCAACAGGTAAAAGGTCAATATCAAAAAATAAAAATGTATATTTATCACCCATTTAGCAAGAATTTGGCAAAGCAGTCACTGCTTAACACCACATAATCTGGACGTCTGTGACAGGGTTGAATGCAGTCAGTCAACTTATACAACCAGCCAACTTATACAACCAGTCAACTTTTTCAACCAGTCAACTTAACAACCAGTCAACTTTTGCAACCAGTCAACTTATAAAAACAGTCAACTTTTTCAACTTGTCAAATTATACAACCAGTCAACTTTTTCAACCAGTTAACTAATACAACCAGTATACAACCAGTCAACTTATAAAACCAGTCAACTAATACAACCAGTCAACTTTTAAAACCAGCCAATTTTTACAATCAGTAAACTTTTTCAACCAGTCAACTTATACAACCAATCAATTTTACAACCAGTCAACTTATACAACCAGCAACTTTTACAACCAGTCAACTTAAACAACCAGTCAAGTTTTACAACTAGTCAATTTTTACAACCAGTCAACTCTTTAATCAGTCAACTTATACAACCAGTCAACTTTTTCAACCAGTCAACTTTTTCAACCAGTCAACTTATACAACCAGTCAACTTATGCAACCAGTCAACTTATACAACCAGTCAACTTTTACAACCAGTCAACTTTTTCAACCAGTCAACTTATACAACCAGTTAACTTTTACAACCAGTCAACTTTTTCAACCAGTCAACTTTTTCAACAAGTCAACTTATACAACCAGTCAACTTTTGCAACCAGTCAACTTATACAAACAATCAACTTTTTCAACCAGTCAAATTATACAACCAGTCAACTTTCTTCAACCAGTCAAATTATACAACCAGTCAACTTTTTTCAACCAGTCAACTTATACAAACAGGTCAACTTTTTAACCAGTCAACTTATACAAACAGTCAACTTATAGCAACCAGTCAACTTTTACAACAGTCAACTTATACAACCAGTCAACTTATACAAACAGTCAACTTATACAAACAGTCAACTTATACAACCAGTCAACTTTTACAACCAGTCAAGGGTATTAAGGGGAAAGGGGTGACTTAGCTAAGATGGCTGCTAATAACAAATCAAGCGTATTATATTTTTCTGAAGTTTTAAAGTTGGAAGTTTAAAACATATTGACTGTTTGGCACATGTGACCCTGTAAAATGGCAACACACACACATAAGCTCGGTTTGTTTATATGGTGAAGTGTTGTGAATATAAAACAGAAATTAACAGATTAAATACAGATGCTGTATATTTGTTTTAGAAGGACATTCTTAGTTTATATTCAGTTAATCGATATTGAAATGAAGGGAATATATGCAAATTGATCCGTCAACATTTTAGATTAACCAAATTTGTGACAAAGAATTTAGATCTACGATGAATTTAGCTTCCTTAAATGAAAGCGTTTCGGTGAGCAAGCAGCTAGTATTGTACAATGTTTATCAACTGTGAATAAAAAAAAAACTTTCATACTGTAATCTATTGTAAATATGCTAAGTTAAATTAATTAGATAATGACTTCACATAAAAAATCTAACTGTAAAGTAAATTGGATTTACACAGCCATAACAACTTGAATTTATATATATATTTAATTTATATATTTGGTCTCTCGAGGGAGATAATTCAGTTTTACTATGGAACAGGATTTTAACCTAATCAAATGTTGTTATCACACATTAATACAAGAATGTGATGTAATTTTGATAATACTAATGTATATATCATAATCATTCATATTGATATCAGAATATGACATTTGTCCATGGCCCCAGTCAAAATAGTTTTCTGAACTGTTAACACTTACACGGTAGCTGAAAAACATTATTGATGTTGTCGTGCGTGGTCGCACCTATGATTTTTTTCTATCAGTTACATATATTACTGAATAAAAATACAAAAATATATACCCAGTTTTAAAAAAGTCATATGTTTGTCAAATAATATGTATTATTTCTATCAAAAATGCGGTGTCTAAGGAAGCAAAAATAACCTTTAAATTAATGTATCAATACTTTCAATACTAAGATATAAAATATCATTTATTAATAAAATAATAGTGCGTTTAATTTAACCAAACTCTGACAGCATATCTTCTTTCGCATTCGGAACAATGTACAAACGTTCTTTTTGGTATCAAGTGTTTTGAAATTTGGTGAAAACCAATGAGCATGGTAAGAAAAAGCAGACGATTCTTCCGGTATGAAAGAGGCAGTTCAGACGCAGTAATTCTACTTATGAGATATACTATTCCATTGCTTTCACTCTTGAAGCTTTTTCCTCCCCTAAATTGGCTCATAGTTTTCTTTCTTTCTTTTTCTTTCTTTCTTTCGGCGTACTTTTGAAAAATCAGCAAGTGCATAATATGTAATGGAAGTTGGTTTTCTTTTTTAATTTGTAAATTAAATCCGTTTTGGTATATAAACTTTACAACACCTCCCATAATTTTAGCATTTATGAACATTTTTGCTAGCGTTTCCAACATTATAATAGCTCTAATCTGTTTTACATGTGACAATTATTTAGCTACGCCGAATATCTTTGTTAGAGATATTTCTTGTTTTCAGTATTTTTTCGTGCATGGCTGCCTTTGAAATTCATGCGAGCAAATCTCAATTGTTCCTGTCCATACGCATTACCTTTTTTTCACAAGAACTTATATTGACAATCACCTTCAGTAAGCCATTTTCTTAAGGTATAAAAATTGAGGAATACTGACTGTTACATGTTGTGTTTTTGTTCTTTCACTTTAGTTTGAAATTTAAATCTAAACATGAATACATCCCAGTGTTTAATAGCTATACTATGGTGACAGGTAGTCAATGGCTGACATGGTTGTACAAAAACATGACCCTGTGTTCTCGAAAATAAGATGGTACTTAAATATGATATTATACTCAGACTCAAAATATGTCCATTTGTTTCAAGAGGAATTTGAGTATAGTACTCAAATTTGAGCCAGGGGCATGGTTAAGTTTGTTATATTGCTGGCGAGCAATTTAAACTCATTCATTGGAATCTGATAAGTGCTTAAAACCTTGAAAGATGATTGTTTAGTGTCAAATAAAACCAATGAGCTGCTATGACCAGGTTGTCGTATAAGAGATGTCTCCACCTTTTTTTTCAATTCTTCGAAACGTTTACGTCCATTTCTGACGTGAAATCTTTTTGCATTTATTTCAATTCTGCCACGAGGAACAAATTTCTCGCAGTCCTTTGCCGCTCGTTACAAAATATCATTAGAGACTCCTCATCATGCTAACGCTGAAATATATTTGAAATTTGCAGCGGATTGAAAAAGCTCTAAATTCAATAAAACTTCTTGTCTTGTAGTGTCAAGAAATAATTACAACAACGTTGTGACTTGCCCCATCAGACATTTTTTAGACTTACAGGTGAAAAAGGCATATATTGCGAAACAGAAAACTTAATTTTATCTTTCTCATCTATATTTTATATGTCAGGCTTGTTTTCTTACAACAAATGGCGCCTTGGTCCAGTGGTAACGTGCCTGACTGCGGATCCGAAGGTTGTGAGTTCAAACTCCGTCGTGGGCAAGAGTTTTTCATGGCCTTTCCTGACGCAAAGTACTGGTTCAACTCATGAAATTTCGAGAGTGATAAGTATAAGCTGTCAGAACTTGTTTCCCATTCGACGTAAAATAAATATGATTAACTACAACAGACCGTAACTCGAAATAAATTAAATTTATTTAATGCTTTTCGATGGACTACCTAGAAATAAGAGTGGATTATATCCTGATAATTTCACTATATTGAACAGTGAAATTATCAGGAACTTGAACCCGACCCTACGTTATAAACTGATCGGAGCGTCAATTGTGCTGGGTTTTAAAAAATAAATGACGTCATAACGCACGCGACGTCATCCCGCAAATTTTGACGTATATTGTGTATAAACAGCTAATTTCTGGTCTTGAAAGCATTAGTTAAAAGAAATAATTGTTTGTTTTGTTGAAAGATTGATGTATAATTTCATTCGTGTACATAATTCAGATACATTTTCACTCTTGGCTACGCCACTTGTGAAAATATCACTTTTTATGTTCACTCAGTGAAATTATTAAACGATCTTACACTAAAACAAGCAATTATCCTCTATGTACTCGTGCAACTTAAGATATAAAACATCTGCATTCCACAAGAAATTGTTTTATGTCGCAGACCAAAATCCTTACAACTTACATTTCTATTCAAAGATAACAAAATATGATTGCATTCTTTCTTTTTCTATGCAGTAGATTCACTCTAAATCACAGCTGTACTTCTTTGAAAAAAGTTCCAAACTTTTAGTTTTCAACCTCTAACTGCACGCGCGTTTATACCCTTAGGCTTGCTATCTGTATGTATTTCACTATTCTGGCAACAAACAAACAAAAAATTTAATCACAATTATTATATTTTTTTAATTTTTTTTTGGTTTGTTTGGTTTAACCACCGACAGTATTTCAGTCATTTGGAGACGATGTCTACTTGAGACAGATATATGCCACGCTGCAGTATCATGCCGTAGACATGTGGCATGGTACCACGCCCAGTCACATTATCCTGATACCAGGCCTTCCAGTCCTGGAACTACCCTTTTATGCTGAGCGCTAAGTAAGGAATCTATACTAATACCATTTTTTTACGATTTTGTTTTGTCGCGGCAAGTGATCGAAAAAAATATTGATGTCAATAATAATAATAATGATAATAAAACAAATAATGATTTTAATAAAAGTACCACTACTATTATTATTATAATTGTTATTATCATAATGATTTTCAAAAGTATTTATATTGTTTTTATACATTTACTACAGTAACTACTAATAATATATGTAAAAGCACATGTACAATGTATAATATTTTGTGACTGACAGTTTCGAATGAGGATCTTGACGTTTGGTAACATACTTAAGTCTAATTTAATTCTATAGTTTGTCTATAAAATTAAGAATATCTTTCTCTTGCAATTAAGGTTGACAGTTTTAAATATTTATAAAGCACGAAGTAAAGAAAAAATAGTTTAACAGTCAAATAAATCACAATTCTCCCAATACTTCTTTGCAAACAAATGCAACACATACATGCTTGCACTATTGAACAAATTTAGAACCAGTATGAAAAATGCATTATACTCTCAAGGTAACGTTCCCTCTGATATTTTAAAGGCGTCTTCTAAGTAAGCCTGTGACTTTCTCTTAGGGACTAAGATCTACGTAGGAGTGAAATAAAATAGATAAACACTCCTATTGGTCGCTTTGGCATTTAAGAGTAAGACATTCCATTATGTACAGGAAATTACATCACTTGAAGCGAGGAGCAGAAAAATACAAAATGATGCAATAAACTTGGAACGTGACGTACCCGACGGTCATAAAGCTTTGAGTCAATTTTCCGGAAATCTATAGCGTCCTGCATTGATGCGCGACGCTGTCGGTTTCCCGTCGGGATAGACGGTGGTAGACCGTCGTAAGTCAGGACAGGAGTGGACTGGAATGTGTAGGTAAACTCTCGTGTGCCTCCTAATGACGCCGGCGTCACGGTACCCGAGCTGCCGTCTGAAAGAAAAATAAAATATAAAATAAAAAATAATATATGAAAGTTTGAAAGTTTTTTAATCATGGGGGTCAACCGTAACTTCTCGGCAGTTTCCGGCAAATTACGATATATTTACAAAGAATTGCCGAACGTATCATTAACAAAGTTTATTAAGCTCGCTTATGATAAAAAAAATGATACAATATAATATTATTAGAAGTAAATTTAGAAATCAGTTTTGTGTTATGTAATCCTAATTGACTTAAGAAGAGAACCTCTTATTCGTTTCTGTAGAAACAAGGGCATAAGTAAAGGAACTCTTTTGCTTTTGAAGTCCTAGATTTAGGTGAGAAAATGTCCGTACGCAAAAAAAAAAGAAAAAAAAAAAAAAAAAGGAAAGTAAATGTTGTTTAAATCTTGCATCAGGTGTAGTCGTTATTTTAAGCATACATTAAAACAAGTTTGTTTATTTTTTCAGTTCTCCATAGCGCCCATTATGGTACGGCTTCCTGGTAAATTACGACGCCAGTGCCTTAAATTTGCTACAATACCCGCAATGTTGTTTTCTGCTTAACTTTCATTTGCTTTAAGGCGCAATCCCGGAACAAATTATGTGTCTGTTGTAAGCCTGGTTGAACACTTCTGTAATGAAAGTCTTTACAGAAGTAGCAGAATATACTAAAATAGAAGAAGGAAGCTGGTGTTCTCCCATTTTGCTTCATTATGCACTTTAATTCATACTTTAAATGTATCGAGAACTGTTTGTAATTTGCCGAATCAATACCAGCACTTAAACCAGCGGTAATAAACATTGTTTTACTGATGGCATTACAACATTGTTAACAAAACGAAAACTTTTGGTGCGATCAGCATCAGAGAATCTTGGTTATTCAGGTGCTTACTGGTTCCTTGCCAATTACTCTCCATGATTAGTACGCTACTATATACGAAGAAATAATTCAAGGAGTTCCCCAAATAAACGATTATGTATACAAGCTTATTTGTAAAAACATTTATAAATTTTAATAATTTACAAGAAAAAGATCAAATAGATGAGTGCGGTGTGAAACAGCGTTGTCCTCTTCCAATAACAAGTGCACGAAATACGGTGTTCTTGTCCATGCCACGATATACATAGTATAACGTAACGTAACATGGTGGTCAATTATTTTCTTAATAGTTCAAGTCATATCCTCCGCTCTCATAATCAACAGCTCAGCAAGTTTCGGTGAGTGACTAACTGGGGCCTTATATGCGATATTCATGTCGAGCGAGTTCAGCTGACTAACTAGAGTACTTCTACACTAGATTAACTAGAGTAGCAGGTTGACGTCATATGACCTTTGCCCTTTACTCGAGTTCAACCCTGCTCCGACACCGGTTTAGTGGAAATGGATTCTGAATTATACCATACCAAACATGGCGGCCAAATGGGATTTGTAATTACTTATTAAAGCTATAATTGTATATTGTGTGGTTTATACTTTTTATAAATACTTTTAACATTTCATTTATGCATAATGACAAGATGAATGCGTTCAAACGCATTTTTCAGAAATTCATATTTATGTGTAGTCCGTAATTCGAAAGAAAGTTCTACTTTCGAATTGACACCCTCCGCACTGCATGGCAACCAGTAAAGATAGCCAGTCACGCTTACATCGGCATATTGATTGGAGTACTACATGCAACTATATATAATTTCGGATCTTTTATTTCTGACCATTACAATTTAAACGACATTTTAGATAAAGAAACTTTATTAACGCGTCATAGCCGTGACAAAATTGATAAATAACGAAAGCTTGACAGGTCCGCCATGTCTGTTTATGGTTCCGTTTTGCTGTACTGCTACAAAAGTCTATTTTTAGATATTTACGTCACTAGAGTTAACCCTAGTAAGTCAGCTGATCTCGTCCATAGTTCAACTCTGTTTAAAAAAGTAAAGGAAAAGTTATCAATTTCTTCAAGATGTTTCGTCTGCAATAATGATTGTTCCGGAAACAGACAGGTTAGGAAAACTAAACAAGTTGAAGTTGAAAACATTCTACACGAACAAACGTGTCGTTGATTGTTTCAAATTTCAAAGTCGTTTAGATAGGCGGTAGTGCTCTGCATATAAGGACAGTTCCAGGACTGGTCAATCCGTAGTCTTGATGAAGTAACTGAATCCGGTATCGTGCAAATTGTCTATCGCGTGAGGCATCATTTTATCTGGTTTCTCTGTCTTAATTGCAAAAAGACCCAAATTAACTGAATTAATGTCGGCGAGACGTTTAAACTAAGCTAACACGCAAACGAATCTAGAACTGTAAATATTCATTCATTTCGGTCTATATGTAGCTTCTCCTAACGTCTTAATTTGCAGAAATATATAACAGAATATTTAGGTGGGAGAAAGACGGTAGAGAATATGAAACACACTGGAGGTCAACACTAAAAGGATGTGTACCGATTATCAGCCATTCGTGCCTTTTCTTTACAAGGATGTTATCCATTATGCAACAGCTTTCGAGAAACAACACAATACGTCTATGGATATTTGATTCGTTAAGCTGTCACTTTGTTTAGAAAAGAGATTATGTCGTGCATCGACTCCTATATCTTAGACATTCATTTCTTTTCCAGTGAAGCAAGCGGTTTTATGCAATGCATCGACGCTATTATCACTTGGCATGTGTTTCACCAAGGCATACTTACAACGATATCGTTAAATCAAATACACATCAGTATTGTTTGTCCATATATCATCACACCGTCAAATTGATGCTATCTCATGAAAAACGAAACACCCCTTCCCCTAATATACACGAACAACAAATAAACCTTTGAGTATTATTACATGCTTTATATGTAGGGTGTAATCTCACGCACCATGAGAATCGTATGTTGATGTCCAAATAATAATTGGGAAGTAACGAAATAAGAATTGTTGCAACAGTTTGCTTTTCCCTCAACGTACCATCGACAAAGAGGTCGCGCGTAAATTTGTTCTCTGTTGGGAAATCCAGAAGAGACTTTGCCATGGTAACACTAAATAAAATACATTTCGTGTTGTAATTGTACTCTGTTATAGGTAAGAATTTTATGAAAATAGAAAACAATCTTTAGAAATATAGTATGCTTCACTTCAAAGGTTTCCAAGACCGCCTTCTTCTGATTTGTGTCAATAACAGTAAAAACAAGAGGGCCATGATGGCCCTGAATCGCTCACCTGATTATAAATGAGAAACATATGTTGGATTTTTCATATTGACCTACTTTTTGACATCATATGACCCACTTTCGAGCTTGACCATGATTTATGGAAACAAACATTCCGACCAAGTTTCATAAAGATTGGGCCAAAAATGTGGTCTCTAGAGTGCTCATACCTACTTTTTGACCCCACATGACCCAAATTCGAACTTGTCCAACATTTCATGGAAACGATCATTCTGACCAAGATTCATAAAGATTGGGCAAAAAATGTGGCCTATAAAGTGTTAACAATGTTTTTCTAAGATTTGATCTCATGACCTACTTTTTGACCCCACATGACCCAAATTCAAACTTATTCAAGATTTTATAAAATCAAACATTCTGACCAAGTTCCAAAAAGATTGGGCCAAAAATGTGGCCTCTAGTGTATTAACAAGGTTTATCTAAGATTTGACCTCATGACCTACTGTTTACCCCACATGACCCAAATTCGAAATTGTCTAAGATTTTATAGAGTCAAACATTCTGACCAGGTTTCATAAAGATTTGGCCAAAAATGTGGCCTCTAGAGCGTTAACAAGGTTTTTCTAAGATTTAACCTCATGACCTACTTTTTGACCCTACATAACCCAAATTCGAACTTGTCCAAGATTTTATGGAAAAAAAAAACATTCTGACCAAGTTTCATAAAGATTGGGTCAAAAATGTGGCCCATAGAGTGTTAACAAGTTTTTTTCTAAGATTTGACCTCTGGACCTACTTTTTGACCCCACATGACCCAAATTCAAACTTATCCAAGATTTTATGGAAACAAACATTCTGACCAAGTTTCATGAAAATTGGGCCAAATATGTGGCCTCTAGAGTGTTAACAAGGTTTTTCCAAGATTTGACCTCGTAACCTATTTTTTGACCCCACATGACCCAATTTCGAACTTGTCCAAGATTTATGGAGACAAACATTCTGACCAAGGTTCATGAAGAATGGCCAAATATGGCCTCTAGAGTGTTAACAATTTCAAATTGTTGACGACTAACGACGCACGACGGACGCCGGACGCCGGACTAAGGGCGATCACAAAAGCTCACCTTGAGCACGTTGTGCTCAGGTGAGCTAACTAGGTCGAAAAAGCGGAGTCAGAAGTAATAGATCCGCTTTATTGCTTAGTAATTGCTCTTGTGAGCCGATATGCGATACATAGCTTTCAAATTGTCAGTGCATGTATGGAAGGCTTTATTAATGATTATCATAATAAGCTGCAGATTTCCCCATCACCATCAGCTATAACATCCAATAAGAGAACATAATTACAGCCATTCATCAATTAATGTTTTCCAACGTTGCAATTATAAAGTACAAAAATATCGGTTATAATCTGTAATAAATTTGATTTATATTCACATATCTGAAAACCAAGTTGCTAATGTGTTTAGATGAGAAGTAAATCGACAAAAACTTTCATCAACATTTTAAACAAATTTTAAGCAAATTACTGCCGTAAACATAATTATCTGTATCAGACTATAACAAATCTGATCTTTAAATATAATCCAAAGAAATCGTGTTCAGATGTATTTAACATACGTCACGCAAATGTCATATAAAACATGTTTAATCTCTCTCTCTCTCTCTCTCTTTCATACACACACGTATCGAAATTTATAAATTTACAAACTGAGTAAATTAGGGGTAACTTGATTACCATTTTTCACAAAACTTATTACGGAACACTCGTTGTCCTTGCTAAAATGTCAGTTGACAAGATTTGTATACTACATATTTGAAATTAAAATTGAGACAGTCCGGTGATATTCGGGGTGTCTCTATCGAAATAGACGTCGCTGTATGGCTGAAATACAACTGTAGCGACGGTAAAATCCGTCACAACGTCAAACTGACTGACACTGGGGGAGAATAGAATAGAGCTGGTGAGAAAAAATTCTTATAAAGTAATCATTTCCCCTGCTGCCGATCGTTACATCTGTAATTGTTTGATGTTAACAAAACTAAATCACATGTAAGTTATGGTCCAATCGGCCCGATAGTAGAATTATTATAAGACTTCGTGTAGATGTGTTATCATGTCACTTGTTTTGGCGTGAAATTACAGTATCACTGGCAGACAAGCCCCAGACTGCCAAATTGTCTGATGTTAGCGCGTAAACCCCAAAGAACAATCGGTATATCGGTAAATATATCTAAATATTGGCATATCGGTATACAAATCGATGAAATTAGAACATATTATGGCTGGCATGTCCTTATCTCTGGTTACAAGTGAATGACTCAGTGCGTCTAGTCACGCAAAACGCATCATTTTGCACGTCGTGTTCTGAGATAGAAAACTTCCCTGTCAGATATCAATATGGTTTCCCCTGTAGGTGATCACGATTCTTCTCTCTGATCGTGTTTCCATTAGTCATAGCATCAGGCATACTAATTTCTTTTTCTAAAAATACATAATTATAACTAAGAATAACCAACACGTTCGCATTCGTCATGAATACCATAGTGACCGCCTATAATAGCAACATTCTGATGATGGAGAGTTAACATTTCCTTGTAAAATGTTAAAAATGACACGTTTCATGTATCTGCCTCTGTAGCAGAAACAGCACAGCTTGACAATTTTGAAGTTTACGCCAAATGTGAGCAGCTATGTTACCGTCAGACGGAAGAATTAAGGCTTCCACGTGAAAGTTCAGGCAAATAATGCTAGTTCAAGATGTATTTAAGCGATTCAAGTCACTTTCAAATGCAAACTTTTTTTCATTTCTCCTGACGATTTATTCGTATATATATATTATTCACTGCAAATTATTCATGTTGAGAATAAAAGAGTAAAAATACATGTCTCCGTTCAAAGATATATCAAAGACATAACTGGTTTCTATTAATAGTATTAATAGTAATGCTTTATAGTTTCTCTAAGTAAAAGTGTGATAATAAATACAACCTTTTGAATGTTTCATCCTTATTTTTAGTACGATAAATTTGCGACATAGATCGCTGGGTTTATTGTATACTACAATTTATCTAATGGACGTGATACCATTAAAACCGAGCTTACGATGTATTACGATGTATTTAGTATTTTTAAAAATGTCTATTGGTAGTCTGAAGCTTTGTTTAAGACTATATATGTTTGGTATCGCATTTGTTTTTACATCTTGCTTAAGTAAATATATTTTTTCATTTGTAAAAACATTAAATCATATTTGTTGTCTGTTTCTCCAGATCCTCATATCACAAATGATTTGTCAATGTTTATTGATGGTTCATATTCTTTTATTTTATCAATCAAATATTCTATTATTGGTTTAGTTTTTACACATTCCCCCCTAAAAGATCATTGTCTCTTCTTTATGTTTACAAAAGGTACATAAATTATTTTCTTTTATTTACATTTTATAAAGAAGAGAATTAGTACCTAGTATTCTATGTAATATTCTTGTTTGCAACCACTGAATATAAGTATCATTAGTACATTTAAAAGTGTAAGTGTAAATAGCTTCCCAGTTTATATTCGATTTGCTTAATTTTTCAATCCATTTACTTTTACTGGTAGGTATTTCAGTGTTTTTTGACAGTATATTGTAAACATACTTGTTCATATCAGTACAAGTAATAATAGGATTTATGTAAACATTGTTTCTAGGATTCTGAAACAGAATAATGATTAAGCTGTATTTCCTTTTTCTTAGCATAACTTAATACTGAACTTTTTAAACTATATTAGTACATATAATTTATTTTTGTTTCAGTAATTTTGTTTAAGTATTCTATATCAACAAAATTTCCACTAACATCTATTAAATCTTTAATGAATCTAAAATTAAAAATTAATATCATCAATACAGACGTTGTCCATATAGTAAATATATGATGTGATAACATCTATCCAGAATTTATTTGATTTTTTTTTTGATAATTACACAGTATAACTTCCCCGTGTTAAACAGTTTATCTATATCAAACAAGGACGTTAACAATATATAGCATTTACTATTATTGTCACTGCAATATTTTCTCAGCCATTTTATTTTGAGACGGCGTTCATAACTGTAAATATCAATCATGTTTAAACCACCATCTCCATATTTTTTGTAAGAATTGTGTTTTTTATCTTACCTTTTCCGTCCCATAGGAAATCATAAAAAAGATTGTTCAACATATTGAGGAATTCTGTACTTGGTGTAGGTAGACTAATAAATAAATACGTAAAGAGTGGAAGTAGAAGAGCTTTGATAACAATAAATTTTCCTATTGGGGTTAACTTCCTTTTTTTCCAGTGACTGATATTATTTATGTCAATTTAGAATTAAAGTTTAAAGTTTCCACTTAAGACAAATCAACATCAAATATCAATCCTAATAATTTGAATTGTGTATCTCCCCATGTTAATTTTCATCTTGTTTTTATTGAACGTGTACTATATTTTAAAGAACCAATCCAAACTACTTTTGTTTTATCATAATTTGCTCTTAATCCAGACAACAACAAAAAATCATTAAGTAGGTCTAAAACTGAATTTAGAGTTTTTTTTCTGTACCAACTAATAACAAATATGTGTCATCTGCAACTTGTGAAAGTTTATATTTATTACCATCAATCTTTATTCCTTTTATATTTTTACTATTTCTTATCTTTATGGCTAAAATTTCCGCACAAAGAATAATAATATATGACGATATGGGATCTCATTGTCTGCATCCTCTATTTACTTAGACAAAAAGGCATATATTTGAACACTTGTTTCAATATTGTATAAAAAAAACCCCCAAAAAACATGCTAATCCATTTGCGAAATGACTCACCAAAATAAAGAACGTGAAGGTTTGTTCAATGAATTTAAATGAAACTTAATCAAAAGCTTTTTCAAAGTCAGTTAACATTACTAATCCAGGTATATTATTATCCTCAGTGTATTTCATGACATCATACAGCAATCTTGTGTTGTCACCTCTGTATCGACCTTTAATAAATCCTGTTTGATCTGAAGATATAAGTGAGCTTAAGACTCTTTTCAATCTGTTAGCTATTGTACCAGATGCAATTTTATATAATACATTCAAAAGGGTTATTGGTCTTAAGTTTTTTTAAAAAAAAAGCTTAAATTTGTTTTCTTTATGATACCCATTTTAATATTTCTTGAGAAAGAATTTGATTTAAAAGCATCATTTAATGCTCGAACTACAAAATATACGAGTTTACTCCAGAAAACCTTAAAAAAATTGAACTGAAACCATCAGGTCCAGGACTTTTGTCAGTTTTCATAATTTTAAATGTATCAGATACCTCTTTATATGTTAAATATCCTTCAAGCATCTCAGCCTCATCACTAATAAGCCTTCTATTTCATTTTGTATATTGAAATTTTTTTAATAAATGTTAATGTTTTGTTTTCCTTATATACTTTTTCTAAATTACAGAAATAGCTGGTTACTTTTTCTCCCTGTTCAATCCACTGTGCTCTTGATCTAATAAGTTTCTAATTTTTATAATTCTTAATTCATTAAACTCATTTTGTAAACATAATTTCAGTATTTCTTCAATCAATTCCTTTTCTTTATTTTTTTCCTTCTTTTGCTTTGAAACTTGAGTAAGATATTGTTTTTCCTCGGATTTCCATTAATAATGTTTCTAAAAATAATTGATCATATGTCACAAATTTTATATGTTCTTTATCAATGTGTTCAATATTAACAAAATTATAAACAGGTAGACAAACTGCTGTATAATTTCATTAATTTTGTCCTTAATACATTTAACATAGTTGGTATCATATAATAAGGCATATTGAATTTCCACAGACCTTTTCATGATTGACTAAATTTTTTTTTTTCACAGTTCATTAATAGGTTATATTATTATAATCAAAAAAATCTCATCTTCCCTGTTGTAATGGGTTGAGTCTCCGCCATGTATATTTTTGAGATGTACTGTGAAGTTCTCTAAATGGATCTATTAAATTTCTATCTGTAATGAATGATAACAATTTATTTCTTGCTTTGATATTATGATTTACTTTGTTTGAACATTCACATTTCACCTCAGACAATATAGTGTACTCTACCTCCTTTTTTACTCTTTCTCCACCTCTCCAACTTTCCGATATTGTTTCATTGCATCTTTTCTTTGTTTTAGACTATAATAATTTATGTTATGATGATTATACAAACCCCGCTATTCGATTCTAGGGTTGGATCGATACTATGCGCATGGGAAAGCCAATAAAAATCCTTGCCTCAAACGGTGTTCGAACCTACATTCTTCGGATCAGTAGTGCACTTTAAGGTTGAGTTTATGTTATGCTTTGTTACGTGTCTTATGTAAAGCTGTACGAGTGAGACTTGACATGTCGACATCTTCATTTTCGACATTTTAGATATATGTATCGACATTATTTGATACAAAAAATGCCGACATACGAAAAGTCGAGATAGAAATGTATTTTTCTTTATTAATCAATAGATGAAAAACAGAAAAAAAAAGTTGAGACTTACAAGACATGTCTGAATTCATAGATGTCGAGACAGACTTTGTCGACATATCGAGTCCCACCTGTATTAGGGAGTTAACCCTTTCCCTCATAGAGGAAACCATGAAAAGACCTATGCGAACAGCATAAAACCAGATCAGCCTGCGAGTAACTCGCAGGCTGATCAGGTTTTATGCTGTTCGCTGCTCCTCAGTGGTCTGGAAATGAGGAATTTGTAATTAAATTTGGTAAGGTTTAACTGTGGTTTTCTGCAGATCAGGCTTTATGTGGTACCTACTGAGTGCGTCAAAATGAGTCTATATGATTTGGTAAGGTTTAACAGAAGGTTTATCAGAATTCCTGAGAGTTAATTGTGTAAGGCGAGTCAGTCGTTTAGTGAGGAATTTCGTGATGAATAACGAAAATGAGAGAGGAGAGATGGGTGAATGAAAAAGAGAACTAGAGAGAAAGTGTAAAAAAGGTATTGGGAAGAGAAAAGAACAAACTTAAGGAAACGGGACACTGTAGTCCAATGGTTATATTGTGTAATCCTTCCTCTTTTCGTATACTGTTCTGATAAAACATTGAAATGTTTATTTTAGTATTTTATTTTATCAAATTATCTGCAAGTGTCTGTATGCGATGGAGTAAAAACGTTACCTACCGCATGGGATATAGAATGTTTCTCTAATTCAATGTTTTCTTTTTATGTTATCGTGTTTTGTTTTTCCTGTATCAAGATTTCTTACGATAACAAGATTTCTTTATAACTAGAGATAAATATTTTTGTATAATGTTAAACTTTCTAAATTTGATTTTAGTTGCAGGTTTCACTATCGTAATATTAGATCCATATTTAATGCATGTATATATGAAAGATAAGTTATAAGTTTTTAACTTTGTCCGCCATTCTGTCATTTCGAAGTTTGTGAGTCATCAAAGAATGATATTTCGCTTAGAAGCTGGCGTGTGTTATTTTTAGAAAACTTAAACTGAACTCGGCCCTTAATAACTGAATGTATAATACAGCACATCAAGTACAGCAGTTGGTTAAGCGTTGGACTTACACTCTTCTAGACCGTTTTTTTTTTTTTAAATGATATATATATTTTTATATTACATTTATTTTAAATTTACGCTGAATATCTTTTTTCAGGATATTTCTTGTTAATAGGTACTACAACCCTTAGATTTTGACATTTTCTTCATATTGATGATTTTCCGGACTTTTATTTACTACATTCTTTGAGATTCTGTGGTACTAAAATGAGTTACAAACATAATTTGTTTGTTTTACCAACTTTGACTTTATAGCCCTTGAACTGAGAATAGATCTACCACCATAGGCAGTCATGTCGTACCGAACTTTTAATAATAGGCAGTCGTGTCGTATCGAACTTTTAATAACTCGTTTTGATAATATTAGTGACCTAATTTCAGTTTAGCCTTAAGATAAAATATGTATATATCAAACAAAAAGTGTCACTTATTTTAAAGATAAAACAAAACATCAATAAAAAACTAACAAACAAAAAAAAAAAAAAAAAAACTGTAACAGTTGTTTAATTACAGCGTAGTTTTCTTTCTAAAACAAAAAAAAAAAAAAATTCAAAAACATTCCTATTGCAGTGAAATTTTGATTAAGTACGTGTCTGTGCCACCATCAAGCACGGAACTTCTCGTGTGCAATGACATACAAAAATAGGAGATGTCTCTCATTGAAATTATGGAGAGAAAACAACTTTTTATCATATTATAATACATGTAGTGTTTTCTTTGTCTAAACTGAACTCTTTGCGACCTATAAACTCTACAATAAATTAGAATGATCACAAATCCCGCGACACTGATCGCCCTAGTTTAAACCAGATGTATCATTTTTACTTCCATGCATTTTTTGTTTTTGTTTCACAAGCTTTTTTTTTGACAATGTAAGACAGTCACAAGTTTCCGCTTCAAGACACGATGCGACACAACTGTAGTACAGCCTTTGTTTAAAGAAGTAAGGGAGTGTTATGTAGTGGAGAGTAAGACAAACAGGAAAAAAGAGTCAGGCACGGCAAGAGAAAGAGAGAGAGAGAAATAGTTAGAGAGAGAGACGGTTAGACAGAGAGAGAGAGAGAGATGCGACTGTAATTGTTGTAGACTTATGGATGTCTTATCATCTGCAAAGGAATGATTGTATACCATATTTGGAAAAAGCTTAACCGATTCATTAGATTAGATTATAATCTAATACATTTGAAATCCAGTTTATTTTCCGTTTTGGCCACAAAGGCAAGGGAGACAATTGCGAAGTACTTTAAAATTATGAAAAAAGGTCAACATATCTCCAGCCAATGGCATCCGCGGTATGTGAATAAAATGTCAAACTTTAAATCACTGAAGCTGCGTTGGACAAGTGGTTATATGGAACTTAGTCAGAAAAAATTGCGACACTACGACATTACAATGAAACAATGAACACCATATGGCGAAATCGCGTCGTCTGGAGCATGCAAATGACACATTTCAAATGATTATTGAAATGATATTTTTAATTGTGTTTCACAATAAATTATGACGGATCGCGGTGGCTCGGTCGGTCGAGGATCTGCCCTGTAACGTCGTGGGTTCGATCCCTACCCGCACTGTCACCGATATAACTCCATTACTTTGCACATGAGGAGAGTTTCAGGAGTATCTGTACATTATATCAAAATATATCAAATACTTCTCGAAAACTTTTTTCTTCATATTTTCAACCTTCTATTGAGGGGTAGGTTAGAATATCGGCAGTATCGAAACATCACTGATGAATTTATGGAAATAACTAATAAACAATTGCCTGATTTAGTCTAGGACCCCTCTTGGAATGAGAAGCGTTCTCCTAGTCCATTAAGAATAATAATAATGCACGAGAAGTATTGTAATCGTGTACTTCTCAAGCTATGAACGTCATAGCTGAAAACGTGTGCTCTACCATCAAAACATTTATGGCGAGGACAGCATCATGCACAAAAACAGTGAGGGCAATTATAGGTATTATTCAAATGTCAACCCCAGCTTCCTGTCAGATAGAGAAATGTCATCCCAAAATGCCTATACTGAGTATAGAGGTTGATATGAATCGCATCTGATGACATTTCTCCCTATAAAAAGCTTTTTACGACGGTATATATCAGTTCCAAAAGAAAGTTCTTTGTAATTTTATATAATTCAATATTTAGAAAACAAATCAGTTTTAATTTTCGCACACTACATCTCGTGTGTATTTACCAAAATCTACCATATTTGTGCTAGATCAGTGACAAATACACACGGGATGCGAAAATTGAAATTGATATGTTTTAAAAATAATGAAATATTTTAAATTACAAAGTGCACGCTTTCTTTTGGAACTGAGTGTGTATATATATATATACGTACTTTCTCGTATGGTCCCATCACGTTCTATTGACATTACGAATATTTATTTAATTTCACCACGAAGAATACTTTTTTGAATTCCGTGTGTTTTTTCTTTTTTTTTTTCCTTTTTTTTTTTTTTTTTGTTTTGAAGGGGAGGGGGTATATCTTTAAATGTGTTTTCTATTTTAAATAAATATCTGTTGTGAGCTTCAATCATACATGGTGACGTGCTCGGTGCCCGGCCTCGACCTTTGTTTTGCGCTCCAGAACTGGCTGACCCGTTGTCAGGATAATGTGAGTGGGTGTGGTATTTTGGCACTATTCTACGGTTTGTTATCGCAACGAGGCAGCACTATATCTGGTCTCATGTAGACAAAGCTGCAAAATGACTGAACTATTGACTGTTAGACGTCCCCCACCCTCCCCCACCCTCCCCTAAAAAGCAAAAAAAATAAAACGAAAAAAAAAAAAAATTAAAGAAAAAAAATTAAAGAAAAAAAAAGAAAAAAAACAACAACAAAAAAACAAAAACAACAACAAAAAACAGTGTGGTAACAGTTTATCTTATGGCTTCAGAAAAAAATGTACTAATCTATCAATCAAATCCAAAATGCATGCTAATAACGTTAGATATATAAGCACATTTTATGAATCATTTTTTTGATACATATCGCTGCACCAAATCAAAGGTACCCAATACGTTGCTGTCCATTAGAATAATCAATGACATACATAAGAAGAGGGTAGGTAACCTCTTCCACTGAAAACGTACATCATGTCGTTTCAATTGCCGTAACTCCTTTGAAATTTGGTGGATTTTCATAAAATTGGTCTTACTTTGCGTGGAAGAGATGAATAAAGACAAGACTACAAAAAAACAACAACAAAAAAACAAACAACAACAACAAAAAAACATTGCCAAAGGAATCGCGCTACAACAATTCGCGAAGTCGAAAACGTGTTTGTTCGGAAGAGATCTGACCGACGGAATCTTGCCAATCTCTCCCGTGTAAAAACTAAAGAAAAACTAAAGCTACAATATCAGCATTGAATTGTATGGACAGATACTGATAAAAGAAACAAATACACCAAAAATGAATACTTGTTATTTCATTTTTCATCTTATTCAGCCTTTTTTCTGCCTTTTTAAAAATTCATCCGACTCGACCTTGATAGATGATCAGCTACGTTTAAACTGCGGATTCTCTACAGTTTCAATCGAGCGTCTCGGTGACATTGCTGATGTAGTTTTGTTTTCGATTTAGCCCCCAAATCTTATCAAAACAAAGGATTTCAAGTTACCACAAGTGTTCATTTCACATATATTTGTTTCTTTCATTAGCATCTGTCCATACAATTCAACACTGATACTGAGGCTTTAGTTTTTCTATAGTTTTACACTGGAGAAATTGGCGAGATTCTGTCGGTCAGATCTCTTCCGACCAATCGTGTTTTTGAATTCGCGAACATTTTTAGGGCGATTCCTCAGACCTCTTTGTCCCTGTATGTCTTTATTTATCCCTTCCAAACAAAATGAGACCAATTTTATGAAAATCTATCAATAATCAAAGGAGTTACGGCAAATGAAACGACATAATGTACGATTTCAATGGAAAAAGTTACTTACCTTCTTATCATATTGAAGATTTTTTTTTAATTCGGCAGTTTTTCGGTCAGATCAACGTACCAGATACCTTTGCACCAAATGTGTTGGTATTGTGGAACCGTCTTAACCAAATGATGACCCTTTTTGGTTAATTTCACACTCCATTTTGCAGAAAATGATCTGAGATACAAGGAACATTGCGCGCCAGAATATAAACGCCTTTATATGTAGTGAACTGCAACATTAAGCCGTATATTTCCCCCATTTTATCAGATGACATTTTCTGTCTCTGTTTCCTTAAATAAGTCGGACACAGAGATGATCGATATCGATTAAGAATCAGTCGCACAATTACAAGATTCGCTCGTTACTGGAGACGCCGCATTATAACCTGCAGCGGGGCATTATCTGACGGCCAGGAAAGTTTCATTATTGTTCCGTTGTAGCATATAAAACCACACAGGTTTTCACACCGTATGTCGAGGAATACCACTCACTGCAAGTTATTAACCGGTTTATATCTCTTCTTGCATGACAGAGTTGCAATGAACATATTTGATTAATGTCCCGCTGTCGTTTTGAAATAATTTATTGCGTGTAATCCACCTAGGTGATTTGTTTCATAGGACAAGAGCTTATTGTGATATCCTTGCTGAAATTGACAGTGTTTAATTACAACATATTTCCCGTGTAACAACTGCTAATATCGCGTGCACGAAAATGGAAGCGGGTTGTATGAAATATAGCAAGATGATTTCTGGTTGTCTTATTCTTATCGTGTTGGAATGATATTAATACTACAACAATCAACAACAACAACAACAAATAATAATTATAATAGTATTTTTCTACTCAAAACTATACTACTCATATCAAATGCTTGCAAAATCATGCGCAATCTCCCTCTGATGTTCTGTTTCGTTCAACTTTCGCTGTCTAGCCTCTTTCCGCATTATACAAACATTCCAAGTAAATCTTCACCGTCACGTGACTGTAAACATGACCTGCTATTAACACTAAATCAGCCTTGAAGATAGGAGGACCTCATTTCATGGGGTGTCGTATCAAACAGGTCTTGAATGACGGATCGATGTATTGGATAATCAAATCAAAGTACTGCTTTCCAGTCGCATAGCGATTGTTTGATTAAAAAGGCATTCTTCCCTGCAATTAGTCCAGCTCTAATTGCATCTTGGATTTGCTAGATGTCAATCGCTTCGACAATGCAGGAAGGAATTATAGCGGAGAACGCAATAAAAGCTGGATATAAGAATATAGGTCAATATAACAGGGGTCAAGGAACCAAAGTGCAAAGTAAATACATCAAATATATAGTGGTAGTAGAAGTTTAGCTAACTATCATTTATTTCACGTTGATAAGAAAACAAGTTTTACAACTTATTAATCCATTCAAAGGCTCCTGGATTGAACCAGTACATTGCGCCTGGGAAGGCCACCAAAAACCATAGCTCTCAAAGGGGCTCAAGCCTAAAATAGGTATGTTACAACTTGATCACGGCGGCATTTGGTCAAGACAGCGACTTTATTTATAAGGCTGACTTAATTCGTGTTAAATGCTGGAAAAGAAAAGTTAATCTTTGAAGGAGTTTTGATTTTGGATATTATACAAATGGTAAGACTGAAAAGTTGTTGCAAAATATCATGTAATATGACACTCTCAAACAAAACAATAGCACAGATATTAGCAACAAATAGCGTTCAGTATATTTCTTTTCTTAAATTCCTGTTAGACGATAAATCCAAGCACATGAATAATGTGTCAAAATTATTACCTGATTAACAAGGATATGAAGAAAAAAATGTAGATAATTTTTATAGGAAAAAAGATATTGACATTTGCCCCTTAGTTTTGTTAAGCGCAAAATGCGGTTGGCGGAATGGAACCAGATCCATTATAGAAAGTACGAGGTACAAACCGATTACCGCGTTATATTTGAACACAGTGTGTAACTATGGCAACAATCACCATAACATGACAGGTTCAGAGTCATTGGTTTAGATCCCGATATATTGACATCCGTGTTATAATGGACTGCGAAGTAATGGATCCGCAGTGTATATTATTATTAAGATACTTTTAGCTTAAAATTTCGTGTTAACTTTATCACATGTATTAGTGTTTGTCCTATTTCTGTGCAATAAAAAAAAAAAACACTCACACATTTTTTTAGCCTTTGTTCCACGGCGATTCAATCATTAAGCCGTAGAGATTCCTAAATGCCAAAACGCCCCCCTCGATTAGTTCCTTAGTCGTGATGTGCCCAGTTATAGCACCTACTTTATGTAAATTCAAGTTAACTGTAATATCAAGAACGTGCGTTGAAACAATTTCCTTTTATCAGGAACAGTTATACAATTATTCATGATTCCTGTCGAAAGAATTTACCTTTTATACCAATAACAAAATAATGTGTTTTTACTGCAATAACATTTTATGACTTAACTTCAAATAACCTCGAAATTCAGGAAAATTTTAATCCTCATTTCTTGTATTCATATTGCTTATGTTTAAACTACTACATTGTATTTGATAACCATTCGCGATACCATCTAAATTAATATAACAACCAAAACACACATTACGTGCAATTTTCTATCATTTAAATCACCCTAACCCACCTTTCTCTTTCTCTCTCTCTCTCTCTCTCTCTCATTTGATTTTTACGAGTAGTTTAGTTGAGTGGTTAGAATAACAAAAAATGAAAACAAAGGTACAACGTTCCTGAAAATATTTCTTCGTATTAAAGTAAAAATGCCTGGAGCAAACGATAATCTTGGTGTTTAGTAAAAAGAAACTTAGAGAGAGAAAGCTGTATATTAAGGACGTTTCAGCGGGTTACCACTGATTTAATTTTATTTATTTTTTTATTTTTGAAATGCTCATTTATTTTCAGAGGTAAAAGAAACTTGAATTTTTAAGATTCACGTATAAACACATAATTAAATGTATATTTGTCAAATGTTGAGGGCCCAAAATGTTGCTATTTAATGTTTTTATGCAAATTTGGCTAAAATTTCAATAAATAAACAAACATGGAGAGGTGCACATTTTTTTTTACATTTTCAGAAAGCCTTTATATTAGATTATTGAGTCTAAAAAAAAATATAAAAAAAACTGTCCGTTGAAATTTTTTCAAGAAAATATATATAAAATTCCATAGCTTTTAGGTAGTTTTTGTATAAATTTGGGCCTTACACCGTGGCGATATTTGCTCTTTTTGTATTTTCCATGCATGTTTGACAGTATTTTCACTTGTAACTTATAAAACATATGTTAAGTTACAAATTATGATAGAAAATTCTGAACATATTATTTTGATATGTTATTTAAGTATCTAGAATGTAGTCTTTCTTAATTTTAAGCGCTTTGATTGTTTCAATTAATTTTAGCAAACCGTGGTGTTTAGCATATTGAGCTAAACCTCGAAAAAGAGCATGGTGACCCCCTATTTCTAATTCAAATATCTTTTAGTTATATTCTACTAGAGTATATTTATGTGCAAAGTATAAGAAAATTCTGTCCGTCAGAAAAAAAAATTGCATAACGCAAAGTTGAGTGAGCCATTGAGGCACAGTAGTCACGTGATGGTAATAAGGTAAATAAGACAGAAGCAGAAACAATGGCCGCATCCACGCTACAGGTCGTGCTGGCAACATCATTTTTTTTTTTTTTTTTTTTTTTTTTTTTTTTTTGCAAAGGTTGTTTGTGTTGATTTTGAGTTGTAAAGATGAGACTACAGACGCGACTCTTCAGTCAGTTTGGACAGCAAAGTGTTTCTATTGAATGCCTCATCGTTACGACAACAATAGAACACTATCTCATGTCTATATCAATAAAATGTTGATTTACAGCCCCAACATATGCCGGAACATATAATAACACGTCGGTTGAACAGGACAGGCTGACAATCATGTATCAGAAAGTAGTGGCCCAATAAATGTTTAATGACCTGTCACGCATTCCGTTTTGAGGAGCATCTCCGAGACATGGTCTCGTGTGACCAAACAATAGAGAGTTCTGTCTTCAATTTTTAATCATTGGCATTCTCATACTAACAACAAATACGTTCTCTGTAAAGTGAACGAATCTTTAAAAGAAATAATATTTACATAATTATGTTCACTCTTAAAAAAACAAAAGATCGCACACTTTCAGACATATCAAAACTGTTTTGTTTCATTAGTATTTCTTGTCCTGAGTTATCGCCCCTGTCTCCCCAATAAGAAGCTTCAACTTAAGATAAAAAAATGTACAGTGTTCATTCATTTGAAATCGATAATCATAATTATATAAATCAAAACAGTGTCAATTTTCGGCTTATATGAAGACAAGAGTGGACGTTTTCAACCACATCTTAATTTAGTAGAAACAACACTGGATTATGACACTCGCATTCAGACAAATATATAACGGAATATATTTAAAACCTAACATACGAAACGCTCTACCCTTTTAAGAGATATCAAACAAATTGAAATTGTTTTGGGGACATCAACTACTGTAATTGTGAAATGCCTCGCGGGGTTTCATATATACATACATACGACTTTAAAAGATCCTCTTGTCAGAAACCACAAGATCATGGAATTAGATATTTCGTATGCAACCTTTCGTGAGAATTAAACTATAAAAACTATTTAAAAAAAGAACACTTTACGCGATACATTGTACTTTTGATTCGTTGTAATGAATTGGTTGTACTTAAAATATGCATTTCTGAATCTTGACTACTGAGACCACCGTTAGTAAGTATTCAAAATATTCAGTGCTTAATTACGGAAACACACAAGTGTCATATCAACTAATTATGTACATTCAATTTATTCATACAATTGTATGAAGATATTCGAGGACAGGAAACCTGATTTGCGTTCAAACTGATTGGAGAACGCGTCAATGTTTTAATTAAACTCAATGCAAAGATATTATGGAAATGTATGCAAATTAATTTGTCAGGATCCATTGAATGTGACAACAGTATAAATTCTATGTGGAGTTTCAGTCTAGGATCATAATTATTGTCCAGTTAAGCGGTAGTTTTCGGTTTAAGAGAACTACTATTGCTTATATGAAGGAAAGTAAAAACAAGTTTTAGTTTTATGAATTTCTCGACGATTAGAGACAGAAATCGTTCATGAACATCTTGATGTCACTTTTATTATTTCCGGTACGCAGACGCAAAGTAATTTCAAACACATGTTGGAAAAAAGCAATCTTTCTTCTTTATAAATATATTTAGTTTTATAACGAATGTTGATTTAAAATATGGAGTTATTTATTGCGAAGTGTCAAAACGAATACAGATTTTTTAAGCTTCCGTCAGAGATTTATACTTATGGAAGCTTATATCGTACCAAAATAGTGTTATTGTTTGTTCGCCTTGTCGCTCCGAAAATTTGCCCCGAAATTTTAACTTTTCGTGTTGTCGCACGTTTTTTTTTCCCCCAAAAAAAAAAATTTTCTCCGAGGACAATTTCAGGAAGATGTGTTTTATATTGTGTCACAATTTCTAGTCATGTGACATACCGTAAAATGTTTGTAACATGGAGTGTTAAGTTTACATTAGCCGTGGAATTGAACGTCGTGGAAACAATGCAATCCTAGGTCTACATATATCTATTACTTTCAGGTCGATCACTTACAGCTAAAATTATAGCAGTTTGAAAATAGTTCGGTGACATTCCTGATTATACCTTCTCCCATCAGTACCTATGCTTTAAACTGTCTATCTGAAGCGTTCTTCATAATCCAATAATGGAGTGATAAAAGAGATATGGTCGTAATATGGAAAACGCCGAGCTTCATTGAATGCGGTTACGCAAGCCTTTCAGCGTGGTTCCTTTCAGATTATATTTCCGGACTTTGATACATTTATCAATTAATAGGATATCGATCTGATGGAAATATGTGTCAGATTGTGTAGCGGATATGTATTCCGTGTGACAGTCTTTTTTCCACGTGTTGCCTATTATGTAATACATAAATAATTCCGAATTGCTACTCAGAATATAGTCAACGTTAAATAAAATGGGAATTAATTTCGAGAATTTTAAGAATGGCCGCTACTACTAGTTCTGTTGACCGCTTATACAGGTTAGCTGTTTTATACAGTTGCCTGTCAGCAAAAGTTCTTCATTGTAATATTTTGTGCTGCCACATTGCAGTATCAAGTCGTGGACATGTGGCATAATACCGCAGTCAGACACATTATCCTGACACCGGTCAAACCAGCCCTAAACTACCCAATACAAGTCAATAGCTGTCAGTATCATGTTTATGATTTTTTGTACGTGGCGGGTAAGAAACAAGCCCACGATATCCCGCCACCAGACATGACTTTATTATTGATTTTTAATGTTTGACTTGTGAGAATGGAGTCTCTGAACGCAATAGTGATGTTGTTACTGGATAAGTAAAGCTGTATTTGAACGTATTGTAACGTTGTCTGTGGTGCAACTCGAGATTAAGCACTAGCATTATTGCATACTATACCGATAATGATTTTAAACGTAAAATATATCGATTGATTATCTATGTTATGTTTTCCGTGGCCCTAACTGTATTCCACTACTATAAAGACGTCCGGCTTGTGTACGTGAGTGTCCAGAGGTACCCTGGTTTGATCACTAACCAACCGCTGGAAGATGTCCTCACGTGAACAATTCGACCACCCGGAATTCGAACCCACATCAGTGAGGGGCCGAGCCATGGTAAGTCAACGATTTTAGACTCTCGGCGAGGAACACCAACTCTTTAATGTTAAGAACATTGTGGTGTGTATCTTAAGTAGTACAAACATAACTTTGATTCTGATTGTGGATATACAAATGCATTAACAAAGGCGCGATGAGGTTAATGCAAGTAAAATGCACATGTGGTTATAACGACTTAATCATAGATAAAATGTTTGATTAAATGTGTGTGTGTGTGTGTGTGTGTGTGTGTGTAATTTTGAATATGCATAAGATCTATACGGTAAGTTAATACTCTTAAATCAAAAATCAATTTACATTTAATGGCAGATATCGATATATCAGGAGCCAAGGCAGCGGGAAACCAACTAGCAATTATTCACACAACTTGATGTTCCATTACATAAGCTTCATAAACCAAATCTAGCATTAAATATGGAACAATAACATGTCAAATTTAATTCTCTTTGCATATGCACTACTTTGGATCTATCTGTAAAACAATCGGAGGAGTATATCTGATCAACACCGATATGGCTAACGAAAATAAACATTACATCGTGACATCTAAAGTAGATCTTACAAATCGGAAGCGAAAAGAGTATTCTTAGACCTCCAGTGGTTTTCTATTGACCTTATTTCCGGTTCCTCAGCATGAACTTTTGGAATCTTGAACAATGCCTATTAAGCAAAATGTCACTCAGAAAATGGTTTTCCAAGTAAACAACATTGTCCGTGAATATATAGAGTACCATGCAGAGGTTAAAATTGTAGAATGTAAAGTAGGGGGCAAACATTATAAAAGTGATTTTTACGGGGTGAAGATCTTATGGAGTACACCGCTTCCTGTCTCAGGGATGACGATAATACTTTACGACAAGGCAGAAATGGGTTCCAAGATGTCTGCCGCGAGCAATTGCTAATGTATTAACTCGTAGCAATCCATTAAACCTATGGTCCAAACCGTTCGGTTGCGTAATAACGGCATTCTATATAAGGGTTATAGAATCTCATTGAAAAGTCTTGATTAGCATTTATTATATTTCCATTTTGCTGTTTGGATAATAAACATGTGTAATTAGGACAGTATTGTAATTAAACATCAGAAATCTGCTTCCATTTGGAACACTTGTGGTTGCTGTTGTTGGATTGTTTTATTACTTACGTTTTTTTCATGTGTCTGTATCTTCAGTTAAAACAGTGCAATAGATGTTTTATATACATCCCATACAACTTTAAATACTTCTAAAATAAAACAGTGCACTAGATGTTATATATACATCCCATACAACTTTAAATACCTCTAAAATAAAACAGTGCACTAGATGTTTTATATACATCCCATACAACTTTAAATACTTCTAAAATTTAAATGAGAAAAGGTAAATCATAACCATAAAACGTATTATTCAGATGACAAAGTCGGTTGATATGACATTTATGGAACAGGTGGACTACGTGGTTCTTCCGATAAATAACGAAAACTACAAAAGACAGGGAAGCATTACTATAACAGTTTGTAATCATTACAATCTTCAATTTTTCTGATTTGAAATAAGTTTTATCTTTTAACGCAACAAAATTGATACGGTATGGAATATCAGGGGTGTAAGAGCTTAACTCAAGTTTTGAAAGTCATGATATAGACAAGAGATAGTTGATTATAATTTCCCCACCAACATTAACGCACAGTTTACAACTTTTTGCACGTGTATGCATTCCTTTTACCAACCACTTCTTTATATCCCATTTACGGTGACATTCAACATTCATCACTTCCTAGCCTTCATCTAAATCCTTTTAAATTTCCCGTCCGAAAAAAAATCTTTATTTTATAACAATTGAGATACAAATTTGAAACTGAGATATATCTCAATTTCGTCTTATGATCACACTGACTTCAATATGATTTCAAAGGAGTCATTTTGTATGCCACTTTGATACTTTTGTTTTACCGAGTCTACGGATTGTTTTGTTAAAGAAGAAAATCACAGCTGTCTTTGAGGCACGTCTTATCTTGATCATGGCATAAATGCAATAGTCTGACTACATATCAAAGTTTAGGTTTAATCCCTGCTTAGGGTAAAATATTTTCCAAGACTTTTCAAGTACTGGTCCAACCCAGAAATTGCTGTGAAAGATTAGTGTAAGGTGTAAAATAGCTCATGATATATAAAAAAATAAATGAACTTATTATCATAACTGTCCTTTGGTATTTAAATCTGTAAATCAGCGATCGTGGAAGATGTTTTTAAAATTTCTTCCTCGCGCTTTCAATCAAAATTATGTTTTCTTTTTAATGATGGAATGATAGAACAGACTTTTAGGAATAAAAGCATGTTTTTCTCCTATGTTTAGCATACGAAGATAGGAATTTCTTCCATGTAAGGTCACTTTTCAGCTACCAACCTGATTTTGATATGATGCTCTGCTATTGTTAGTGTGATCCTTTTATGTTGTTAATATATTTGTTTCTATTTTTTTTTTATCTTAACTTGTTGTTTATGTCACGTAGTATATTGACAACTTGACAAAAGGTATTGTATCATTTATATCACCGTCATGTTAATGTTGCAAACATGTCACGTTATAGTGGTAATCACATGGATCCGCTAAGAGGCCCCATCTCTCTTTCTCTCTGTCTGTCTGTCTCATTCTCTCTCTCTATTCAGTACATGTTCTTTGTTGTTGTTGATTTTTTTCAGTCTCTTTATGAACACTTCTAAGTCATTGTTTAACATTAAATTGTAGGGGAAGGTCTGACTTTAAGTTGGTAGAACTTGGAGACCAACACCATTTCATTTATTATATGAAATAAAATATGCTTAAAATAAACTAAGGTCACTCTATGTATGGTTAAGGATGTGAGTATTTTGATCATGCTGTATTGATCTTCTTTAAAGGTAATTCCCAGTCGAACGAACGTCCAAAAAAAAGTTTAAATTATTTTACTTTTCCTAGACAACACAACGTTACACAGGAGCCGACACGAAAACAGAGAATAATTTCGTGGACACATCTAATAAGTAATAACTAATACATTTCAATTAGAAGTATAAGGCTTGTATCAAATAAATATGAATGCCTTCTGTATCACATGCTGAAATTTCATTTAAATACAATCAACCGTTGTACAATAACTTACATTTAAACACACTGGAGTTAAGCACTTCACCGCAGCTCAAATAACGTCATGACGTTAACTTCAACTTATCTGCTATGGATAGAGGCCTCGATACCCATCCGGTGTTTATCCTGTACATGCACAGATTATTAATAAATGATTTCTGCACTGTGCCAAAAGTCATGGCAACTAAGTTACTAATCTCATGTACGGTGAGCAATCGAAAAATATTAACGTTTTGCCGGAATCCCCCTATTTTACCGGAATCTACCGGAATCCACCTAGATTTTACCGGAACCAACCTAATTTTTATTGCATTATATTATTTATTATATGTTTTCATTATAATTGCTGGACTTAAATACGATATAAGTAATGAAATTAATTTAATACATTTTTATCTGTTTTTAAATGACATTTGACGTAGGCCTATGTTATCGTTTACTGTACGAAATCGACTTAGCTATTTATAGAGCGGCCGATTCGGACCTGCTAACTTTTCAAGGTTAATATTATTGTTTTATCTTCTTAAACTTACATGGCATATCATTTTCGTCTTATAATTGCCTATGGTTTATACGATAGCTTTTCTTTATATGTTTCGTTTATAAAACAAATAGAATTTTATACAAATATAAAATTATTCATGGCTTTATATAGATTTAGTAGAGCGTGGAATCACTTCACCGTGTATTATCCGGTATCAAGCTAAAATCCAGGTTCATTGTTTTTCCTTGTTTGTTGTTTGACTCGAAATTGCATTGTATTCTCTCTCTCTCTCTCATATGTTTTCATTAGTAGATATATAACTGGCGACGATTTAATAATACCCATATATAACATAAAACATTTATTATGGTTCCATAAACTTACACACGCAAGATTTTTTTTATTTTGATACTATACATACAGGAACACCTGGGGTGATTGGCTTGACCATTGTGGCATGTGCCATGTCAACTTCGATAAAGGTGATAATCCAATTACCGAAAGCGTGCCGCAAGGTGAAATACTGTACACGCGTCAACTGTCACGCGGCACACTTTGATCAGTAACTCCATACAGGCGTCGCGTACGTGGCGTTATTGAAGATACTTCACTTTGCTTCGCCAAAACATCAATATTTTTACGCCAAATCTGTTCATTAAATATGACAGTGATAATAACAATTTTTATCTAGTTTTTGTCTGTATTATGACTGTCATGTTAGGCCTACTATGTACGATTTAATTATACTGAGGTAGACCGGAATCGACATCGTGAGTTAAGAAACGAGACTCTGAAGCATGTTATGTTTATTTTACCAACTTACCTACTTAAAGTCTATGATAAAGTATTTCAGTCCGGAAAGTATCCCGATCTTTATTCTTAATGACAACCAGTTAGGTTTTAGACTCGAGACCGTGTTTTGTCTCTTGTCTCGCGCACACTCCCGATTGATAAGGTGTGGACAATTTAGACACGTGTCGAACACTGTAATACATACACAGATACACGCAAAATTTATTAATGTTAGGCAAGACTATATTACCAAGACATTTTCTTATTAAATTATCGTTTTTGGGACAACAACAACAAAAAAATGACATTCAGATTCAACGCGTTTCATATTACATACTTTGCATATTCTATTTCCGCGAGGAAAATTATTAAATCTATCAGTCTCAATTTCAAGTGTGAACAAAGTCTGAAACTGCTTAGTTGCATTCATTGTCATTATGAATTAGCTGGAGATATTTTTCAAAACAAAAATCTTTTTTTTTTTTAAATTTAGAATAATATGTAAATCTCGGGCTGTATAGAAGGGAAGCTCTTCGTTCTTGTATATATTGGTCATGTAACGTGTTCTTATTTATCATGTAAGAATACATAACAGTAGGGGCGGAAGCAGCTCTCCTAAGATAGGAATAACCAAAGTGATCTATGGTCGAGTGACATGCGACAACTTTGGACACCATGCATGTTTCACGGAATAGAAAAAAATAAAAATGCCATAAACTAATATCTTAGTCATTATCTCATTATCGCTATATATGAAAGTTATGATTGGAGAAAATTTACATTTTTGATATTCTGCACCACTGATTATAACATATCCACGAATCAACGTCAACATTAGCAGTTGAAGGAGTAGGGGATGGAGTTTATTATTTCCTTAATGTTGTTAAGGAATGTACAATGCAATATCCATGCATTTACATATATCTTTCATCCATACACATTCTTTTTTTCTCTACAAATCTATGATTCGAAAATGGCGAAAAAAGATCCATTTTTATCACAGCATACGAATTGTATTAACTACTAACTACAGTCCTCGTAAAGGTGGTATTCGGTAGCGGGATTTAATTGCGCCCCGCGGAGAACTTGCTCTGTGTGTGTGTGTGTGTGTGTGTGTGTGATAGCAATGGTGAGGCCGTGTTGAACAGCAGGCCGACAGTACCTTTTATTTCCGCTTATACCCTGTCTGCCATCACTAAAGCGTTTATGACATCTGTATATCAGAGATCTACATACATAAATTTCATTCGCTATTCGTTCCTATATTTATATATATATCTTTTTTTTAATCGGTGACTTTCGAAAAGTTGCTCATTTTTCAATAGCTGCTCTTTGCTCTAAGGTGACGTCTTTTGACGTTTTCCTTGATGACACCGTCTCCCTTGACATTTATAACAAACGTTTTTATCATTCGTCACAAACTAAAGCGCTTAATGGAAATGGCATTTTGATAAACGTGAATGACGTCATCTGATTAAGCGGACTTTTTCAGCTGATTTATTTGATGGATTTTCAAGAACAAGCCGTGCAATATCCAAAAGATTTCACTTGCGGCGGAGAATTAGAGTAGGGTTGCTACAGCAACCAGTATCTAGTAGAACATATAACCTACCTTATGATACATGAATATAGGAATATAATTTGATAATTATATCATGCCAAAATTAAGACGATTGATATATCATTGACTATATTTACTACATGTCCACGGTTTTATTGATCAACTTTCGTACATTCATGATTTCATTTGATCTAAAGTTAAAGATATAGAGCCACAAACTATCACGTCGTCGATTACTTTCTCTTCCATCCAACAGCGTGAAATAAATGCAAACTCTTTTGAGTAACAAGGCAATGTGCAAAATATCTACTTTTAAGATGCATCGCATTTTGAGCCGTTTTTGCAGACAATTTGCTCTCCTGCCATTTAAGTAAACGTTTTATTCCAAGTTATTCTAAAATTGCCCTTAGAATTCTAATCGATCTTGTCATGTGACAGCTTCTGAGAAATAACCTGGAGATCATGACTGAGCTCTTCCAAATACTGCACGGAGAATAAACGCCTTTCACATTGTACAGGTCTCGGAGTAGGTTTTGGTTAGTTTCTAAGATCATACGATTAAAAAGTTTGCGTAGAGTTTAAATAAAAAATAAATGTATAAATATAGGTCTGTATATATTCTTGTCTATTTTTTCTATTCATTTCGCATATTATATAAACACATATCTTGTTTTCTTATAATTATACTACTAACGCTAGTTCTACTACGACAATTGTAACGCCGTTATACGTCGCAACGCCGTTAAACGTCGCAATTGCCGCTAAACGTCGCAGCACTAACGCTAAACGTCGCAACCACCGCTAAACGTCGCAACTGCCCTGCCGCCAAACGTCGCAACGTTAACGCTAAACGTCGCAAAAAAATCGACTGCCCCTAAACGTCGCACAACTTTAACGCTAAACGTCGCACTTAGTAGGGAGGTTCAGTATCGAACCTAAACATCACACATAAGTTCAGAGTAACTACTCATGGTTCTATAGCAACCACCAACATGTCCCTAGCAACCATCATTAAGTCCTTAGCAATCAATCTCGTGCCCTTAGCAACTGCATAAAAGTCCGAAGCAACCACTCCTGTGTCCATAGCAACCACTATCGGGCCCTAAACATCATCTTTAAGTTAATAGCAACCACTCTTGGAGCTTACGCAGCCTACTCATGGTCCCTTACAACCAGTATCTTGCCCTTACCAACCGCCTAAGTGTCCATGGCCACCATTCACACGAATCCCTTGCAACATACTAACGCACTGAGTATAGGATATAGTCTAGATACCCAGGGTATTATCTAGGATTTTTCCCTTGGGGTGGGGGTATCCAAGATCAGCTCGAAATTCCAATACTGGGGGTCCAATTCTTTAGTGCGGAGGGGGGTGATCGAAATAAAAATAATTCTCTATGAAAATTCTAGGTGTGGGGTCCGGACCCTCCTGAATCCTCCTCTTAGAGACAGGAGGCATCCGGGTAGAACCATCGACCTACCGCAAGCCAGCTGGAAGGCTTCCTCACTTGAAAAACGGACTTCAAAATAAATTTTTCACTTTATTTTGTCTTACATGGCCTAGTTTCAAGCATGGTTTGCTGTTCAGCTTAATAAATGTGAAGTATGGTACAAGAATGATAACAACGTGCATTATTGTTTTACCTAATAGTCAAGTTTTTACCCACGATGAAACAGTTTGTAACTTTGCCTGAAGATGATCAAAATAAATTTGAAATTACATCAACAGTGTACCAAACAGTTTTGTTTATATCGACCTGTATTCGGTAGAACATAAAATTATAGGTTGAGATATGTTTGAAACACCTTGGTAGAACAACTAACCTACCACATGCCGGCTTGAAGGCTTAGTCCAATTCAAATCCAAATTTACGGCGCAACCGGGATTCAAACCCATAATATTAGTCAGCATATATAAATATACATGTAAATCTTGATGCTCAATATTGAACTTGAAAATGTTATTAAAAGTACATTTTGGATAATAATGTTCATAACGCATGAAAACTAAAATTAAATATAATCTGAAAAGTCAAAATTCCCCATGAAAAAATTGCTTAAATGATCTCCATTTAAATGCAAAATACCCCCTACAAATTAAAAGTTGCTGACTTGCAATCAAACAGCCCCTCGCCGTGGGTTCGAATCCATGCTGGATCAATAGGATTTTTCATGAGAGAAAACCTTCCAGCTGGCTTGCTGTAGGTCGGTGGCTCTACCCGGTTGCCTCCGTACATTCGGGGTCTTCCCCCGTGACCTGGAATTAGCCAGACGTCGCTATATAACTGAGATAAACTTAAAATAGTCAGAAATAAGTCTATAAGTCTAAACACATACTAATAACACACTTAATACCGTACTCGTGGTCTGGTGTTAAATGTATCCACCCAATGATAATATCTAAATACATGTGTAGAGTTCAACTATTTCTAAATTGTCGATGGCAGATCTTACATATAAAGTCGCTGACTTTAACACTCAGCCCCTTACCTCTGTAGGTTCGAATCTCGACAGGGTCAAGGTTTGTCATGTAACTAAGGAAGCTTTCCAGCTGACTTGCGGAAGGTCGGTTGCATACCCGGATGTCTCTGCGCATTCGGGGTCTTACTCAACCTGTAGTAAGCTGGACGTCGCTATATGAATGAAATACTGTCGCAGCGACGGTAAATCCAAACACACACACACACTCAATAATGAAGTACTGTTGCAGCGACGATGAATTCTAACAGCCATATCCATAACGAGTGGATGTGCAAGTATATCGAATTTTTTTTTATGCAATTTCGATCTCATCGATATGACAAAATTTTGAACGGCATTTTATAGAGTACCCTTATTGACACTTGGCTTTAACAATCTACTTGAGATATAATATATAGTGCATTTAAACATGTAGTACCACGCCATAGAGATGTGACGGAGTACCTTTTAAAGTCACATTATCCTTACAACAGGCAACCAGCCCCGCAACTCCCCTTACATACCGATCACCAAGCAAAAGCAACTGACCCAAACCACGTTGTTCTGTTATATTTTTTTTCAAAACCGAGTTTATGTAACAGGTGGTGAAAAAATCATGGCTCGACCGGGACTCGAACCCAGGGTCTCAGGAATACTGTTCCTGCACTCTACCGACTGGGCTATCGGGCCACAGGTCGATATGCACATTGATTATTCACCATGATCTGTAAGTTCAGACCGTGACATATAAACATTTAAAAACAATAGCATCGAAGGTAATAACGACAAATAAGGTGATTCTTAATTATGTCGAAAACCGAAACAAACAATGAGAGAAAAAAAAAATAATTCCATAAGTAAACAATGTTAATTCCAGTGGATTTTTGAAAACAATTATATGTATAGTATTTTCTTTATATTTATTCTTCATAAAGGATTGTAAGTTAACATAGAAAATATTCATATAAAATACTTAGATAAAGTAAACAAAATTATGTACATCTAACAAATTATTTGTTACTAAAGTTGATTTTTCTAAAGGAACAATTTTATCTGACATCATTGACAATATATATATACATTTATGTTTATATATAATATTATTTAACAAGATAACATGTTTGCATATTAAACCAAAAAAAAAACGTAATTTAATATAAAAATGACCCTAGGACGTGTATTATTCAAATACACAGGAAATAAAGCCCGAAATACTCCCTGATCCGACCAAGCATTCTCCCGGTTTGGTTTGTTTGGATAACCTATAATTCTTGAATTACGCCACTGTTTTCTATCAAAAGTACATGAATAAACATGTATAGACTTGGTCTGTTTTGGTATATGAATTGAATAAAAACATGCACACGAACACTATATTAAATAATTATAGCATTTTATCTTTGTCTACTAAACATGCATATTTAAAATAACTCATTTCTTATTTTTTGTACCTGACATTTAAATTTCATAAATAAATATATATATGAGTATTTCGTGTCAAATTGTTGTTTTTTATAGTTGATATTGTACTATTCAAATGACTAAAGGGATTTTGATGGAATATTTAGGCAACTTATTCGATCATACACATATACATAACTATTTTACCATTTCTTATATCTTTTCAAAAAAAATATATCCTATTCACAGTCATTGTGCTCTAAGCAATCAATCTCGTGCTTTACAATGTAAAACAAGGTTTTCTTTTGAAAAAATATTGTTTTTTCCTTCTACAATCTTTTTTGTTGAAGAAGCTGTTTCGGCCAATTTCGTGATAGTTGTTGCTATGGACCCAGGAGTGGTTGCTATGGACTTTTATGCAGTTGCTAAGGGCACGAGATTGATTGCTAAGGACTTAATGATGGTTGCTAGGGATATGTGGGTGGTTGCTATAGAACCATGAGTAGTTACTCTGAACTTATGTGTGATGTTTAGGTTCGATACTGAACCTCCCTACTAAGTGCGACGTTTAGCGTTAAGGTTGTGCGACGTTTAGGGGCAGTCGATTTTTTTGCGACGTTTAGCGTTAACGTTGCGACGTTTGGCGGCAGGGCAGTTGCGACGTTTAGCGGTGGTTGCGACGTTTAGCGTTAGTGCTGCGACGTTTAGCGGCAATTGCGACGTTTAACGGCGTTGCGACGTATAACGGCAAAATAATAAAAAATAATTTAGGTATTGATTTATCAAAAATGAAACAATTTACATAAATAAAAGAACGACTTGATTTTTCATTCTTTTGTGTTAATACATCACATTTTAATTATCTGGATGTGAATTAGCCCCTGACACTTCTAGCTTCCATAATATTTAGGAAAGTCAAACTCTCAGCGCGGATGGCATGCTGTCTTCATATGGATACCGACCACATCTTAGTCATTATCAGGGTGCCCTTCGACTCGAGACAGATACAGTGTTGCTAGGTGACAGATGCAATGTTGCTAGGCGACACGTGCATCGACTTCACGAGCTGAAAAAATGCAGCTCGACGTCTTGTGAGGAGCACGAGATTCGGGTCAATTGACAGACATGGGAGGTTTAACTAGATTATGTATCATAGTGTATTGATTTGGGGGACACGTTTGGGGGAGGAGAAAATTCAGACCATCAGTATTTCAATCTTTTACAGCCGTTTCTTTCATACAAATGCAAATGTTCATACGTGGCTTTAACACGCAAGTAATATCAGCTCAAGTAAGTATTGATATTAGTAACTGTATAATAAACCCCATAAATAAAGACAAAAGCTAATCTGTAACTCTGATTTAAAAATAGCTTATAAAAATGTTGTTGTTTTTTTGTCTGCGTGTTTTTTCTAAAGACCTGGCACATGATTAATATAATTAATTCAGTTAATTAATACTGTTATATTTACGAGGTATTTGCTTTCTGGTTATATTGTATTTACTGTATTATACAAACTAACTGTATATTTAGTCTTCTATACTTGGCCTGCCGCAGAAAATAAATTTGTTTCAACTGTATTACACTAAAGTGCCTGACACTCATCCCAGAAACGAAGAAAAACACCGATTTTCCCTGTCGCCCAACTGTTAGCACCGAGGGAACCATGATGTGGGCAGCATGATTTAGTTATACCGAAAATTAAAGTTATTTCTATACTGGAAGTTTATTTCTGAGATTTTTCCGATAATTATACATATCTTGGTATGTATTTTTCTAACAATGGATCATTTTTACAAGCACGAAAACACCGTGTAAAAAATGGCTAAAAAGCTATGTATTCACTCCTCGGAAAAATTAATAATGCCTATCTACCCAATGACCTAACTCTGAAATTATCTGACCACACGGTAGTCCCTATATTAACATACGGGTAAAAAAAAAATCGTGGATTTGAAGATTTGATTATGAAATTGTATACCATGATTTTCTACGTAAACTTACTGGCGCTAGAAAAAGCATTCCGCCCTATGTACTATACGGAGAACTTGGTCGATATCCATTAGGAATAACTGTCAAAAATCGCATGATAGCATTCTGGAACCAAATTGTAACGGGCAGAATAGAAAAGAAATCATTTTTAAAATAAAAATACATTCTTCAGGAAAATAGTAATACCAAATGGATAATTAGAATAAAAGAGACTTTGGGTCATTGTGGTAAATCAAGCGTGTGTATACAGCAACCATTACATGATCATCCCTGCAAGCAAAAAGCAACTCAAGGTCACGCTTTTTGATCAGTTTAAATAATCACGGAATCAACTGTTAGCAATCAAACAAAGGACAATTATATCAATCTTCAAATTAATCCACGAATACGAAGATTATTTTAAAATACTAAAGAGACACGAATATTTTACATTACATAAATTTGTGTCCGCGAATCATCGTTTTCCTATTGACACAGAACGTTATGATGGCACGTGTTAGAGAACCGGACATGTTTACTTTGTAATCGTGATCAAATAGTCCCTGAATTACATTACCTACTTTCCTGTCCATATCTTACTCAAAGTAGATCCAAATTCATTAATTTTAAACCACAATATCATAACACAGATGACAACATTAAGCAACTATTGAATGAAAATGTCGTGTATCACTAACATATATAAACAACAAAAAAACAAGTCATACGCAAATACCATATTTGTACTTTTACTATAATTGTTTGTTTCATATCGCTTTATTTTTTTATGAAGTATATGAACTTGAAATAATGTTAGGATGATGTTAACTATATGTAGCCTAGATTTTATAATCTAGACTGCCTGTGCTTAGCAACGGGCTATCTTCTTTTGTTAAAGGACCCCCACCCCTTTTTACTTTGTAATCCTTGCAACGTACTAATTCTACCGAACATATAATTGTGATAACCTCTGTTTTATGTAGAAACTCATACTGTATATATTTGTGTATACTTTGGGAGAAATAAAGTTTTGCCATTGTCATAATTGCCATCAATGAAAACACAACTATAAATTGGTATATTACAAATATGGCATAAACACATGAACACTTAAAAGCTTTACATTCGTTAAACCACGTGACATTGTCTAATTGTTATTGCTGTTGTGTTAGAGTTTACCGTCGCTGCGATAGTATTTCATATAGCGATAAGTTAATTACAGGTGGAGTAAGACCCCGGACGTACAGAGGGACTGACTTACTATAAACCAGCTGGGGGCTTCAAACCCGGATTAGATGGGAAGAGTTCCGGATAACGTCTATTGACTGGTCGTATCAATACAGAAAACCCACGCAGCGACAACAGTCAGTCAATACAGGTGTGCACTACAGTGTCGAATGGTTAGTAATTACAGGAAATACTGAAAAGGATAGGGGATTAAAATCACACACAAGCTGTTATATTGTGTGATTCCTTGGCTAGTTTTCATCATCATTATCCTTGATTACCGGTAGGCGTGAATGCCTGTCACTTCACTGGTCCCAACCGTGATAGGGAGACTTAATTTATCATTGTATGTCAGCACAATGTATACTGTACCGAAGACGTAAATATAAATGCAACCATGGGCTTTAATCG
Organism: Solen grandis; assembly: GCA_021229015.1. Classification (NCBI taxonomy): domain Eukaryota; kingdom Metazoa; phylum Mollusca; class Bivalvia; order Adapedonta; family Solenidae; genus Solen; species Solen grandis. The sequence goes on from CM037787.1 coordinate 38,749,613, forward strand.
CTCTCAGTGAAACACGTGCAGATTAAGCCATGCATCCATTCCATTCTTGAGTGTTTGAAACATTTTATGATTGGCTTAGTTCGCGTGATTTGATTTTATAAATCTTTCATTTTATGTAATACATACTCTCGAATAAAACATCTTATTTACCAGATGAAGTGAATAAATATTAGCATTTTATCAAAATTTACGAACAATCCTTAAGTTAACATCTATCTACCAATGCTCAATCTTCGTAGCAGAATAAGCAGCAATTGTGTTTCTTATTTAAAACGCCCGACAAGGATCAGTAATGAGCGAGTGTTGTTTTTATTCGAAGACTTTCTCATGGATTTTTAATAAGTTACGCTGACGCGCTTCTGTAAGTATGTAATATCCAAAAATAGTATTGACAAGAACGTAAACGACAGAAGATATAGATGTAAGCATAAAGTTACCTCCCTTGATAAAAAATGGTGAGGTTAACGTTAAGTAGCTTCCATTGATCATGAGAAATATAATGCTACAATCAGAACACCTATCCTGTTTCCTCGAAAGTGTCGAGTAGTTACGACATGGTTCGCTTTTGACATGTTAAATACAGTAAAAGAAGCGCAGAAATAAAATCTGCATGGGTACAGAAATCGAATAAATCAAATCCCTAAAAAATAATCATAATTTTCTAAACCTCAGAGTATTTTATCCGCAAAAAATCCAAATACGGTATATATTCACAAATAATTAACTTGATAAAATATCATATTGAAGCTAAATGCAAATCTTAAAGTAACCTATCCATCACTTAAATATGATTAGCCTCCATCAAGTGATCGTGGGACTTTAATTGTAGTAAATGCAAGTCTTTATAGATTTTGACCAAAAAAATATGACTCCAAGTCAATGGATGCTTGCATGTGCGCTGACGTCTTTTTAAGTATTTGAAGGATCATGGTTATAATTTAAAGATGTATGGGTTACTTTAACGTGTATATTCACGTATGATTTTATCATCGCGATGTACTTGTGACAAAAAGTGTTGTGTGCGAGTATAAATGGAAAATATAGATAGATAAACAATTAATAGATGAACAGCGTTACGACTTGCCGGTATGGGGTTGTAAATGTAGAAAAAAAAGATAAACTAATTATAAAAGTTTTAAAGAAGGCAATATACGTTTCATCTTGGCCTTTTCTATTATCACATTAGTACATTGTTGTTACACTAAGTGTCGATTTATTTCAGACAGATATTGCAAGCATTGGCACTAAGACCAACCAGGAGGACGATAGAATGATACTGGGGCTTACTTTCTCGCCGGAAAACCTGGATATTTTTTACAATTGACGCCGAATTTGCAGTTGGAAGTGACGTTGAGACTCAATCAAAATAGCGGGCTGCACTGGCGCCAGAGAAAAAAAGCCGCTAATTTCATAACGTGCTTTGTGTCTTTAAATTTGAAACGTGCCCCAGACTGATAAATTATTCGTTATTCTTTACTGCGAACAATTTGGATTGATTGTCTAGCGAGACGCTTGTCTGTGGTCTAGGTTAATGAGTATGGAAGTAAATTTGGACAAAAGTGTGGTGTACTTAAAAATTAAAAGTATGGTGTACTTAACAATTAAAAGCATGGTGTAAATACCAGTCAAAAGTACGGATTATACAGTTATGGGTACGGCGTATTTTACTTAAACAGTCAAAAGTACGGGTTATACAGTTATGGGTACGGCGTATTTTACTTATACAGTCAAAAGTAGAGTTTATACAGTTATGGGTACGGCGTATTTTACTTATACAGTCAAAAGTAGAGATTATACAGTTATGGGTACGGCGTATTTTACTTATACAGTCAAAAGTAGAGATTATACAGTTATGGGTACGGCGTAATTTACTTATACAGTCAAAAGTAGAGATTATACAGTTATGGGTACGGCGTAATTTACTTATACAGTCAAAAGTAGAGATTATACAGTTATGGGTACGGCGTATTTTACTTATACAGTCAAAAGTAGAGATTATACAGTTATGGGTACGGCGTATTTTACTTATACAGTCAAAAGTAGAGATTATACAGTTATGGGTACGGCGTATTTTACTTATACAATCAAAAGTAGAGATTATACAGTTATGAGTACGGCGTATTTTACTTATACAGTCAAAAGTAGAGATTATACAGTTATGGGTACGGCGTATTTTACTTATACAATCAAAAGTAGAGATTATACAGTTATGGGCACGGCGTATTTTACTTATACAGTCAAAAGAAGAGATTATACAGTTATGAGTACGGCGTATTTTACTTATACAGTCAAAAGTAGAGATTATACAGTTATGGGTACGGCGTAATTTACTTATACAATCAAAAGTAGAGATTATACAGTTATGGGTACGGCGTATTTTACTTATACAGTCAAAAGTAGAGATTATACAGTTATGGGTACGGCGTATTTTACTTATACAGTCAAAAGTAGAGATTATACAGTTATGGGTACGGCGTATTTTACTTATACAATCAAAAGTAGAGATTATACAGTTATGAGTACGGCGTATTTTACTTATACAGTCAAAAGTAGAGATTATACAGTTATGGATACGGCGTAATTTACTTATACAGTCAAAAGTAGAGATTATACAGTTATGGATACGGCGTAATTTACTTATACAGTCAAAAGTAGAGATTATACAGTTATGGATACGGCGTAATTTACTTATACAGTCAAAAGTAGAGATTATACAGTTATGGGTACGGCGTATTTTACTTATACAGTCAAAAGTAGAGATTATACAGTTATGGGTACGGCGTAATTTACTTATACAGTCAAAAGTAGAGATTATACAGTTATGGGTACGGCGTAATTTACTTATACAGTCAAAAGTAGAGATTATACAGTTATGGATACGGCGTAATTTACTTATACAGTCAAAAGTAGAGATTATACAGTTATGGGTACGGCGTAATTTACTTATACAGTCAAAAGTAGAGATTATACAGTTATGGATACGGCGTAATTTACTTATACAGTCAAAAGTAGAGATTATACAGTTATGAGTACGGCGTATTTTACTTATACAGTCAAAAGTAGAGATTATACAGTTATGGATACGGCGTAATTTACTTATACAGT
>CM037787.1:38759036-38809036 GCA_021229015.1 Solen grandis
AAAATAAATAAAAACTCGCACTTCTAAACAGAGCATACATTTAAGTTTGATTTTACCCTGGTATATATACAAATGCAACACGGGGATGTGTAAAAGTCAACATTTTCAAGACATATTCGGTCTTTAAAAAAAACCCCAAAACCCACAGAAATACATGTATAAAACACATAAAAACTACAATCATTAGCCTGGGCAAAGGTTTATTAAATGCAATCTCGTATTTTTAGTTCAATATGCGTATTTGTGGAATAACTAAAGTCTAAATAAAAGCTACCAGTTTTCATGGTCAAAGTTTAATCGGATATAAGCCTATCAAAGAGTTTAAGGAGATGACAAACCCAACCCCAATCAAACCCTCTTACACGTGTTCACGTACCACATACCGGGTTTATTCTAGAGTCACCAACTGTCGACATGGTAATAGCCATAATCTGAATCCAATACCTAGAAGCCCTTATGTATAGTTATTGACATAATATATAAAACAAACAAATGGTCATGTCCCATAATCCCATATTAAACCCACTTCTTGGACCCCGTAAAACCGCAGTGGTGTACATAACGTTTAGAATGAATATATAGGCCAAGGTAAGGTATGCATTGACAGCCCGGCAAACTCATCTTTTCAGTTTAACTTCTGAATACCTGTATATTAAAGCTTTGAGACAAGAATTCGTTCAGCAGTTCATTGAATTCATCCATACACGTGGTTTCATTGAAAAGGTAATACAAATACGCTGCATTCAGACCATCAATGGATTTATGAACTCTCGAGGGTCATGATTTTATTTTCATCTCAATCATTCCTTACTCCACCCTTGTCGTCATCATCATCATTATCATCGTCAACAACAACGACAATATCTTCATCATCATATGTATCATTGCTGTCGGCAAAACGGGAAGGCGTGGGTTCGACCCCCGGCCGCTACATACCAATGTCGTCAAAATGGTACTGTTATAGCTCCCTTGCTTGGCGCTCAGCATATAAGGGTAGTTGCAGGACTGGTTGGCCCGGTGTCAGGTTAATGTGTGGTACCATGCTACATGTCTACGGCGTGACACTGCAGTATGGCAGCACTATATCTGTCTCAAGTAGACATCGTCTCCAAATGACTGAAATACTGTCGGTGGGACGTTAAACCCAACAAACAAGCAAACTGTCGGCAAAACGGCATCGAAATATCGTTGTTAATCTTTTCTTTCTTATCCATATGTACTGGCTGCTTATTTCTCTCTCTCTCTCTCTCTCTCTCTCTCTCATTTGAATCATAAATCCATACTCTTTCATGAATCAAAAAGCAAACAATATATTTGTTATACAGTCATACAAGCTGTGATAATCAGGTTGGAGAAAGGCACTGAAGAAGTGGAATTTGAGAATTATAGGTGCCGTTCTATTCAACAGAAATGACTATAACGACCAGAAAAACACCTAAATGCAGTTTAGATGAAAAGCACGGAATCTCACTTCAGATTTAAAGTGGCTTTAATTTATTGTATGTTATATTCAGGATCGGTTAAATAACTGGCACATGAGGTTAATTTTCAAGCAATTTATTTGATCAGCTGATTTATAGGGTACCATTTTTGTGTTTGCCATTTGAAAAAGGTAGCAGAATATTCTATTCATCTCAATGACTCTATTCATTTCTCAATGGCCATAATCCCGTCTTTAACAACAACAACAACAACAACAGAAAAAAAAAAAAAAAAAAGAAAGAAAAAAAGAAAGAAAGAAAAGGAGTGGAACAATATTTAAATTCGCATATCGTGAACTTATTTTTTTATGACCACGCGTGAAAGAAAATACAAGCTTACATAAATAGAATAATAATAAATATATTTTTATATCTGTGGCTAATAAAGTGCCACAATTTTCACCATCCACATCAGTGTTGTCACCATTTAGAAAAGGGGCACTGTCAGTTTGAATGAGTGGACGTCCGTCGACACTCATCAAAACATCATCAATTTTAAGGACGGAAATTTTCGTTGAAAACCCCGTCCAATAAATTTTACAATAAAATGACCACCTTTAGATTTTTATCGAGAATTCTAAAACATCGTCGGATGACGATAGATACATAATACACAAAAATCGTTTTCGAACAGATCAACAAGATGGGAAACCTTAATGACCAGACAGAATATATTATAAATTCACTTGATTAAATTTTAAGACATACGCTCCCAAAGCCTCGAAGTATTTAATTGATTTTAGATTTTAACTAAATCAATTTGGAATTCAACTTCAAAAGATGAAGTCCATTGATGAACTAATACAGTTAAGTTTGTATAATAGGATCAGCAGATGGTTTTTCAATTAATTCAAACCTCGTCTCTTCTATTAAAACGCTGAACTCATTTTATTCTGAGACAAAACTGCCTACACGTGATCTAATTGAAGCGGATCCAGCGCTAATGTTGACGGTTTAATGATTTTTTCACCCTACTGACCCTTGACTTCATATAGACTCATTTTGACACACTGGCAAACAGAGCAGACCCAGATTAGATCAGGGTCTCCTCTGTTTGCTCATACACTATTAAAGATAAGTTTTTAAACAGTCTGTGTGGCAAAGAAAAAACCCATTATTTCATAGTTATGCCATTTAAAGTCAATTAATATTCGTCAAGTCAAACATTTTTGTTCATGAATATTCATGAGTTGAAGGGTTAAACTGGAAGAATTGAGACCGAAAATAAGGTGTAAACTACCTGATATCGACACCATATAGGACTGAAGTTTGAATGATTTTCAGTCTATCAATTTTAAAAAGAAAATTAAAACTGTCAAAATTCATGATAAAATGATAGACGTAATGAAATAAAGTAATTTATGCCAATTTATCCCAGCAGAATTGTCCATACAATCTTAAAATCACATTTTTTCCCATGTTCGAATCCACAAAATACACGGACTCGATACACTGATTATAAAACCTTATTTGAAAATAGCAATAGTTCTGATCACTAATAGGATAAAAAGAACAAAAACAAAGAAGAAGGAGAAGCATCTACCGGATATATAGCTTTACTTCATCATGAAGTGGTTCCTAACTCAAAAATGTTCTGTCCATACTCGGATGGTTATCAGAAGAGCTCTTCATTTGACAAATATAAAACAAACGTGTACTTTAACGAGCAAACACGAAATGCTCCGTCGGTATCACTTCATTTATGATATATTCACTTACCGGTGGAGTTATATATTCGCGGGTACAACAACAACAACAACAACAACAGGAAACTAACGAAAATAAGCCTGTTTTATACTTTAATGTAAATTATTAGTGATGTAAATGTATGGAAGTTACTGATGCAATGTAAAACACATGATGTAAATGTAATTCAAATAACCCATGTAAATGTAACGTAAATGACCGATGTAATGCAATGCAGATTAACGATGTTAGTGCATTGTAAACTACCGATGTAAATGTTTTGGAAATTACCGATGTAAATGCATTTTAATTTACCGATGTAAACGTTGTAAATGTTTTGCAAATTACCGATGTAAATGTATATTTGTAAATTACTGATGACTTTAAACCCAATAAACAAACAAACAAATTACCGATGAAACTGAATTGCAAATAGCCAATATAAATGTTTTGAACATTGTCAATATAATTGTAGTGAAAATCGCAAATACAAATACATTGTATATTGTAAATCGCCAATATTGTATTATTAGTAACCAGTGTAATTTAGTTTTAGATGATAACAAGTGTTCTTGACATACTTTTTATTTTCTAAATAGGGCATTTGATCCTTTGTAACAGCCAAATCTGGTATGTAATTCCATTACTCCTTTGTCAATTTTAAGAAAGGCTTAATAAAAGAATCGGTAACAGGTAACATAATACGGAGTATTTACATAGCATGCTGAACCTAGAGTCCATAACCTAGGACAAAGCCAAACGGCAGACAGGCCCACTATATACATGTGTATGCAAATGTACTTTTGTCCTACGTAGTATTGTGATTCTATTTAGACGGATCATTTTAAAAGCAATCAGTCCGACTGTGACACTACTAAACAAACAGTCAACATGATACTTCTCAAACCAATCTAGGAGGCACCAATACTGAATGTCTCTTGCGAGAGAGAATATCTTATTTAATGCATTTATTTCAGCATGGAAATCGATATTAACAATATGTGGTTTACATACCAGGACAATAGCATATCTATCAAATCAAGATATTCAACCCAGCCTTGTTATGTGTGAATTGTATTTTCATTGTTTGCTTTTGTCCGGCTTTCTACGTGCCCAAAAACGTTTATTGATTCATTTTTCTGTTCAAGTAATGAAACCCTATGTGAATAAAAGAATTGAAGAGTCAAACCAATTATGAATTTGTAATATGATACCTTTTTTCGATTTGACATGTATGAACAAAACAATGAATGTAATTAATTGTTCTGGTGTTTACCATGCATATTTAATAAAGTTTGAAAGAAACGATAACATTTCAATTTTCAATGATGTCTCTATAAAATACAAAGAGCATATATCTTTCAGATATGGTTTACATTCCGCTATAAATTGCCTCGCTTATCTCTTTTGACGTATCCCTGGGGATGCAAGTATTTGAGCCTAGGGTAGTCGTGTCGTTAAATTTTCAACGTGAAACTTGAACAGTTTTGAAAGTAAGACACCCCCTGCATGTTTAAATTTAAGGTTCTGGAACACTAGTGTATGATATTTAGAATAAAAAAAAAAATTTAAAAAAAAAAACATTCCCAAAGAATGACATGTTAGACAAACAATCGTTAAGTTTTATTTATTTTTACCAGCTGTAAATAAACTTATAACCACTACCTTGGCTTGGCGTTGAAAAAAACAAAAACAAAATAAAAAATAAATTTTTTTTTTAATGTGTAAATTTTCCAAAAATGTCTATATATAAAACAGAAACAGGACTGAAAAGGAGAAACACATTAATTACATCGTTCATTTTTTTAAATCTATTGCTTACATACTCATAGCTAAAATGTGTGTGTTTACAATTTATAACCATACTGAATCCATAAAGGCCTATTTCTGTAACATTTTGTAAGTGCAATCTTGGGATTTGCTCAAGTAATTGAACCATTTTATTATTGGATAAATATGTAAAAAAAATAATACATTTTACCGAGGCGTTACGAATTTATGAACCAGTAACTAATGCAAGTACATTTTACCATGGTACATGACCATAAAATCTATACAAATCAAATTCAAAGGATTGAGAGTCCTAATGTTGCGTTAACGTAAACTGGATTAGTAAAGGAGAAAGTGTATCTTGTAATTTGGAACCGTTTTATAAATTCCCCTTATCGAATGGATCTTGTAGCTGTGAGGGACGAACGACATTATTTTATTTGCCATATTCGCATTAGATTAACCAAGCGCGTGAACTGCTGTACTTCACTGGCATACGTCACACAATTTCATCCATAGTAATTTTATGATAAATTTCCCCGCTTAATTGAATTTTGATATCCGGTATTGTCATTTTTGCAATCGGTTACAATATGTTGTTTGTTTGTTGGGTTTAACGTCCCACCGACAGTATTTCAGTAATTTGGAGACTATGTCTACTTGAGACAGATATAGTGCTGTTACACTATACGTGGCATGATATCACATCCAGTCACATAATCCTGACACCGGGCCAACCAGTCCTGAAACCGCCCTTATATGCTGAGCGTCAAGTAAGGGAGCTATACAAGTATCATTTTTTACGACTTTGGTATGTCGCGGCTGAGGATCGAACCCACGACCTCCCGCTCCTGAGGCGGACGGTTTAACCACTCAACCACCGGGGACGGAACAATGTGTTGTAAATAACGCAACATAGAAATACAGATAAACATTTTTTTTCTCTCTAAATCTGTCTTGAGAAATACAGAAATGATAGACAAAGAGAAAAATAAAATTTTACTGGGAATCGAACTCACAACCGTTAGTTTCAAAGCAGTTGGCATTAATTTTAACCTATTCATGTATACTCTTCATTTCGCGGTAATGCATTAGAGGCCCAGAACCTTAATTCTTTTAAGTCGATAAAGAAATACGTTCATTAAATTTATACCGATCCCTCGCAACAGTTCCTGGATAGGACCAGTACTTAGAGCCGGTAAATGTTTTGAAAATCTCTCTCTCTCTCTCTCTTTCTCTCTCTCCCATCTCTGTGCCTTTATCTGTCTGTCTCTCTCTTTTCATCTGTCTGTCTGTCTGTCTGTCTGTTTGCCCCCCTCTCTCTCCACAGCGAATGTCGAAATCCATATTCTATGTAAACTATATGCTAATGAGCCTACACTACTGTAGCCCTTCTGTCAGACACCGCTCTTGTGTACATATTTTATCCCCATCCGATAAGCATGCATTTTCTCAATTCAAAAGCCAAATGGTACCACTTTATCTTAGATGTCAACATTTCTATTAAGTAAAGAAAATCCTTTAGTGATCTCTTTCCAATTTATAGGAAATGTAAAATAATGTCCCATTTAGAAAGGAAAAGACCTATTGTCAGTGAGTGTTTCCGTTTTTTTTTTATTTATTCTTAAAATGCTTTAGACGGTACCCTACAAAAGAAGAGTAATGGGGTACCCTGACCTGATGTATATAAATACACAAACAAAAGGGGGCGAAATAAAACAAAAAAAAACCTGTTCCTTATCAGGGCGTGTTTCTATTTTATAATCATCTCATATTTTATGGGGACATATATTTCATCATTCTAAATAAACACAAACAGTTAAAATGAAAATGTTCGATGGTACTTTTCTGGCTCAAACTCCACCACCCTTACTTAGCACTAAGTAATACTTAAGGTCAAGTTTCATAATTCTTCTCCTAATTAAAACAACCGAAGATTCCATCTTAGTCATGTCCTTGAATAACCTGAAAACGGGAATAGTGGAATACATTTCTACCTTATTTAAGAATCCACTATTGCTAATGGAAGCCGAGTCTGTATGTAGATGTACAGTTGAACCTGTGATAGCGGTCACCTGTATTAAGCGGTCACCTGTATTAGTCACCTGTATTAAGCGGTCACCTGTATTAAGCGGTCAACCAGCATTTAGCGGTCAATTTAGATATTACCATACTATAACATTTTTTTTATATATTTACCCTTCACTTAGCGGTCACCTCTGTTAAGCGGTCACTTTCTATTGTTCCCTTGACTGACCGCTTAAAACAGGTTTGGCTGTATTTCTAAGGCTGTGATCGTGAAACTAACATTTTGACAGTCATCCCAATGCTGATTTTGTAAATTTTTCTAACTTACTAGTGTTCGGAGAATCAGTTTAGAGAAATCGTCGATTATCACCCCGTATTTCTGACTGATTATAATAAATCAGTGACTTTGATACTAATACTTGAAAACTGTTATTCCATATAAAGACTGTACTATAATTTAAAGCTAATGTAAATTATATACATGTATCAAAACATAACAATAAAAGGTGAATGACTCTTTTATCATTTGTATTATTTCATCATTTTCCCAGTTTACAAGCAAAAGTATTACCCCTTTCCCTCATATAGACTCATTTTGACGCACTCAATAGGTACCACATAAAGCCTGATCTGCAGAAAACTACAGTTAAACCTTATCAAATTTAATTATAAAGTCCTCATTTCCAGACCACTGAGGAGCAGCGAACAGCATATAACCTGATCAGCCTGCGAGTTACTCGCAGGCTGATCTGTTTTTATGTTGTAAGCATAGGTCTTTTCATGGTTTCCTCTATGGGGGAAAGGGTTACTATAGCAAAGCAGACGAAAACGCGGTAACACATGGCCTATAAATATACAACCAGTTACAGTTAGGTTGTTACTAAATTATAATTCGTTGACGAATAAGAAATCATCGTCGAAGATTCATCACTGCGGCCTTCGTCACTGTTTCGTTGACGAATTTATTAATTAATCCAACACAACTACTTACGTTTATTCGAATTGGGTGAGGCGGTTCGTGACGTCGCCCGCGACGTCCCACGTGACCTGGTTCCCAATGACAGCAGCTCTCGCTCTTCTATTATCCGTTCCGACATCTCCTGCAACAAACATTGTATTCGCTAATGTATATATCAATCTAAAAATAACTGGGTACCGTCGTAGTCTAGTGGATGTTGATCCGACAGTTGTGTGTTCGAACTTTGTTATGGGCAAGCATCTATAAATTATTTTCTTAAGCGCAAAGTACTGGTCCAACATAGCAACAGTTGGGAAGGATTTATAAAATGTTTACAAAGTATGCACAAAGAAATTAATTGAAAATAAGTATAATTAATGTCCATTGATGATTTCTTTGCCCTCATGCAGTGCCTAACCGACAGTCTTTCAGTCTTTTTATGCCTTTGTTTTCATTGAATAAATACAAAAAATATCTCAGTGGTATCACGCCGTATATAAGTGACATATACTATATCCAGTCTTGATACTACATTTACCCTTAATGGGGGGGGGGGGGGTCAATGTATTTTTCAATGAATTAAATGAAATATGTTATGGGACCAAATGACCTCTTAATTTACAAGATTATAAAATGTACAGACGTTTCTTCAGAAAGATTAAACATATAGACACATATGCCAAATAAAACAAAAAAAGCAAGTAATTATAATTTGATAAAGTTCAACGGAATGCTTATTCAAATAGACCAAGTATGTGATATGACATAATGATATTGATTTATTTAATCACGGTGTCAGGGTACATGTTAATGTAACACACAGGTCAGCAAACTTTAATAGCTTTGCAAAATAATTGTTCAACCAGGAAGTTTCCTCGATGTGTTTGTGTAATATTTATTCAAAAGTTATGTCTCCAATTCATCATCAACCTTACTTGGCGCTCAGCATCTAAGGATAATTCTAAGACAAGTTGGCATGTGTATGGATAAAGTGATTGGATGTGATATCATGTTTTTATTGTGTCTACTGTGTGATGTTGCTATGTGGTAGCACTATATCTGTCTCATTTAGCCGACTGTCATTAGATTACTTAAATAAAGTTGGTGAGGCAATAACCTTGGACCAGCAAACATACAGCACTTGAACTGTTGAAGAAAAATATCACAATGAAATGCGGATCTGTATTTAAATGCAGTCGACCTTCAATTCAGAGATAATTTTAAAAGTTGGCAATGCTTGGACCACGCTGGATTAATTCCGTGTGAATACATATCTGATTAAACACTTGTTTATCTATATTGATTAACAGTCGTATTATGTGCACGGTGTAATAACTTAAATAAATACTCCGCAGCTACTACCCCACCACACAACGCCACCCCGCCGCCCGTCCCACCATTCCGCCCTCTCTTTCCCCGCCCCTTTTACCATAAACTTCAACACTCATAAAGACACTGTTTTTGTGTGGTATTGTTCATCGACTATGGACCGGAGGTTTACGAGTACGATCCCAGTTGGGGCGACATTTTTTCCAAGATATTCCCAAGCGTTAATTATTGGCACAACCTAGAAAGAGTTACTATCCATGTCGTTAAAACTGATTTCCGAATCTACGTAATAATAACAGATTAAATTTAAGCTTAAATTTGAATCTTGAATATTGAGAGAAAAGACCCTCGGCTAAGCCGTTGTTTGGTTTCTCATAAACGTAATTTATTTATATGCAATCGTAGGTTTAAATTCGAATGTACCCCTTCCGCTCAAAACTGTCTGCGTCGGGAAATTGTCCCCACTCGAATTCCATTTACAATATTCACCCCTACGATTTACTTATCAAATACCTGGGGATGACTTTCATCTTTCTTGTTTCTCTAATTAAATACCCAACTAATTCATTTCTGATCCGATATTGTTAGATATTAAGGAAATAATTCATGTCAACATTGGGAACTAGATTAGTAGGCGATTGTATGCATGACCATGGGTTTTTATATTTCCGGACACGTGATTTTGATATATTTTGCTGATTATGGTGTTTGAATACTACTCAACCTGGCACATTATCAATCATAACGGATTCGATACACTGATACCAGAAATATAAATAGAACACGTCTAATTCTTACGAAAGTCTATTAGGATCACTGACAAAAATATTTTGATGAAGGCATTATAATGCGAAATAAAGACGTTTTTATGCTAATAAATTCGTTATGACGTAGAGAAACGCGTAATTAAGCACAAAACAGCATTATAATAAAGATTAAAGGCGTTATTATGCGGAGAGTGGCATAATTACGCGTTTGAAACGCATTATAATGCAAACCAAAGGCGTTTTAATGCGAATCAGAGGCGTAAAAACAATTAAATTAAACAAAGTAAAGGAGCAATATTGCAAAGCAAAGGTGTAATAACGTGAAAATGGCGTTATAACGCGAATTTCAAAGTGGTAATTAAACTCAAAATTACGGTTAAAAAGCGTTATAACGCAAAACAAAGGTGTATTAACGCGAGAAAAGGCATACAAACGTGAAACAAAGGCGTAATAACGCAAAACTAATAATAACGCCTTTGTTTCCTGTAATTACGAGTTTAATTAAAACTTTAAAATTTGCATTCGCCCTTTTCCATGTTATAACGCCTTTGATTTGCGTTATAACGCCTTTGATTTGCGTTATAACGCCTTTGATTTGCATTAAAAACGCCTTTGTTTTGCGTTATAACGCCTTTATTTCCTGAAAGTGCAAGTTTCAACGTCGCGTTATTATGCCTTTTTTTCGCGTTATTAGACCCTTGCTTTGCATTATAACGACTTTGCTCCGCGTAATTAACATTACATGTACTTTAACATCTCCCCCATGAACAAACTTTATACATAACTAATTTTAAGTTATTATAAATATCAATTAACGAGCTTTAAGCAATAAATTATAGGTACTAAATAATAAATGTCCCTTCAGGGTTTCTACGGAAGACATCATGCCAGGTGACGCACGAGAAATATAACTTACGTCAGCTTTCCTGAAAATCTCCGACCTGCGGTCCTTTTGGTGCTTCTCTCGGTTGTGTTTAGCCAGTTGGAACTGACTGAAGTCCCCTCTCATGTAGTTAGGGTTTGTTACAGGGGTCTTAATCACGTGACCGTTCGTTTGCTTCTGCTTCCCTGTCGTTTCATCTGTGGACAAAGTTAACATTACAGGGGTGTATACGGTATAGGGCTTACGAATGGTTGGTGCAAAACAGTGGTTAACCCTTTCCCTCATATAGACTCATTTTGACGCACTCAGTGGGTACCACATAAAGCCTGATCTGCAGAAAACCACTCGTTTTACTCGCAGGCTGATCTGGTTTTATGCTGTTCGCATAGGTCTTTTCATGGTGTCCTCTATGAGGGAAAGGGTTAACATCATACATCAAATGCAACTAATCGCGGAATTCCAAGAGGCAATGTTCCGAAAAAAAAAATTTTTCTTTAGGTATACGAATCATCGTATTTTTACCATATAATTTTCCATCGTAGTTTGAAAAAACTTATTTATAATCTATGTCAGGATCACCTATCTTAAAAATGTTTACCAAATGTTAAAACAACAACAACAACAACAAAATAAATTTAAAAAAATACATTTTTAAATAATATTTAAAAAAAAAACTAGACTTAAGAGAAAGGTGACTTTGGCCCTTGTACTTTTCACGAAACATCTGAAAATGAGATTTTCTCCAAAAAAAAATTACCATAAACATGACCCGATGAAGAAGCTAAAGCGCATATTCAGTAAGGGTATATTTATTATTGTATGCATGCAACGTTTCTATATTTTAGATAAACAAATAAAGAAGTTCTAGGACTTGAAAATTTTGAGGAAAATCTTATTCTAAGGAATTTCGTTAAACACAGGTCCCGGGACTTACTGTAGATACTGGGATGTTCCGTGGAGGATGTACACCCCATGCTGCCTGGTTACGTCCGAGATACGGACGGTAAAACCATACTCTCGCCACAGTCTGCCTCGTGTCTCCGGGGTTTTAGGTCACAGTCATCGGGCGCTTGGCTGATGTCTTAATCACGGCCTGGTCTGTCATGGAAGACTAAGTCATGTATTTACATTTATAATAGAATAATTTATGAGATTGTCTTATTTGTAAAACATTTGATGAATTGTCCCTGTTAAATACGGTAACTCAGATGGGAAAACTGTTGTACGTTTCGCTCGAGTAGGGTATACAGTTACAGGGGACATATGAACATATACCTCAAAGTTACAGAGTAAGGGTTATATCTCACCGGCTGCCTTGCTGTAACTGCATACCCTACTCGTGCGAAACTTACAATAGTTTTCCCGTCTGAGTAAGAATTTTCACAAATTACGCAGATATACATGTGTAAACACACTCTTGAACATGGGAAAACAACAGATTATCTCTTAAACCTTTAATTTAATTAAAAAAGAAAATGTCAAAGAATAATGTATTATGTTTCTAACATATGTGAGAAACAGCTCAGTCGGTCACTTTTGAGGATATGACAGTTACAGGGGGTGTATGTAAATGAAAGGGGTGTATGGAAGAAATGATCACGTGACCGGTACTGACCAATCACATAGCGATTTTTTGGAGTACTTGTACTGAAATATTACTGCAATATAATTCTATGCTAAAGTGCATGACTCTTTATCGTGTTAATTTGTAACCAGTAAACCAATGTTCGTCAAATTATCAGCACAAAATAAATGCACTAATACCACTCAATTGCACTCATATGGACCATAAATCAACCTTGAACTTGATACCAAACATGCGTGTGTGTAATATAAGAATTTTCCTACCTGGTTTTTATAAACCCTATGAACACTTTCTATCTTCCCTTGCTTTTCCCCTAACCATTTCTTAATAGACGGTGTAAAGAGAGAATTCTGAAAGTAGGTCATATATAATCAAACCATCCACCCACGTCCTTTGATTATTGTTATACCCATCTATAAATATGCCATAATATTATGTTGATGTACGGTGTGACCTGCTTGCACAGACATGGGTGCGATCATTATCATACCCATTAACCCTGGCAATGCTGTGATCACTTATGATAACATTCAGTGCAGACCAAGATCAGCCTGCACATGCATGTATGGTCAACATTGTTCGCTACTTAGTCGATAAAAATTCAGCATGTACCGCCATGAACAGTTAATGGAGCAGTCCAAAATTAAGAAAGGATAAGTCCAATTAAGAAATTTAGCATGGCAATGGTAAATAGAGCCACAGTTACCTCATTAAACCCCAAGCCTTTGGTGTTCATGGTATTCTGCATATATTAATCGTGGTTCTAATAATTCATATTCAAAACAAGATCAATATCAAGTAAGAAAATTATTCAGGCAGGATTTTATAAATCTACGCCATGATAATAAACGGTGTACGCAATAGCTATACACATTATATAATGTGCGATACGTAGGTTCCATAAACATGGTGAAACAGCCAAAACATATACTTGTTTAGACTTCGTTAATCCGATTAAAAGCAATAAAAGGAAACGGCGATTACTCCCTGTTGCAAACTTAGCCCGAATTTATATGGTTGTAATATACTAGTAATATAGCGTAACATTACATGCTGGATTTGGCATTAAACAGCATTGGGTACATACATTGATAAATACATCGATATCTAGACAATGCAAAATTCAAGGCATTGTAAACACCGAGAGAAACACGAAACATAATCATACGGTCTTAAATATAATCTTGATCATATATAGATCTATTTACAAAGACGATTGTGTTATTGTTACGTTGGAGTTGTCGCTGCGACACTATTTCAGTCATGTTTTACAGGTGGAGGAAGTCACCCGGGTGTAACCACCGACCTACCGCAAGTCAGCTAAGACCTCCTTACATGCAAAAAATAATGATAAGATAAAATAAAAATAAACAAACAAACAAATGAGCGACAAAGGAGTTAATGGTCAGTATTCAGTATTGAATTTATATGAATGAATTGTAGCATATGATATTTTTCAAATATTTTGTGAAATTTTTTTCTGTTTTTACATTGCTCCTAATAGCCTTGAAATTTTGCAATCTAAGCAAGCGACAAAATACCGGTAGTGTCCTAAATATTGTAATATTTTTGACATATTTGATAATTACAAATTACAAAGGTATAATTATGTTCAAAAGACCTTTCCATCATGTTTACAAATGTATTCAAAATATCTACATGCGTTCTTTAAATTATAATAGTTACACTGACGTCATTGGTAGCCAGTATGGCTGACCTGGTTTACACAAATGATCACATGGTTTTGTTTGAAAGCGCCTGGCCTAACTAGGAATCAGAGTTACAGGAAAGGTGCATCGTATTCATGTTACAGTATGTTACGCTACTATACTGTATTTTACAGTATGATGCAGTATGCATACTTTCTCTTGCTACTCCTTCATATCGGCCATTATCGACTGCAGTATATCTCTCAGTTATGCCTCAGCCACATTACTTGTTCGAACCGTCTACGATCAATTTTATTTACAAAAAAAATAAAAAAAAATAATGATAATAAAAAATATTAGTGGCGACTCGTGTGATTAAACTGGGTATTTTGGGTACTCGGATTGTTGTAACTTTGGGTAAAAAGCTCAGTAAGAAGCTAGTGTACAAGTCGCAAGAGCACTGTACGGATATCGTGGGGTGGTATGGTACACGTTTGATTTTGACCAATCGTGAGAGTCACATATGTGACCTGTACGAGACTCGTCCGACATAACGGATGATTACAAATCGCACGAGCCTCGTAAAATTGTTTGTTTGTTGGGTTGAACGTCCCACCGACAGTATTTCAGTCATTTGGAGACGATGTCTACTTAATGCAGTTATAGTGCTGCCACACTGCAGTATCACGCCGTAGTCATGTGGCATGATACCACACCCAGTAACATTATCCTGACACCGGGCCAACCAGTCCTGCACTACCCTTATATGCTGAGCGCCAAGCAAGGGGGTACCATTTTTTACGACTTTGGTATGTCGCGGCCGGGGATCGAACTCACGACCTCCCGCTCCCGAGGCGGACGCTCTATTCACTCGACCATCGGGGACGGTCGCCTCGTTAGAATTGCTTTAACGGGTATCTAACGATTTTTTTTTCGATTTCCTTGCCTCGTATGTACGATCTCCTACTTTAACAATATAACGAGCTTTCATAATCGTACGATCACATTATGTCTACGAATATCGCATAGGTAATGTGACTGAGTCCAGAACAAGCACCATTTAACTGACATTGGCATTTCGACCGTCATGCAACCGGGAGTTTGTGGTTTCGATCCTCGGCCGCGACATTTATAAATGTCGTCATATTAGTACTGGTATATGTGTCAGCTTTGATAAAATGTCCTTTACAGTATACTTGTTTATCTCACTAGGGTTTGGTGAACTGGGATCCCCGACCAGTGTTTTTGTTAAAAAAGGGGGAGATAAATTGGATGAAAATGGACCTAAGAAGATAGTGAAAAGATATGTGAAGTTTTATAATAGAAGCTTTAATAGTTTAGAAGTAATGGGCAAGGTTGAAGTTTATCAGGACGACGACGCCAAAGATAACAACGACAACACCATAGTGGTGAAAATACCTCCCCACTTTTTTCTTTGAAAAAAACCAAACAAAAACAGTCGACATAAAATCAAAAGAAAAAAAGTAACGGCAAATTAAAATAATAATAAACAGAAAACAACAGCATAATAGTGATTCCATGTTCGATCCCCGTCATCCAGTCATCCAAGCTTGTTTCCGTGTCTGACCGCTTAAGACAGATTGGCTACATATCTTCAAATCTTAATACTTTCCTGAGATGTATCCATTGATTATATGCAGATTATTGTGTAAACGATTTCGTACTATCTCTTGAACACACGACAGTACCACCTTTTTGCGATATGTGTATTAAAACATTCATTCTTGGTTCATCTGACAGCATTGGTAGTAACACGCACACGCATATCTGCCCTGAGAGACCAGTGGAGGAAACAATGTATGTCTATAAGGGGTCTGGCACGGAAGTTGGGTCATATTTCCCTATATATAATACATATAGTGATATATGACTCACTTTTCGTGCCAGACACCTTTGGCTAAACGGAGGTCGAATGTAGAATATCTTGAATATTGACGCGGAACTCATGAAGCAGACTGGCTTTTAAGTATTTGTGTAGAATAATAAAGGTATAACTAAACATAAATACAGTTGAACCTGTCTTAGCGGTCACCTGTTTTAAGCGGTCAACCTGCATTTAACGGTCAAATTTAATATTACCAAACTATAGCATTTTGTTATATGTTTAAAACATTTATTTAGCGGTCACCCCTGTTAAGCGGTCACTTTCTCTTGTTTCCTTAACTGTCCGCTTAAAACGGGTTTGACTGTATATACTTTTGTTATTATTTATTTTCTTTTTTAGAAACACAAGATTGTGTGTTATCTTATCGATAAGAGAAAAACACTCAAAAATGAGTCAATGAAACTGTTGATCTGACACAGAGTCGTATTTCTACATACAGTTCAAAATGATAGCCTTATAATTTTCCTGTTAATAGGTCAATAATAAAATGACTACGTGAATTATTTATATCTCAAAATGATTAAATTGATTAAATGTTAAAATAAATGCCAATGTACATATTTTATGATGTACATATGGCCAAATGTTGTCGACTGAATTTATTGGTGTTCTATTTAAAGAAAAAACATCACCATCATACCTTATGTGTCTGTTATCCACTTACTGAGGAGTAAAAACTGTTTAAAACGTTCACAAATATTCCGTTGTTTTGTACACCCTTTTCCGTACCACCAAGATATGATAACATACACAAGAAACTCACAGCACGAATAAAATGAGATATTTTTCACTTAAAAAAACTTAAAACGTAAGGGAGAGGTTCCGTGTGCTCACGATCAACGTTACGTTGTTTATATCTCCGTTTCCACGTTTAACCCTACCTTCTGATGACTTATAATTCTGTTATCCCACTATTCAACAAGATAAACACTCGGCAATTAAATATGAACACAGCGAATGTTGTCCCCTGGGGTAGGTTTAAGTACTTGTGCCTTACTGACCTGGTCCGCGTAGTGTACTCAGTGAAAATATGTAGTGGGTTTAAGACTAATTCCTAAAACCAATAATCTTAAACACAACAAAAGATAGGTATGTGTCATAAAGGTAACCGCCAACACACGATGAGGTATTTAGGTAAACACCGCGATGTAGAGCCAACGTAATATAAAATATACTAAAATAAAAGCTAAATTTCCCCTAAAAATAACTTACCTACCGAACTAGCTCTGTTACACATCGCGCATGTATCCGTGAGACGGTCAATAGTTCTAGGTACCAAAGGTGCTTTAAAATGAAAATGTGTTTATCACCTTTAACGGAAATCAATAGACCGCAATATACAACGACATGTAAATACATGTACAGGTGTCGCAAGATATCCAGAGTCAGGGGACGTAATTGTGACGACTCCCTGATGTTCTCTCGTAGAGGTTATCTCCCATCGTTACTTAAAAGTTTTGAATATTATAAACAGAGTCCTTATAAAATAAATAAATAAATAAATAAATAAATAGGATGGCGTTATTATTAATGCTTACGTTTTTAATACAAGCCTGATAAATTCTAGTACATGTTTGAAAAAGAACACGGGTAAGTAAGTATACTTTTAGTAAAATGTTTTATGTATAATCATAATCGCAGTTACATAAAAAAGAGAAATGCATGGTACAAGTCAGATTTTCACTGACAAAGGTTTACGTTATTTTCTATTATTTTTCTTTTCATTTTTTTTTAAATTCAGCTTAGTGGCACGTTTCATGATATAGCCGACTTGAACGTTTGTCTTAGGGTATACTTTATATAGAAGTGCTAGATGCTCTGACAGCTGGTAATAAATATTATAAATATTTATACAACGAAAGTAGAGTAGTGGTATATAAACATTATGTCTATACGTTGTTCAATATAGTGTGTTGTTCAATATGGAAATTACGATATTTTGAGGAGTGATTGGGAAAATGAAATCACAATGATCGATATACCGTGAAATCTGTCTGTTTCTCCGCAGTGGGGCTTAAAGTTAACCTCAAATGAATCCCGCATCACGCGCGGCCCCAAATCTAAATAGTTCGACGTGATCATGTGGTAACACACCTAACTTCGGATCAGAAAGTTGGGGGTTCGAACCTCACTGGGGACAAGAGTTTTTCAGGTAGTATCTTTATTTACATCTCATCATGGTACAAAAAAAAAAAATTATAAAATCAAAACAACGTTTAAATTAGTACACTGCCAGGAATTAAAGGAGATGAATATTTACATAAAATGGAGATGAATATTTACATAAAATAACACTTGATAATAACTGAGCACAACGCTCTTATAGCATAAAAATATTACAAACTTACCGGTTATTAACTAAACACGTACAATGATATAAAAGCGATAAAGTGAAGGCTATTTAAAACATGATAAACAGCAGCATCACAGACACTTTATACCTTGCAAGGGTTTTTCAGGACCTTCCAAGGCGCAACGTATTAGTCCAATCCAGGAACTCTGAAGAGAGTTTGGTATAAGTTGTAAGAACTTGATCCCTAGTCGACGTAAAACAATATCAAGTTTAACTTAATTACGTTGTATTAAGCTCGTATTGGGAGGCTGGAACGTTTAGAACGTCGAAGGCACGCAATGCGATCGTAAATGAACGCAGTGCTATCTTCATGGACGTGGAAAGCGTGGCTTAATTTTGAAAAAGCTTAAGATGATCGCTGTGTAATAGTTACGGATATACAGTGTAGTGCGTGGTGCATTTCGAGTGTAGTAAAAACGGGGAGGGCGTAGTACATACGTGACTAGAGCGTAATGCGAACATACTTAATTAATTTATTGTTTTGAGCTCGGGATGATCGCGAAGAGCGAAGCTCTAATGTGACGGAGGCTTTACTGTAAACTAAAATAAAAATACACATTTGATACCTAGTTTCAGTTTATTACATTTATAATATCAATCATATTATCTTGTTTAGATATTATTTAATATTTTTAGTTGTAAATGTAGAACTACAATGTAATTTTAAAGACATTGGTTGACTAAAATGTTGAAAACAGAATCAAAGAGCTAAGGCTTAATCACGTTCATAAGACATTTTGTAGTTGTATAGTTAATGTGTTTTAATGTCTTATTGACATTACAATTTTACTTAAGTTTCCAATACCCATTCCTGTTATAGTAGACATATTGTTTATAATTTCTTTGTTCCACAAGTTCATGACAGTTTTATAAAGAAAACTTTCTTTTATAATTATATTATTTTTGACTATTAAAAAAAACATATTTATATATATATTTTTTTTTTTTAAATGAAAAAATTTTCTAATTATGTATTTAAATTTATTTCATTTATGATTTCTATTCCTGATAATATATGTGATATTTAGAGAGCTGTGATTCTCGGTAATTGTGATAGTCAAAATGAGTGAATGTTAGAGTTGTCGTTCTTATTTAAATTTAAACTTTTGATCTATTTTTATAAATCCCCCCATTGGATAGATTCTTTTTGCAAAACTTTACGGGTTATTATGTGTTGTGTTATGTTACGTGTCATATATAAATAAAAAAAAATGATGTCATTTATTTAGAATTTACTAGGCTCTTATTTTGTGTGAACAAAATGCAGGTATTTACAATGAAATACTTGTTAAATAGACAGAATACCATTCTACAGTAAATAATATGCTAAACAGATTTGTTTCTTAATGCACTCCCTATATTAGTGACTCGTTATATCTATATTAGTTTTGCCACGTAACCATAAACTTGTGACTTTTAATGGTTTTAATATTGTTGTTTGTTTTAGTTTGATCAAAAAAACATTTAAATATTATATACTTCTGATATCACTTAATATCAAACATATGTTGGGTTATCAAAATACTACTACTACTACTACTACTACTACTACTACTACTACTACTACTACTAATAATATATATATATATATATATATATATATATATATATCTGCCTATCTATGACATACATGAAGAAAATATAAACGATTCAAATTATACTCTAAAATTCTGTTCCTCATTTATATGATATATGAATTCAATAATTGATACTTTTTATGTATACAAATTCATAAACCTAGTTTTTTTTCAGCGGCAGCTGTATGTTTTTATATTGAACCAGTTTTTTTTTTTATCAAATTTCGACCCATCAGATATGACCGAAGAATTATTTTTTAAAGCACTTTCTCAAAAGCAGTGTTCTCAATGATAAAAGTCCAGGCTGGTTTAATGACTTTTCAAAAATGTAAATGGACATGAACCTGTGAGCAAAACAGACTATTAGCTTTGTACGGTACAACTAGAGACTATATCCCAAACTGACATTCTTATTATGTACAGAAAATTGCCTTTTTTTCGAAAGTGTAATATTTGAAATACTAAGTCTTAAGATGCATTGGTGTTAGAAAAAAAGATCATTTTGACACGGACCGTTTAATACTAAGTAATTACTTGTTTCTTTATTTCAGACCCTGAAAGTACACTCTATGACTGAATATGCATAACTTAAGTATATGTATCAATTTCAAGAATTCCTTACGATAATTATATTTCTTTGGGTAAGGTACTGGTAAATCGGATACCCAAATGCTTTTCTTGACTGATATCTTCGTCCAGCAGGGAACTCGGATTAACAAAGATATTGCAAGAGTGTGAAGTGCGGATTCTGTTATCATTTCTGAATTATTTTTAATAAACTGAGATAAGATGGCTATCAGTAAGCCCGAGCCTCACTAAACGTTCAAAACCTGTACTTTTACTATTTATACGTGTTTGTTTTTGTTTTTCTTAATACGGCAAAATTGCTAACTTTGTTTTGGTGAAGATATTTGGATCCATTACAGAAGTGAGGGCTGCGGGATTATCATGTAGAAGACAGACTTGTTTGGCATCTCTGACAAGGCGCCGATTCTAGTAGAGCCTTTAATTTATTATCTTAATACTCTAGCCTCCTTATCACTTGCATCTGCATTGATATATTTTCACCAGGGTTAAAACTCCATCACTTGACCGGTTAATTTTTGCGATTTATTGCTCAATGTGCTGAATGCTGACACGCTTAACATGCCAGGAAACACTATGTGAGGAATGCTTATTTACTGTTTTCATACTCGTATAAATACGTGTACATCAAAACCTTTGTTTCCAAATTTAACAAGAACTATCATTGAACATGATACTTACCCAAAGATACTGATTTGCCACAGTTACAGTAACCATATAAGAGACAATCTTTACACAGTCGAAATGTCAAAAGAAAGACAAAACAGGTAGATGTATTTGCTTTTAATAATCACAGAAACATTACAAAGATTCCGTATCATCTCTTTTATAAATTGTATCAGCATAACTGGCACCATGCAACAATTCGAGACATATTAAATAGAAAGACAAAGGTGTAAAAAATCCAAGCAAGCCACAATGGCACATTCAGGATATCTTGCCATGCAATATTCATTAAAATCAGACCAATGGTTGCAAGAATATCGTAGACAAAATACTTTCACTGAACATAACATTGGGAAATAATTTAAAACTGACAAAATATATTCAATATATACGTATATGCAACAAAGGGTCATAACTATTCCTGAATCATACCGGTCAACGATATGCGCAGCTAAGCGTAATCTCGCCGAAGACGGGCCAACAGACCTATCGACAGACAGACACGATTTAAATAAAGATCCATTATATTTCGTATCTGGAGATAAACACATGGCACAGGTTAAATATCAAATATTTTATTGCTGTTGAAATTCCATACCGCTAAATGATAACAATAGTGACAGTAATAACCTAGATCAATTTATACAATTATTCTACTTGCCCAGTGATTAACAATTAAAAAACATTTCAATTAGCATGTCAATGTCTGTAAAACGCCTGATTAATAGTCTACTTTCTGTCAATAAGTGAAACTATAACGATTAAAGA
Organism: Solen grandis; assembly: GCA_021229015.1. Classification (NCBI taxonomy): domain Eukaryota; kingdom Metazoa; phylum Mollusca; class Bivalvia; order Adapedonta; family Solenidae; genus Solen; species Solen grandis. Next base: position 38,781,028 of record CM037787.1, read on the forward strand.
GATAAGTTTGTCTGTATTTTACGGTTTTTCCATCAACTGTTTTTTTTTTTCGAGTTGTATTGGAACGGTTTTCAAATTGAGTAATCGACGGAAAACATTACAATTGATTCGGTTGGCCAAAACGTGGTGTTGAACTATTTCATTGAATATCACAGTAACATGATTACATATCGCCTTCTTATTCTGACCATTCTTCCTGGACAAATACAGGCTTCTCTAAGCATGATGCAGATAGACTTTTGAAAGATTTGTTAAAAGATTTTTCTCAACTGACAAGAACATCAGCTAATCATTCTAAAACCATGTTCCACTACGTTGGAATACCATTATATAAAGTTGTTCTATTTACTCACTGATTGACAGCTTAGTCTCCATTAGTATGTCTATATCAGTAAACATGTGTCCATCACCCTTCCGCTTCTGTCAATAATGAAAATAAAAACTAGTGAGGGGCACTAACTGGACTTGTTTGAATTATACCACGTTTCCATGAAACTTTTTCGATTTATACTTGAACTGCTTTAAAAAATCGATGAAAAATGTTCCTAACGACAGTTAACAGTTGATTCATTTGGTCATAACGTGGTTTTGAACTTCTTATGGAATATCACAGCAGCATGCTTATTTGTCGCCTTTTAATTCTAGTCAGTTTTCTTGGACAAATACAAGGATACTCTAAACAAGATGCAGATAGACTTTTGAAAGATTTGTTAACAGATTATTCTCCACACACTAGACCGGCAGCTAATCACTCTGTAGCCACTGAAGTAGTTTTTCGTATATTTGTGATATCATTAATAGAATTTGACGAACTTAAAGAGACTTTAACAGTCAACGCTGCTATAACTCTTTCCTGGACCGACGACTACATGATCTGGGATCCTGATGAGTACCATGGAGTGGAATATATCATGTTGGACGAACCATTTCTATGGCAGCCAAATCTCATTCTTATGAACACTGTAAAGGACCTGAAGTCCGTAGTCAAAGATGGGTCTAGTTTATTTGTCCATCCCGATGGAAGTGTGATATTGCTTAGTGGTTCGGTGATTTCCATCACATGCCCTGTCGATGTGACATATTACCCAATGGACACCCAGACTTGCACTCTAATATTTGCATTTAGGGCATACTCAGAGGAGGTCATCGGGAAATTGTTAGAAAGTACAATCAACACTGATATATTTGCGGGACATGGGGGGTGGGATGTAGTTAACACTCGTTTATATTTGGGAGGGGATACCAGCTTAAATGCCGAAATATCACTGAAGAGGAAGTCAACATTTGTGTTTATTAACATCGTTATTCCGCTGATCATGATGGGTGCAGCAAGCTTAGCCGTCTTCTTCGTCCCGGTCGAGTCTGGAGAGCGAATCTCTTATAGCAGTACTTCAGTCATGGCTATTGCATTGTTCCTGTCAGCAATTTCCGACAGTCTACCTGAAACATCAAACCCTGTACCATTAATATCCTTCTATCTTATCTCCATCTTGAGCCTGAGTGTTGCCATCATGTTCGCCAACATAGGAATCTTAGGGATATATTATGCAGAACAGCGGCATCAATATTCAGCATGGTTTTACTGGACGATAAAAATGTTAATATTTCTTAAGTGTATTCACAATGTAGGTAAAGTGCAACGGCATCCCGTAAAGACAAAACACGCTTACAAGAAAGAAGAAGATGTAAAAAGCAAGAATGTCGACGATTTATCTTTGTATTCTGTTGAGTCAATATCTCACAACAAAACCGAGGGAAAAGAAAATGAAGAACATGCATGTACAACAGAATTGGACTCATTTCATAATTACACTGTAAAGGATCTGAGTTCAGGACTAAATTTCTTTCTCATTTTATTCTTTTCAAGTGGTTTCCTTATAGCAACAACAGCATTTTTTCTCGTAATGTCAATAAACGCATGAATTGATATATTTCTTTTTTTTTTCAAATTTATGTTTTTTTTTTTTTTTTCATTTAACTTATTTATTATCCGTAAGTAAATTTATCACTGAAACATATTTCGTAAATAATATGCCTTACCCAATAAAGCGCATTTTAATATTAGAACCTGTCTAACACATCATGTAAAATTTCAAGTCTGTCTTTACTTTCGCGTTTGTTGTTGAATAAAAAAAATATTTTCTTTTTTATATCCTATTTATAAGGTTTGGAAGTTATTTTGTGTATACTTGTTTCTCTTACTTACCTCTTTTATATCATCCTTGTACCCAAGAAAACATTTTTATTTATTTTATGTAAAAAATAGCAATATTTTAAAACAAAAGTTTATATTAAATGTACTTGTGGTAATGCTATTTGTTCAATAAATACTGTTGAATTTGCTCAATCTGAAAATATACTTATCTCATACTGAACTACAAATTCTAACGTTACAAGTATTATTCATAATGATTTGATTTTTCCGCTTTTTGACTCGACGTTTAAAACGTCATTTCCGTTGCTCGTGTTTTCAGTTACCCTGGTAAAGGAAGAACAATAAAATCTATATTCTTAATATTGTCGTTGATTCATTTCCTATGCTCTTTTCTGTATTCTTATTTTTTGGTAATTGTTCCAAGAATAGGAAAGACAATATTGTTAGAGTTTAGAACTATTATCTGCAGGTGTGTAACTAAATGAATGATCAGGCGTAAAAATAGAGTTTTCATTAGGCTAACGCCTCTGTAAGTTCAATGGTTCGAAAAACGTAAATGCGGGTTAGAACCATAATGACTTTGCCTTTAGAAAATATTCGCGGTTGTTAAAAACCGTTAATAACCGTCTCACCAAATTAAAATACGGCTATGTATGTAGCTTTAAATAAAAGCAAACTTATTAAACTATAGCATAACCGATATACTCTAAGATTTAAGAAATATAATTTTGAAAACTTGACATTATTTGATCATAAAATGCCATAAAATGATAGCATAAATGATATCGTGTTTTGAACACTTTTTCAGCCAACTTGTTTTTTTTTTGTTATAATTTTTATTGTTATGAAACACAATGTAAATATGCTACAATATAAATGGATAAGGTCGATCAGTCAAACAGTAACACGTTTCTTCAACGTTTTGGCTGTTATCCTTAATCGGGTTATCTAATATAAATTTAACAAAAAGATCATCAGCTTAATTAAACAATATAATTTAACCTTTACTAAATTTAAATTTAAATTTAAAAGTTTCTATACAGACTAAATAAGAAAACTAGCCAACCATATGCAAGACTCATTTCTAAGGGGATCAAAACTACGTAATAACGGTATAGGACCATGGGTTTATCATAGGGTCAAAACAAAATATAAGTGCATTAGTTTGACACCAGGAAAAGAAATATTATGTCATTTATTGCTTAAATTATTTCACAACACCGTATCGTGATCAAATTTCTGCTTGCGTAGCTGTAATTTACAATTTATTCAAAGAAATGAAACCAAATGAACCAAATAAAACAACAATAAACAAATTCCAATAATATTTAACACTACTAAACAAAAATACATTTACCAAAGGGAGATAATCACAAATTTATATAGACAGTATTGAAGGAGATTTACCAACACCGTAGTGGCGTCATTTTTCAAGGGATCTACTTCATTTTATCATTCAAGGTAGAAAAAAAATAGGTGATAATTTGTGCCAAATAAAATTAACTTCTGACCATGAGAAGATGATCTTTGAATTTTATTGTTGTTGTTGTTGTATTGGGGTTTACCGTCGCTGCGATAGTATTTCAATCATATAGCGACGTCCAGCTAATTACAGGTGGAGGAAGACCCCGAGTACACAGAGGTACCCGGGTAGAACCACCGACCTACCGCAAGCCAGCTGGAAGGCTTCCTCACATGAAAAATCCGAAGTCCCTACCGGGATTCGAACCCACAGCGGTGAGGGGCTGAGAGATTTGTAGTCCACGACTGAAACCGCTCGGCCACGGCGGCCCCTTGAATTTTATTGTAAAGAGTTTATAATGAAACTAGCCAACACCGTATGGGCCTCATTTTTCAAGGGATCAACTTCATTTTCGCAATTATGGTAGAAGACTTAAAGGTGACCATTTGTGCCAAAAGAATATAAATTCTGACCATTGGTTTCAGAAAAGATGATTTTGATTTCTTATTTTAAATTGAAAATGGTGTTGGTGGCCAAGGAAAGCAAATTTCTGCATGGATCAAGTTTATTTTAGCAATTGTGAAGGTCCACAATGATGATCCACGCCACAAAGGATTATTCATGCCAAGTTTCATTTAGTTCTACCCATCAGTTTCAGAGGAGATATCTGTTGACGACAGATGGCGGACGGAGGGTGATCCTAATAGCTCACCTTGAGCATGTTATGATCTTGTGAGCTAAAGCAAAACGAAAAGCATCGTAAAATGCAATGTAGCGTAATTTAACGGGGAAAATGCCTAACCAAGGTGCTGTCTGTATGACGGGGCCGTCACTATTGAACTTGTGCCTACAGAACCCCCTTTGAAGCCCGATTCAAATGCGTTTACTATAATCTCTATACACATATTCTTTATTGAAACATGAATTAATCTGATATATTTACCATCCAAACAACTTTACGTGCCCTTTTGTTAGTATCTTTATAATCATATTGTATGTTTGTGGTTTATGTCAACAAAATGCAGGTGCACTCGTCTTCAAACAATTCAACATTATATATACATATTGTCATCCTTCGTTTAGTGATATGCTATGCAGAGGGCGTCTGAGTGCAATCCCAATGTTTTTCTCGTCATATTTTTATCATGTTAACATGGACTTGTGTCATTTAATGATTCAGTAATGACATTTTAATGTTCAATATGAACAAATGTTAATTTGTTCGAAAGCGTTATGTTCATACTAATACTTACGAGGGGTTTTAGAAAAGTATTACTAAATGTGTCCGGAAACGTTAAAAATTGGAGTATCTAAAAAAAACTGCTCCACACCTCAGAAAGAGCATATTGAGCAGGGTGTGCACGTTACAAGTGAAAATTAATAGTAAAACTGAATATAGTAAGTGTGTGAAGAAATGAAAGAAGATCAAATGTTAAAAAAGCAATGCTGTTCAGGATAAAAGTATAAAAGATTAAATAACTGCTTGTATGTAGGGAAGTTTAACCACTGCCTGGTTGAATGGCTCGATAGCAGACTGGGTTACAACTTGTTCTGGCAACCTGTTCCACAGAGTCGTAGTAGTACTCGAAGGAGTCTGATCTGAAATGCGGTTGGCGGAGGCTATGGGGATACATATGACGCGATAGCCTTATTTGGACTTTAAGGTATGAAGAAATAGCTAGAAGATAATGGTATATCTTGTAAATCATGAACAGACCGCGTCCGTACGTCTCTTTTCCACCATCCAAGAATGCCTTATAGATCTGCGACACTTGTGTGTCTTGAAAAGTCATCGTTTACCTATCCGACTAAGCGTAGCTGGACCATCTCCAACTATATATGTATTTTGATCTGTGTGTGTGTTGACCAAACAGTGGAGGAGTGCTCCAACTTAGGTCTAACAAGTGTAATGTATGATAGTGTTTTGACATTTTCGTTGTGTTGACATTGCGGTTAATGAAACCCTTTGTCCTTTTAAGCTCGAATATTCGAAGAATATGAGAGCTATTGTATAGTCACCCTTGCGTCTGCGTTGCTGTTTTCGGTTAAAGTTTTGCAAGTTACTATCAACCTTATATCTCAATAACGATTTATGGTATTTAATTGGAAGTATGTATATGTTCAGGAGCATCAGACAACCAAGGTAGATAACTCTTTACTGAATTGAATAAAAAAAAATGGCCACTTTTTAACTTAGACATTTTGGTTAAAGTTTTGCATGCAATAGAACATTTGGTTAAAGTTTTGCATGCACGCTACTACCAAGCATGTATCTCAATAATCATGCTTGCCTTGAAAGTTTATGAATATGTTTAGGGGCATCAGACAACCAAGGTAGATAACTCTTGATGGAATATATTACAAATTATGGCCCCTTTTTAACTTAGATATTTTGGTTAAAGTTTTGCATGCAAGGTACGTTTATTTTTTATATCTCAGTTTCCAGGCACGTGATTGATTTGAAACATTTTGGTTTGGGGCCGCATGCAAGGTTTTTCCCAGAGTCCAGGCAGGGATTGATTTGAAACATCTTTAATATGTTTAGGGGTATCATACTATCAATGAAGACAACACTTGATGGAATATATTACAACTTATGGTCCCTTTTTAACTTAATGGTTTTTAAATGAATGTCATGCAGATTAAGGCCACTTTTTGACTTAAACCTTTTGGATAAAGTTTTGCATGCAAGAGTCTATCCAGCTTATATCTCAGAAATGGTTTATTGTTTACTAGAAAGTTTAGGAGTGTATTTGGATGCATCAGAAAAACAAGGAGGATAACTCTTGGACTGAATTTTATACAAATTATTGCCCTTTGCTAACTTGGATACTTTGTTAAAGTTTTGCATGCACAATGTTATTTTTCTTAAGTCTAAGTAACTAGGCATGTGGTTGATTTTAGTCTTCATAGACATATTTAGGGGTATCAGACTATCAGAGTATATCATATTTTGACTATAATTATGTACAGGGTATGTGAAGGGCAAGAATTGAAATAGATGTCATTTGATTTACCAAAAAAACATTTTGAATAGTCGAGCGTGTTGTCCTCTGACAGCTCTTGTTGTGTTTGCTGTGACTCTATTTATTTGTGGGTTCCTTTTTAAGTCATGACTGATGTCGACACCAAGGTATCTAAAATCCTTAACTGGTCTTAGTGTTTGATCATGTAGTTTGTTCTTTTAATCTTATTTTCGAAATATTTAAGCTTCTTTTTTTCAAAGTTAAGTCTCACTGCACTCTTGACAGTAATTTTCCTAACAATCAAAATGTGTTTTCTAGAATGTAATGAACTCTTGGCAGTTAGACGACACTCACCATCCATGCTTCATCACGTACTGTATAAGTAGCATATCTTTAAACAATTTCTTTACTTTCAACACCGTTATGTCACCCGTTGCAGACTCTGGCCCACCTCATCGACCGACTCTAATACAGATTAAACATGTTTTCATCTACAAACAGTGACACAATACAATGTAGATCCAAAAATGTCCGTTAATAATTAGTTTCAAAGAACGACCAAACTTGCAATGAACTCTTATGTAGTCCCCTTTTCCTCCTTCCTTGCAACACTTTTACTAACATTTTATTACCAAAATTGTCAACGACTGTGTGTTTTCAATGGTAAATACACTATCTTCAAACTATATTGTATAGTCATAGGTACATGTTTATTGTATATGATTTATAATTGGGTAGGCATTGGAGAAGGGTATACAATAATGCATGTTCAATTTTCTCGTGGATATTGAGAAACAACAACATAAGCTCTATTGGAACACCCCCTCGTACGTATTGTTTATATACGTGTCTGGTTAAATGGTCAACAAGTATGGTAAACGAGAGTTCCATTGCGCCATAGTGTTTAATCATTTTTGTTGACGAGAAACTGCAGGACCATACACACAATAAAAATTAAGCCCGTTTATGGTTAAATCAAATTTATTCTTGCTTTCTGTTCATATGTTTGATTCGGTTGTACAGTGCTGCCACACTACAGCATCAAGCCATAGACAAGTGGCATGACACAACACACAGTTACATCATCCTTACACCAGATCAACCAGTCCTGAAACTAACAGTATGTGCTGAGCGCCAAACAAGGGATTTACACCAGTACCACTTGAACGACTTTGGTATGTCATGGAACGATTCAGGATTTCTGTGGTAATCCATACAAATTCAATAATGATACATGCACAAGCAACATTAAATAATATAATGCTAACGGCTATATATACAATTATCCAAGAAATTACCGTGAATATACAATAATTATATATGGCTGGAGATGGAACGAACGATTCCGGATTTCTGTGGTAATCCATTCAAATTCAAAAATGATACATGCACAATCAACATTAAATAATTATGATGATGACGGTTATCTATGCAATTATCCAAGAAATCACCCTGAATATACAATAATTATAAAGGAAAACATGTCCTCTACGAGAATCCATATTTTTAATCATTTCTTAAAATGGTTCGTCCTACCGGGTCTAGGTAACAGACTCATCAATTGACCGGTTACTTTTAGTGATTAATTGCGCAATGTGGTGATTTCTGACAAGCTTAACATGCCACGATACTTTATGTGAGGAATACAAAATTTAATACACGTATGAATATTTCCAATATAAACAAGAACTGAGAATTAACACAAGACAATACTTTTCCACAGTTTATGTAACCATATAAGAGACATTCTTTACACAGTTGAAATGTTAAAAAAAACACAGACTAAATAGGTAGATAAATTTAATCCACACAGAACCATTATAAAGATTTCCTATCATCTCTTTCATATTTTCATATGATGTATCACCATAATAGGCACCATGCAACAATACGAGGCAGGTTAAATAGAAAAATAGTTTGAAAATATCAAGCAAACTGAATTGGTACATCAAGGTTATCAATGTCACGCAAGATTCATTCAAACCACACAAATGGTTTAAAAAATATAGCAGACAAAATACTATCACTGAACCAAACTCAGGGCAATTACTGATCAAAGCGCTGAGCGCGCTGAAAGACTGCATGCGATCAAAAATTATGAGGGATGAATTAGAAAACCTGTACTTTATAAATATTGAAACTGTTTAAAGATAGATGATTAACCACCTATAACATTCCGATCAGTGCGTGTTAAAAAAGTCTTCAAAAATGTTAGAGGGTAAATTCAAGGGCCATAACTCCTTGTCAGCCGGGCCGATATCAGTCAAGAAAGAACAAATGAATATGCTTGAGTTTAAACATAGATTTTTTTTCAATTTTCCGATTCTCAAGGGCCATAACTCTACACCTATTATTCAAATATCTGTCATAATTAAACTTGTATTTCATGTTTCTAGTACATAGTAACCAAACCTTTATGTGTATTTGAAGACATCTGATAAAAATGGATCGAAATTTGAATTGACCATACAATTTGGTAGTGGACTTCAACTCCAGTGTAATAATTGACGTCATATGAATATCAAAAACATTTACATGAGACAAACTCGTCTTTTTGAACTGTTGTACTTAAAGATCTTTTTTTTTCAGCATCCACATGCGCACTGGAAAGCGATGGAGGGATAACGATAACACCAAAGCATTATTGCGTAAACGCGAAAATGCAATTATGATAATGCGATGAGACAATGATCGTGAAAACGCGACAGCACTATGGTGAAACACGATACAACGTTGCATTATCATCATCGCACTATCGTATTGTCGCGTTTTCATTATCGTTCTGTCGCGTGACCAGTATCATGCTATCGCGTTTTCGTCATCTTAGCATCGAATATCGCGTTTTATATCAACACATTTAATGACAATGGCTCTAATGAGATTGTGTTCAAAGTAGCAACTGGAGCTAACACTTAAGATGATAAATACCCCCAAATTGCTTCACAAAATTGCTCTCCACAAAGTGACAGAATTTGATACAGCTAATGAAAACTATGACAATAACAGGGAGATCAAACCGAAACTTTGCAAAGCAACCTAAAATGTGCCAACATTTCATTGTGCACTCTGATACCAATGGTAACATTTTGCTAAAAGATGATATTGCTCTAAGAACTGGTAAACGGGAGAATATTCTCCAAATGGTAATAAATTACTGAAAGAAAAAAAAAATAACAACATTAAATATATAATTATTTACATCTGTGCTTAGTATAAGTGCAGACAAATAAGACTAAGAACATAGTAATTATTGAAATCCTTCCTGTAGTAATTGAGAAATAGCGCAGACAAAGAATCAAAGATTCAAACTCAGAAAACAAATGTTCAGTCATAACATGAGTACAATATACACATCTGTGCTTGCAAGTGAAACTTACTATGATGTTTGATTGAAATCCATCCTGTTGCAACAGAGAAATAGCGTGAACAAAGAAAGCCCAAGAAAATCATCAATGGACCATAACTCAGAGAATGTTTTTCTCAACCGTAACAAGAGCAAAATATGCACATCTGTGCTTACTAGTGAAACTTCATGTGTAATTTGACTGAATTCAATCCAGTACTTAGCGCAGATAAACAAATTTCAAGAAAATTCATCAGTGAAAAATCATTTAACCATAACAACTGTACAACATGCACACCCGTTTTTGCTAGTGAAACTTCCTATGAAGTTTGATTGAAATTCATCCAATAGTTATTGACAAACACCGTGGACAAAGAGAGATCCAGAAATTCATTAAAGGGACATAATTCAAAGAAAAATAATTCAACCAGTACAACTGTACAATATGCAAATTTGTGCATGCAAGTGAAACTTCGTATAGATTTTGATTGAAATCAATCCAGTAGTTAATGAGAAATAGCATGGATAAAATAGAAATGTGTCCATAGGACACAGATGCCCCCACAACCGTTTTTTTTTTTGGTTGAATGATAGCATGTCAAGAACCTTCGATCAGTCTGACAAGTGACCATGACCAAAATCAATAGGGTTCATCTGCTGGTCATGGTCAATGTCCCAACCAGGTTTCACAAATCCAGGCCCTGCAGTTCTCAGTTAATGATTGGACAAGGATTTCATACTTATGTATACAGTGACCTTTGACCTAGTGACCTCAAAATCAATAGGGTTCATCAGCTGGTCGTGGCCAATGTCCCTACCAGGTTTCACAAATCCAGGCCCTGCAGTTCTCAAGTTTATGATTGGACAAGGATTTCACACGAATGTACACAGTGACCTTGACCTTTGACCTAGTGACCTCAATATCAGTAGGGTTCATCTGCTAGTCATGGCCAATGTCCCGACCAGGTTTACAAACCAAGGCCCTCCGGTTCTCCAGTTAATGATGGGCAAGTTAACTAATTACACATGACCTGACCTTTGACCTAGTGACCACAAAATCAATAAGATTCATCTACTGGTCATGGCCAATGTCCGTACCAGGTTTCACAAATCCATGCCCTGCAGTTCTCCAGTTAATGATGGGACAAGGTTTTCACACTAATGTACACAATGACCTTGACTTTTGACGTAGTGACCTCAAAAATAATAGGGTTCATCTGCTTGTCATGGCTAATGTCCCTTCCAGGTTTCACAAACCCAGGCCCTGCAGTTCTCCAGTTAATGGTCGGAAAAGTTTTGGTCGTACATACGGATGGATGTACAGATAGCAGAAATGCTATATGCTGCCCATTTTTCAAGTGGGGGCATAAAAAAGCTACCGACCGACCCACACAGTGACTCCTATATACTGCCTTCCCACAAACTAAGTTTGTGTGGGGAATAAAAAGCATGCCGACCTGCCTCCTCCAGAACCTGTTTTAAAATATATCTTTTTCCTTTTCAAAATTGGTGTTCCACAAGTTAGAAAACTATCACTGACCCTCTTTACATTTAAACTGGGTATTCATTGTCCCTTTAAGTAAAACAGAACAATCAAAAGAGAGCATCTGGCACACTTAAACTTCAATGTAACAAGTTTGTGAGTTGTACATAACTGTACCAATACAGAAATTAAAGACATGTATATTGAGTTTGTCACGTTTACACTAATGTTGGTTTCAAAGAGAAGTAAGGATATCCACTTGTAATGGACTTTGCTATTGTAAGACCCAAAGTCATTGAGACTTAGAGAAACCCTTGAAATACAGGACTTCTGTTCCTTAATCCATATTTGTTTTTATAACAAATCAAGTGAGGAATGAGAGAGAGGTCAATATCAATATATCTCCAATATCTATCTGTAAGATTTAAGTCATAAAATGATTCATATTAAGACATCTCCATTAAAATGTAGAAATTATTATCTATTTTCAAGTTAGTGTCATGCAGCTGACTTAACATGTTTACATCCTGATAATTGTGTTTATTCATAAATCAGCCGAGACATGCATGACGCAAATAACCCTTGCATGTACCCTGGATGGAGGCGAACAACAATTAAGTGGTGACCCGACAAAATTCGAACCACAAACCTGTGACCTGGATTTATGCATTCTAGTACTGAACTATCTAGATACTTTTTGAAGTCACATTACAATAGTAAAGTTTTTTACAATTGTAAATTAACTGATATGTAAACAAGGTCTTGATTGGACATCAACTGGTTAATTAGTTATTCATGTTAATTTCTAAAGATAGTAGGCAACAACAAGATGATATCATGAATAAATCAATTCACCATTTTATCTGGCACAGTTAGCTTGGGTATACCATTTTAAGCATTTATTTGAAACTGTGTGTACTTTAACATTTTAAATAGCAATAGCCCAAACTCAGTGAACAATTGTAAAACTAGAACCGCAAAGCGGCATCTTGGTTTTCGCTTTTAACTTGACTAGTAAGAGTACTGGTTTCAACAATAATCGGTCTTATGACCTTGACCTTTGCAAATTTTAATCGTAATTTACTAAGATTTATTTGTAATATTTAAATGCATAAACAGTGAAATAAAGATGAAGATTGAACAAAAAATAAAGTCAGGAGCTGCAAAAAAGAAGAAACATATGGATTTTCAATTGTTTGATAAAAGGATCAAACTTTGGACTGTGGTAATTTGATCAAATGAAGTCCTATCTTCAAAAACTAAACACCAATGGAAAAATCTCTTCACGAACTAAAACTTTTGTTCATATACTTTCTATAAAATATTTTTAGATTTGAAGCTATTTTGTGCCGATAAAAATAACAATAATCGGTATTATGACCTTGACCTTTGCATATTTTCATCGTTATTTACTGTGATTTAATTGTATTATTTAAATGCATAAACAGTGAAAACATGATGAAGATTGAACAAAATATAAAGTCAGGAGCAGCAAAAAAGAGGAAACATACGAATTTACAATTGTTTGATAAAAGGATCAAACTTTAGACTGAGGTTATTTGATCAAATGAAGTCCAATCTTCAAAATCTAAACAACAATGGAAAGATCTCTTCACAAACTAAAACTTTTGTTCATATACTTTCTATAAAATATTTTTAGATTGAGAGCTATTTTATGCCGATAAAAATAACAATAATTGGTGTATGACCTTGACCTTTGCATATCTTCGCTGTTTTTTTCTATGATTTTATTTGTATAATAAAAATGCATAAACAGTGAAATCATGATGAAGATTGAACAAAAAATAAAGTCAGGAGCTGCAAATAACCTTAAAAGTCATGCTTTTAAAATGTTGATTTTTCGAAAAAAATGGTTAAGTTTGACCGCGTACTGTGGACAAACCATGCATTTCCCGAATTCGCCACCCCATATATTTTGTGCGTATATGTCTTGCGAATCATATACAACAAACAAAATTCTCCTATCTCATCTCTGAATAAAATGGGTAGGTTTTTGGTAGACCTACCCTTATTTCACAGTTTTTGCGAGATTCGAACTTTCAACCTCCTGTAGCACGAAAGTTTTATATACGCAAATTTTTGGAACCTATCATATTTTATTGGGCTATTTACAAGGAACATTATGTCAAAACCGCATTTGAATCGGACCTCAAATAATTGAGATATTGCTTATTAAACATTTTCATATAAAACGCCCCCTGGCGGGAAAATCAAAACAAAAATGAAAACTATCTCGACGTTAGGATCATCTTCAAGAACGTGGTTATTACTGATAAAAGTTTCATAGATGTGGCTTTTCTCACCTCGGAGCTATGCCGTTCACAAAAAAGGGTTAGAAAAATAAAAAAAAAAAGAAACAGAACGAGAACAAAGGGTTTTCGCACTGCGATGCGAAAACCCAACTAAAAGAACCTGAGGCATGCAATGCAAGCAAATTTTAAGCAAATTACATCTTCCATTCCATTTTTTTTTTTCAGCCAAATGAACAATCACTTGCACCAGAAAAACAAAATGTGTAAGAATATCTGTTGAAAACTGATTGTTAGATGCAGTTGCTCAATGTAGAATTCTAATATGGGAATAAAATGTAACAATATTTAAATTTAATAAATAAACTACATGGAATTTGGAATAAATGTAAATGACAGAGGCCTGTGCTATGCTTTTTGAAATGTAATTTATATATATGTTACTCTTCATGGAGTTCAATGATTCTTATCTGAAGAGGAATTTAAAAGAAGAAACACACATAGAGCATGGACAGGTATTAAAACTATCATGTAATTCCATTTGATGTGCGAAAGGACATTTAAATATTTTGGGTTTTTTTTGTTTTGTTTTTTGAAAGTGCTGGTATCTCTTGAAACCTCTCTTATGGCAACAACAGCATCAGCCACACATGAGTACAGTATAGTGACTTAATTATACTAGTTTTGTAAGAGTAGTCTTAGTAAAGTGCCAAAGCCAGCATAAGCATAAACCTTTCAGAATTCATAATCAATCACCCATGATTATAACCATGTGAGCAGCAGTAAAAATGTATAGGTATTTATTTCATTCAATTCAAGACTGTAGAAAACTCAGTCAGGAAAATTCTAGCATTTTTTTCTGAAGTGGACTTTTGTCAGCATGTTAAAACCATATTACTCTGTCTCTCTGTGGTATCAGTCCATCAGATAAGTGACATGATACAATGTCCTGAGTTATAATAAATTTCCTGGTACTTTGCTAACTGTTCATTATATCTAGAAGACTAAATTCAAGAATCAATATTTGGTACCCAACTTTTAAGGGATAAACTTGCATACCACCCATCACTGAATTGTGATCAAAGTCTATAAAGTGATAGTGGGAATTTTATAGTAAATGCAAGCCTTTATAGACTTAAAGCAAAAGAGCCTATTACTCCACGTCAATGGATGCTTGCATCTGATATAAGGTCTAATATCTAATAAAACTAAATTGTTTCTAGGTGGGAAAATGAAAACACTGAAATGAAAAAAATCTTCCTAGTAATTAAAAAACCCACCAACAGTATTTCAGTAATTTTAGGGACTATATGTACATGAGTCAGATATTGTGCCGCCTCATGTAATATCACATTCAACAGACGAGTGACCTTACCTGTTTACCATAACTCATCAAATTATCCTGAATCTCAGATAATGATGCTAAACCAGTTCCATTTTTAAGGACTATGGTATGTCATGGCTATGCATGAATTGAACCTACAACACCTGGGTTAGTGGAAGAATACTCTAGGTACTTGACCAACAAGACTGATAGGATATGTATGTAGGATTACAGTCAGTCAGCAAGAATCATATATTCCAACAGTTGTTTATTTAGGCCCATTGAGAAACATACTTTTAACAAGTAATATCTCAAGCCTTCAGCAGATGCCTTCAAATACTTCAAGTAGCCAAAATTATAATTTGTAAGCAGTATGGTAATTAATAGATAGTTGAGCTCAAAACATGTAAGTGTTGTGTCTCAGGTTCAAATCCTGATCTATCCGCACATTTTCTACACATAGTTATGTAATGTCCAAGTAGTTACCCTTGCCGCTGTGAGGTCTGTGTAAGCATTCCAATAACTATATCTGTATGTACTGGTTCTAGTCCTTGGCTAAATGTTGGGCCGTTACAGTAATAATTCTCAAGTGTATGTCACACTTGGGTATAACAAGAACATAGATTATTTTTTCATGAACAAAATTCAAATATGGCTTATGCATTGATATATATGATTAAACTGCCCAAAAGTAATTCTTATCAGACAGATATTTGTGTCTGTGGTCTGGTGGTTCTTCAACCCTGTATGCTGGGGGTCTGAGTTGGGTTCAATCTGGATCATGCTAATTTTTTTACCTGGTAATATAACAGCCTGTTAGCAATCCTGAAGATTAGTCTGTAGAGCTCATGCACTGTAAGCTGTAAGTTTTTAAATCCTGGTCTGGGTGCACATTCTTTTTTTCACCTACTTTTTAGTTACATTTGGTGCCAAACATGGGACCATGTAGATAAAATTATATAATTATATATCAGCCATTGGTTTTTCAAGAACATAGCAAATTGTTCTGTCCTGTCATGAATTCAGGTAAAAATTCCAAATGTAACTGCTAAGTAAGAGATTAGTGTCAGTGGTCTGGTAATATGACCAACCTGTTTGATTCCAAATCCCAATCTGGCTGTTCATGTTTCATACTAGATAAAAATAACAGCCCATTAGTAACAGTACGAGGTTTGTATTAGCAAGTCTGTATATCAGCCTGTAGAGCTCTCACATTGTATGCCAAGGGTCCTGGATTTGAATCCTGGTCCGTCTTTACATTCTGTTTTACCTGGTTACATTTGGTGCCAGAAAGTTCATCTGTATATATCGCCCTTCGGTTTGTCAATAATATAGCAATTTGTTATGTCAAATGAATTCAGGGACAAATTCTAAATGTAGCATGTGGCCCTAAGTAAAGGATTTATGTAAGTGCACCCACTCAAGTCCTGGTCTGGCTATTTATTTCTCTTACTTGATCATTTTGCTCTTACTGTTTTTAAATGTGTTGCCATTGGATTAAAAAAGAAAATAGGTATCTGTTCTCAATCCTTTGACCTTAGAGCCCAATTAATTCAGAATATAAGCTAGGTGGATGTTATTTTCTATGGCCTTTAAAGTATTAATAAGTCATAAGAACAAGTGGTCATTATGAATTCATTCTCATGACCACTCTTACTTAAACCATTTGAGGGGTCATGGGTTCAAATCCATGTCTGGATTTAAAGTTTTTCTTAAATTGCTATATTACATCCATGCCTCTAGTCTAAGCTCAGTGTGATTTCTCAATCTCATACAATATCTATCATTGTTCATAAATATTCTAAATCAACTCATTGCTTGATCCAGTTATGCTTTATGCATATTGATCTACAGAAACCCTGCATAAATATAGCTCTAGTATAAACGGAAGCTTAAATAGTAACAGAAATCCGGAAAGTACGAGGACGAGCGACATAAAGAAAGATGAACAAATAAAACATGTAGATGAAGACACTACTAAATAATAAATACAAAATAAAAGGTAACACCATTGTTTTGAATCTAAAAGACTAGATCTAGCTGATTGTTGTGGCGATAAAAATAAAACAAATTAAGAACAAACCTTTAAATCGCAATGATAGGGAAAATCGATTATCATATCGATCGGTCTGATAGATACTGATTTTCAAATTACTGCACCCTTCTTACTATTGGATAGATTCTCTTCGAACTTGACTGGAAACTATGTTCTCTCACTCCATTGTCATTCGCTATCAACGTAGTTTGTGGGGTGGTAGTTATTAGAAATGACGAAATACAAGAAAAACCTAAATGTATACAAGAAAATCCGAAATGCACTTCTTACTTTATAGCTATATATCTTTAAATAAAAACTTTCATCAAAGATGAATAAAGCTTCGAGATTTTATCACACGTTTGATTCAAATTATATCATATGTTGTTTTTTTTAAGTTCTGGTGAAATTTATGCTTTTGTGGCTTTTATTTTGCCAGTATCAATATGATTTCGGTAATTCTACAATTACATTCGGTATACCAAAAGTAGACCTTATGATGATAACATATTTTATTGCCAACTAGTTATATAAACTTACAACGAATATCCAAGCATTAATGGGTACATAGCAAATGGGTTGGGCTACAAGTTCTTAAACTTAATTTCAGCCCTCCCCAACAATGTAAAATTTTCAGCATTAAACATGGCAATATATACTACTGCTAACATATAGTCATTATTTAATTAACAGTGTTAGGAAAAAACAACAGCAAAAAAAAACATTCATGATACATGTTTGACAGACAGTAAAGATGGAGAGGAAGACATAAAGGGGGGGGGGGGGGGCAGTGGTAGAAAGAAGATGGAGAGAAGTTGGATGAGCATTTGTCGGGTTCGTGAATGTATGAGATTACGAGTTGAAACGCTTAGATAACTTAATATGTAGGTGGACGGCTTCAACAATTAATATATTTTGTTGATGTGAAAGACTAGTATCGCCAAAAAGTAACAACTCAATGTTTAATGGATGAAATGCACGAGTAGCTGTGAACAATACAGTTCTTTCATTAATATAACGTTTACATCGGAAAAAATAATGTTCAGCATTTTCTGTTTCTTGACAATGTTCACATAAATCAGTATTTGACACATGATTTTTAAAAAGGTCACTTTTAAGTAGACCTAACTTGACAGATACTGCTTACGTTACATGTTCTAAATAAAATACTGTAGCGAATATACAAAATAGATAATTACATTTTGTCTAGTGCTGAACGAAAGTTTGAAGAAAAAAAAAAAGGAGTTTCCTCTCTTAACCAACAGGTTTCAATATGAACTATTTTTAACCTCAGAACTTCTTCTGCGTAGTAATACTACGAAATGTTAAAATTGACGTGCCAGCTGTTTTCAATCGACCTGAGAGTGTGGTTCTAAAGACTGCTTGCGCATGCAGTCTAAAAACTGACAAAATATATGATAAATAAGAAGGGACAAAGCTATTATAAAATCAGTCATACTGGTAAACGATAGCGCAATCTGGCCTGAAGACGGACCTGCAGACAGATACGACTAAAATAAAGACCCCATATATTTCATATCTGGAAGTGTAATTATCAAAACAAACATTCCACGGGTACAGTTTAAAATGTCGAATATCTAATCGCTGTATAAGTTCTATTCAGCAAATGGATAACAATGGAGACAGTAATAACCAGGAAGATCAATACTATTCATTTATTCTCTTTGCTCAGCGATTAACAGCTTAAAAAGTTGCCATGTGAATGTCTGTAAAAACTTGATTGTCTCTCTTCTGTCAATAAGTGATTAAATAATGAAAAATTACACACATATTTGTTTGTCTTATACGGCTTATCCATTAACTGTTTTGGGGTTGTATTGGAACTGCATTGAATAATCGATGGAAAACAGTCGTAACCTCACTTGACAATTGAATCAATTGGTCATAACATGGTGTTGAACTATTTCATGAAGTATCACAGAAACATGATCATTTATCGTCTTCTAATTCTTTTCAGTCTCCTTGGTTAAATACAAGGATAATCTAATCCACAACAGATACACTTTTGAAAGATTTGTTAACAGATTATTCTCCACTGACAAGTCTAGCACCTAATTATTCTAAAACCACTGAAGAAGTTTTACGTATAGATATGTATTTAATAGAATTGGACGAACTCAGTGCAATCCCTATTTTTTACTCGTCATATTTTTACCATATTAACATGTGCTTTCAGTATTAATTGATTATTTGACCAAAGAAAATACAATCTCTCTGTTCTGACTTAATGCAAAATGTGTTGGACTTGAAGAATTATAATGCATATATCCAAATGTAAAATATTTACATATATATTTTCACTCACCTGAGCACAGCGTGCTCAAAATGAGCTATTGTGTCCGATGAATGTCCGGCGTCTGGCGTCAAATATTACTTGAATGGTATCTTCTCCTAAACCACTAAGCCAATTTTCATAAAACTTAATAGGAATGTTCCTTTGGTGGTCTTCCTCCAAAGTTGTTCAAAGAATTAAATTACATGCCAAAATTGGGTTGCTATGGCAACAAAAAGAGAAACAAAAAGAAAACTTCAAAAATCTGCTCCTCCAAACGTATTTTTCACAGATGTTCCTTGGGTCACTCTCTGCCAAGATTGTTCAAATTATATGGTTCATATAATGAAAACATGGCCGCTAGGGGGCGGAGTTCATTTTCTTATATGCATATAGTACAAATTTAAAAAATTCTTCTTGTCCAAAAGTACTCACTGGATTCATAGCTGGCAGGGGGCAGAATCCATTTTCCACAATATCAAAAGGTATTTGCTGTTTCTTTTCTTCCCACAAATACCTGGTTTTCAGGTGAGCGATTCCATGGCCACCATGGTTCTCTCTTGTTTTAGAAAAGGAGTGCTTACTGTGTTCGTGTTCGATAAAAACTGAAGTAATCACGTGTTTCCTTTTTATGGTCTCATAGTACTCCTTGATTAGAAATGCAATACATCAGTCGGTAAATTCATTTCCGAATTGCGTCACGGTACATTGATTTAAAAATGAAATTGAAAGGTGAAACGTCTGTGAAAAGGAGCGTAGAGTAAATTTGATACCTTATCTTTAATGAGGGATTTTATATCCATAACCGAAGTATTGGTTGAGAAAGTAAACATAAAAATAGGCCATGTTTGAAATATGTGACATGGCGCTGTTTCTGGAAGTATCTTTTTTATTTCTTAATAACCACTGTAAAAAATATTCTTGCCATTCTTCACTAGAACCTATTTTTGTAACACCTTCACATTACATTGAATGTAAAATTATCATAGATTTGCGGACATATAAATCTCGTTATGATAATATTTTTTTAGGAAAAGATATGTGACCTCTACCTAAGTCCTTTATTGAAATCATTTTAAATAAGAAATGTTACGTCCACCTGAGTTTAGTGGCTGAG
The DNA here is from genome assembly GCA_021229015.1 of Solen grandis. Classification (NCBI taxonomy): domain Eukaryota; kingdom Metazoa; phylum Mollusca; class Bivalvia; order Adapedonta; family Solenidae; genus Solen; species Solen grandis. The sequence goes on from CM037787.1 coordinate 38,801,476, forward strand.
GAGAAAAAAAAACAACAAATGATGAAGGAAATTCCCAAGGAATATTTTTGATAAATGACTTCATACAGTAGATTGATATTAAATATATCAATATTCTAATTTCCGAATTTGATTTATTTGTGGAAACAACTCTACGGGTACAGATAACATATCAAATATCTTATCGTTGTAGAAGTTATATTCTGTTTAACGGTATGCATTAGTGAGTATTTTACTAAAACAGAACCATGTTGGAAAATTAATATATAAAGTTGTTCTCTTTACTCATTGAGTGACAGCTTAAATAGCCTCCATTAGCACATCCATATCAGTAAACGTGTGTCCATCAACCCTGGGCTTTTGTCAATAAATGAAACAATAACTAGTGATGGGCCCTAACTGGACATGTTTGTATTATACCACGTTTCCATGAACCTGTTCGATTTATACTGGAACTGGTTTAAAGAATCGATGAGAAAAATGTTCCTAACGACACTTGACAGTAGACTTATTTGGTTATAACGTGGTGTTAAACTTTCTCATGGAATATCACAGCAGCATGCTTATTTGTCGCCTTTTAATTCTAGTCAGTTTTCTTGGACAAATACAAGGATACACTAAACAAGATGCAGATAGACTTTTGAAGATTTGTTAACAGATTATTCTCCACACACTAGACCTGCAGCTAATCACTCTGAAGTCACAGAAGTAGTTTTCCGAATGTTTATGATATCATTAATAGAATATGACGAACTTAAAGAGACCTTAACAATCAACGCTGCTATAAGTCTTCGCTGGAGGGATGATTACATGATCTGGGATCCTGAAGAGTATGAGAAAGTAGAGCATTTCCTTTTGGATGGATCTCTCATCTGGCAGCCAGAGCTCATGCTCTTGAACAATGCAAACGATTTCAGGAGAGTTGGCAAAGATGGGTCCACTGTTATTGTCAATTACGGCGGAAATGTTTTGTCTTACAGTGGTTTGTTGATCTCCATTCCATGCCCTGTCGATGTTACATATTACCCAATGGACACCCAGACATGCAATCTAAAATTTTCATTTTGGGCCCATTCAGAGGATGAGGTCATAGGAAAATTGTTAAAAGATACTATCGACACTAGTGCATTTGAGGGACATGGAGGCTGGGATGTTGTTAACACCCATATGTTTCTTGATATCGATTACAACTTAATTGTCCAAATTTCCCTGAAGAGAAAATCAACATTTGTGTTTATCAACATCATTATTCCTCTAATCATGATGGGAACAGCAAGCTTGGTCGTCTTTCTTCTCCCTGTTGAATCTGGGGAGCGAGTATCATTTAGCAGTACTTCAGTCATGGCTATTGCAGTGTTCCTATCAGTGATTTCCGACAGTTTACCTAAAACCTCGAGCCCAGTACCACTGTTGTCCTTCTACATAATGTCTATCCTGAGTCTAAGCTTTGTCATAATGTTCGCCAACATTGGCATATTAAGGATATTTCATGCAGAACAGCGACAACAATATTCAGCTTGGTTTTACTGGACGATAAAGATTTTAATATTTCTAAAGTGTATTCACAACGTTGGTCAAGTTCGAAGATTTCCTTTAAAGGCAAATAGCGTTAACAAAAAAGAAGACAACAATGACGATTTATCGTTGTATTCTGTTGAGTCCGAGTCACATGACTGTCCAGTCGGAAATAACAAAGAAGATCACACATCAGAATTGGACTCATTTCATAATTATACTGTAGATGATTTGTGTTCTGGACTAAATTTCTTTCTCGTGATATTATTTGCAAGTGGTTTCGGTATTACAACTACTACATTTTTCCTCGTAATGTCAATTAACACATAGCTCGACTTTCTTTCTGTGAATAGAAAGATTTATTTTAACTGCATTTGATGTGATTTTACTCAGCTTACTTATATTCCTTTAGAATATTAATCATTGATATTTGTTTAGACATATCTGTTACACACTTGCATCTTTTAGCTCACATACGGCGCAGGTGATTATCTAGGGATAATATATGTAAAAAGAATAATATTACCAGAAATTCAGAAAGAACTCTGTATGGTTGGTACTGAAAATCTTTATGAAATTTTTGAAATCATTTGATTATAAAATACAATAAAATGATACTGTGCTTGGTTTATTTCTTCTCGTGCTTTGTCAGAGTAACATACCGACAGAATTACTGTATTCACCCTCCGTGTTTATCTTTATATTGTTATTAAGGCGCATATTTCTTGTAAATGGATATGGCAGAATGATTTTGGCTGTAATCCTTTGCCCGGTTTAAAAAACAAAAAAGACAACATAAAATGTAACGGGATGTCAATAAGTAGACTAATTTAACTAAATAAGACCCTATTTCATTGATTTTAATGAAATAAATCAGAATTCTTGATATGCAAAATTATTTATAAAGTCAATGGCCTCTCATTTTAGATCACATTTTATAACGATATAAAATTATAAATGTATCAAAATTAACACACACACACACACACATATATATATATATATATATATATATATATATATATATATAGTAAACTTGCTATGGCTCTTCGGCCAAAATCACTTGATATTAAAAAATATTGACTAACTTAAACATAAACATATAAGAACATACATTTATTCATGTTTGTTATATATTCAACCTCATTTATCCATTTAATTAGTAGTAGTACATGTAGTAGTTACATTTATATTTCATCTTTACTTATACATGATAACAAAAAGAATGAAAACTTGTATTTAAAATTGTTTAATACCAGTTCATACAGTTTACAAGAGATGGACATTTACATATTAAACCAGGAATATTTAATCTCACCTTGTCAGTGACTCCGACCAATGAATTGTGATAAGAAATTTATATGCCCATTTATGATACATTTGTTATTTTATACTGTTCTTTAGCATATACACAATCTACATTTCAATAAAGCAATTCAGAAATCAGGTCGGAAGCACTATGCTCATTAAGACCTTCTTTCGTACATCATGAATGGTAAAATATATATTAGGGTGTTTTCAATGATAGAAATAAAACATTCGTTGACTTTTTTCAAGGAACAGTTTTGTTCAGCGTCTCCTAGTTAATTGTATGACTATTATATCTTATTTATTTGTGTTGAAGTATATTATGCATTACTTAAAGAAAGTAAATACGATTGGTGTGAACATAAGTAGTAAAGTAGTAGGAATTCGAGTGAAATGTTTTTTTGATTATGTTTAGGACTTAAGTATACTAAGATGATTTCGATAAATTTAATTTTCTATAACTATCGATATAATACTCGTCAACTTGAGAATACGAAAAAAAAAGATATGCTTTTGAAAATTAAATATTGTCCAATTTCAAAGAACTTTACAAGTCTATTATCAATAAGTTGATACCCTAAAGGCTACCTAAAAAAAGGGGCCGCCGTGGCCGAGCGGTTACAGTTGTAGACTACAAATCTCTCAGCCCCCTCACCGCTGTGGGTTCGAATCCCGGAAGAGACATCGGATTTTTCATGTGAGGAAGCGACGGTAAATCCCAATACAACAACAACGACCTAAAAAAAGAAAAGTGAAAAAATTAAAGGAAATGTTAAACGTTGTAAATATTGATGCGCATTTGTTAACTTCACTTGAACAGTTTCATATGTACATAATCAAAATCTATGAAAATCGTGATTTATTTCTTTTATATGTACAGTCGACATCATCTAATGTCACAGCGTATTGAATAAGTAAAAATACACTGTCCGCATAGGCTTGTACGTATTGTACACAGTCAAATTTTTTGTCCACATTAGCATATAGATATATATTCAAGATTTGTACAAAATAATTCAACCTTTGAAACACACTCTCTTTCATGCATATTTGTAAACGAATTTGAACAATTATTAAAAGAAAAGAATGTAGTTCCTTAAATAGTAATCTTATTGCAAAAAATATCGTACACTCTCGGTTATGTATATTTGGAGTCGAATACTGGTAAACATTAACACATTATTAACATATTTTTACACTGTCAAAACTATGCAAACGCCCGTCTCATATGATGGAATCTGTTCGAAATATGGCCTTGAATACCACTATAACTTCCAACAGACTAACATACCGTAGTGAACTACTTTCCGTGGATCAAAACAAACGTGTATTTTGTGATGTTGAGAAATTCACTGAGAATACAAAACAGTTTAATCAAAGCCTAACCCCGCCCCCTCTTGCCAGGTAACTCGATTTCTATTCTAAATATCTGTTTCGCTCTTTATAGTTTCGTTCATTCACTATGTTTTTCTTCATCCCTATTCTTATTTATTTTTCATTTCTTCTTAACAGTACTTGATATTATCATTGGAGCATAGCAAGAGTTGTGTAAATAAGGCAATGTATCAACCATTAACACGGGAGAGATTTTTTTAAATATGCTTCGGCTTCCAACCCTATCCCGAAATTATATATTGTCATATTGTAAATTTGCAATTTAAATGCTTTAATAAATATGTTTAAACCAAACGAAAAGAAAACTTATATCCATAAACTTCTTTTTTTTATATTTGCCTTCATTTAGTTGAACCTTTATCTTACTATTTAAGTTTTTAAACTTATTTATTTTGTAAAGAGAAAAATATATATATTTTTTTTCGTACGAAGTTCAGTAAAACGGACCCCCAGGGCAGCATAAGAATCATACACCATTGCAGAAACAAGGGGGCTATATTTTTAATAATGGAATCATTCTTAAATAAAAGTTGTTTTAGTTGGGAAGTTTAAAATAAACAAACAAATGTTCCGCTTTTTAAAACATCATCATCATCGACTCGTAAACTTGTCGTTAATCAATGTACACACTCTTTATAACAGCCACCGATCTGATAGGATCTGTTACTACATTTGAATTCTACTAAAACGATATTTTTGTAGTGACATGTGTAATGACAGATATCAATCCTAAACTATTGAAGAAGTAACTGATATTAATCGTTCATAAGCTTAAGTGTTTGAACGGTAGGTTCAAAACAATAAAAATGGCACCTTCCAAATTGAGGGGTGGTCCCTCCTATCTCTCTCTCTCTCTTCTTGAGCTTGTTTTATTGTAGGGTAATTGCATTTTTAGCTCACCTGAGCACGTGTGCTCAGGATGAGCTTTTAGGATCGATGAATGTCCGTCGTCCGTCCGTCGTCCACAATTTGTTCTTTTGCACTCTAACATCTTCATTTTATGAACAATTATCTTCAAACTTCAAAACAATGTTAATAACCATAAAATCTCGGCCAAGTTCGATTATGGCTGATATCGGAACATTAGGTCAGGAGTTATGCCCCTTTTAAAATTGAAAAAAGCCAGATTTCACATTGTTTGCACTATAGCATCTTCATTTCATAAGCAATTATCTTCAAACTTTAAGACAATGTTTATAACCATAAAATCACGGCCAAGTTCGATTATGGCTGATATCGTACCATTACGTCAGGAGTTATGCCCCTTTTAATATTCAAAAAATGCCATATTTCACTTTGTTTACACTCTAGCATCTTCATCTTTTGTACAATCATCTTCAAACTTTATGGCAATGCTTATGACCATAATGTCTCGATTGAGTTTGATTATGACTGAGATCGTCTTAGTCAGAGTTAGCCCCTTTTAATATAAAAAAATGCCAGATATCACGTTGTTTACACTCTAGCATCTTCATCTTTTGAGCAGTCATCTTCAAACTTTATTACAATGTTTATGACCATAAGGTCTCTATTGAGTTCGATTAATGCTGAGATCCGTCAATTAGTTCAGAAGTTATGCCCCTTTTAATATTCAAAAAATGCCAGAAATCACTTTGTTTACACTCTAGCATCTTCATCTTTTGAGCAATCATCTTCAAACTTTATGACAATGCTTATGACCATAAGGTCTCGATTGAGTTCGATTATGGCTTAGATCCGTCAATTAGGTCAGGAGTTATGCCCCTTTTAATATAAAAAAGCCATATTTCACTTTGTTTGCACTCTAGCATCTTCCTTTTTTTAGCAATCATCTTCAAACTTTATGACATTGTTAATGACCATAATGTCTCGATTGAGTTCAATTGTGACTGAGATGGGTCATTTAGGTCAGGAGTTATGTCCCTTTTAATACAAAAAATGCAAGATTTCACTTTGTTTATTCTCTACCAACTTCATTTTTTAACAATCATTTTTAAACTTTAAGACAATGTTTATGCCCATAATCTCACAATTGGGTTCAATTATAACTGATATTGACTTGTAAATTTAGGAGTTATGCCCATTTCACCATAAAAAAAGCCAGATTTCACTTTTACCCTCAAGCATCTTTATTTCTTAAGCAATCGTCTTTCTCAGGTGAGCGACCAAGGGCCATCTTGGCCCTCTTGTTTTAAGATATATGGAAAATGACAAACATTAGACTAATACTTTTTCTTATTTCTACATATATTTAGAATACAAATTAAACACACTATAACATATACACAATATAGTATTCAACAAGCATGACACAGTTGTTCCTTATAAATTGCTCAATATCAAAGACGTAAATACTCACTTTAAACTTGATAATCTGGAACGAACTAAGAGAAAACACAAATAGCATCTCAACACTAATGTACATTCTACAGAATGAAATTTACAAACATTTTTTTAAAACTGTTGTCCCCAATATAACTTTTAACAAAAAATATTCAATAACATTATTTTTATTTTAAAATGTCATATATACTATTAAAAATTCGAATCCTTACAAACCTCTAAAAAAAAATGCTTAGCTATTATTTAGACTGGTTATATGTGGTTAAAATTAGTGCATTCGTCCTATAAAAATAAAGTTTATAGTCTTTCTATAAAACACATTCCACTGATAAAAAGTATCGCTCACATTTTTCCAAATTATTCTTTTGCAGTACACCCTTACCTCGAAATGTTTATATGAAACACCATCAGTCAGTTGATAAAAGCAGTCTTATTTTAAGAGCTGTAGGTACCCGTTATGTTGCTCTGACCGAAGTACTGTCCATTTTTTTGAAAATACTGTGATTTAAATAATATAAAATTGTATCTACAATAATAATAATGAAATTACCAGTGACCTTAAATACAAGAATAAGGTAACTTAATCTATGGAAAACGTACATCCCGCCGTTTCAATTGCCGTAACTCCTTTGAATATCGGTAGATTTTCATAACATTGGTCTTATTTTGCTAAGAATGGATGAATGAGTACAAAAAACACCCTCTGGCTAAAGAAATTTCCCTTAAACAGTTCGCGAACTGAAAAAACGTTCTGTCGGAAGAGCTCTGAACCGACAGAATTTCGCCAATTTCTCCCATGTAAAACTAAAAAAAACTGAAGCCGTAATATCAGTTTGAATCGTACGGGCAGATACTGATGAAAAAAAAACATATAAATCTAAAAATGAATAATTGTTGTTTTTTTTTCATTTCTTATGCAGCCTTCTTTTTTCTTGCCTTTCTACACACTGATTCGAATCATCGTTCGGCTTGCAAAAAGACCTTGACTTTTCAACAGCTACACTAAAACTGGAGATTCTTAGCAGTTACCATTGAGCGTCTG
>CM037787.1:38809136-38859136 GCA_021229015.1 Solen grandis
AATATCAGGAGTATTTCAGGGCGGGGGGGGGGGGGGGGGTCGTCAGTTATGTCTATAATGTTAATAATCTTGATAAACACCCGCAACAACAATAATCAATGTATTTTTTATTTTTTTTTCAATTTTATAACTAAATTAAACAAGCACATAATCAAATAAAAATTAATACATGGTCGTCCGGTCCTAGGGAGGGTTCTGCAGACTAGCAATTTCTCTTACAGGAATACCGCAGTCGTCAGTTCTGTTTCATCGATAATATCAGAGACGTAAATACTTTAATATAGCTTTTGATAATATCAACATACTAAATAACAAACAAACGCAACAATTTTGAGCAATTTTATAAATTCATTCAGGGATATATTGGCCGAGAGAGGATTCGACAGACGAGAAATTTCGGTTAATACGGAAATCTCGAATTGGTCCCTTTAAAAAAAATAAGATAAAAAAAAAAAAAATAATTAAACACTTCATAACCAAAATAAAGCATAAAGCCATTGATACCTCATAATATAGCATTCTAACACTAATTAAGCCCTACAGTATATGGCTATCCCAATTATCTAGGGTATTCCGGTTTTTCGGAAGTATTTTGGTATTTCGGTAAGTCGTGTGAGCGTTTTTAACCAGTCATTCTATAAAAGGATATATTTCTTCGGTGGAACTGAGTAACATATTACTTCATTTATCATTATTTAGTAAAACATATTTAATGCTTATCGAGCTTTAGAATAAAGCTTAAGCAGTGACAGAAATCTAGAAATCTACATCTATTATTTACTACACAAACAAGTTTATCAAATAGAAGCACATGGTTCAGAAAATATATTACACAATGTCCTAAAAACGAAAACGAAAGTTGAAGTGTTAGGTTCATGTCTCGTGAGAGGTTTGTTTTTGGCATTTAAAACACAAAAGAAGTCGTCAATATTCGTGTTTATCAAACTGCAACCGAAGCGGGAACACTCTCGATTCGCCAGTCTGTTTTATTATATGGAACAAGTTCTTAATCGAATGTTAATCGAACAGAATATGACAATGCCTGTTTACTCATATATACAACATCCCCCCCTTGAAAAAAAAAAATGTGTCCAAATGTCCAGCTCTTCTAACAAAACAACAACTCAAAATTGAAACAGCGGAAACTATGGAAACTATCGAATTGCTGATCCTAAAAGTCAATCACACACAGATTTATAAACGCCCAAGGTGGTACCTACCAAGGACAGCATTCACTCAACAGACACGCAGACCATCAATGCAATATCCAAGTTACTACCGATTAGAATGAACATGTTCATGTAGAAGTTGATATTAGAAAATTGTTATATGAGTAAACAACTAAAAAAAACAGTGACTAATGCACTTAAGACAATAAATTGGTACGAGACAAACTGTCATAAGAGTGAACAGTAACTTAAATTCACTGTAAACAACATCTTTATAAACCAATAAAAGATTGATTACTTTATATCCATGCATGGAGCAAGTTATCAAATATTACTTTCATGCATTGAAATAAATCAGTCTACAAAGCATACAGTTCACACTGAATTACTTCCCAATGACTTTAGGTTCATAAATCAAAATACAAAGTACAAGTGGATAATCATTTGATGGATAGTATAGTATATAGTGGAAAAAAAATAATTAATTTTTTTTTTTAATATACTGACATCACTGAATCCAATAAAAAATTTTTTAAAAAAGGGGCTAATCCAGCCATCTAAAACAAAGTTATCTCCCTTAATAAAGAACAAGACAAGTCTTCTCACAACAAAACAATATGCATAATTCTAGGCAATAGCACCCTATCAATATTTGACTAAAACGTTGTCTGATTAAATGCAATACACTATTGTTCAAATCATAGAGAATTATTGACAAGTCATGTTTCTGAAGAAATCATACACTGCTATAATTGATAGTAACAGAATTTGATCTTCATAAACAAACTGTAAACAAATCAACTGTAGAACAACAACTTTTTTTTTTTTTTTTGTAAATTAAGCTAACATTTGGCTATACATCAGAACTAAAGAAAAAAGTATCAGGTATATGAAAAATACCAGGACTAGCATTATACAGCACAATACAATGAATAGTAAAGATAACAGTAATAATAAAAAAAAAAATCAATATACAATGACTAGTATTATTTATACCTAAAGGTATTTGTAAGAAATGGGAATTCAATGTTACTAAACAACATTAGTAATTGTTAGTGCCTAAACAAAAGGCGGAGGCCTTGCAGTGATGTTTTTTTTCACTTTGGAATTGAGATTTGCCCCTGAAATCCAAATAGCATTTTGTGCTGGTTCACCAACAAAATGAACTAAATACTGAATACCATCAGAGGTATGCCTTTGAGCAAGTACACGTTTTACCTTTCGTGAATGCGAGGCATCTGATGAAGAAAAATCAATATTCATTGGGTCTGCATGATCCGAGTCACAATATCTTAAAGGTTTTCTGATAACGCGTTTCGGTCTACCTTCGACAAAAACAGGAGATTCAGACACATTAACGTCATTTTCCTTTCGAACAAATGTGTTTTCCTGTCCCCTTATGTCATGATCACTAGATCCAGATTGACTGTCTTTATCCGGTTTCAACAAAAAGTCATTTTCACAAGTTTGCGAAGCAAAATCAGAATAAATAGTTCTTGGTAAATGTTGTTTGACCGAAAAATAGTTTAACGGTTCTGGCTGACGCACATATGCATGCTTCAATCTGTCAATATGTACTGGCTTCGATTGCAATTTTGGAAGAGTTGGATCAGCTACTAAAACCATGTGATCACTAAGCACAGATTTGACAACATGTGGTCCAGAGTAGTGGTCTTTGAGCTTCTTAGCTGGTCCTACCGACTCAATGGTCATGTAAACATAGTCTCCTTGAGAAAAATGTGAATCAGTCTTATTACTGTTCTCACGATTAAGCATTCTTTCAGAGTAATTCTCGACATTAATCTTCATGTCATTTCTAATTGAGGCAAGTAACAACTTTTTCTCTCGTAGGTAAGATGTACAATCCTTTGGAACACTCTGTAAATCTGTTGGTATGGGTGACAATGGGAATTTAGGTCGCCTGGCATAAACTATCTCAAATGGAGAATATTTGGTACTTGCATTGACGGCATCGTTAATGCTGAATAAAATTGCAGAAATTACAGAATCCCATGTATGACACTGAGAATCTAGGTATGGTGTCAGTTTTTCAGCCATAGTCCTGTGAACACGTTCACATGCTCCTAGGCAATGATGAATATAGCTTGGTGTGACTATACCAGACGAGAGCCGGTCCGTGGAGTTGCACATGAAAGGCAGCAACTGCTTTTTCTGAACTGAGGTCAATGTTCATCAACACCATATGCGATTCAAATTCATTTACAAAGTTAAAAGCATCTTCATTTGCCAAACCTGAGAATGTACGCTTCATTGGCTTGTAAACTTGCTGAGGCAGCATGTAGATCGGAGCTGGGGCTTGATCCGGAGGCCTGACAGACATACTGGGAACAGTCAGTGCTGGACCCTGATGTATGACAGGGGTACTGTGAACAACAGGGGCTTGATCCTGGAGAATGACGGGCGTACTGTGTATAACCGGGGCTTGATCCTGAGACCGGACAGGCGTACTGTGAACATGGGGAGGCTCTAACTGTTGATGCCTCATACTAATGTCAGTGAAACTACCGTGATCGACATTTGGGTTTGCCAGAAATGGATTCGACTGGTTCATCATGGTAATAACAGGTGGGTGGGGAACACGTGCTTCAGGAATTTCTGGACATATTACCAACAAACTCGTCGCGGCAGCGATGAAAACATACATACACAATACTATCAGCTTTGGATTCTCCACCATGTTAGGTTCATGTCTCGTGAGAGGTTTGTTTTTGGCATTTAAAACACAAAAGAAGTCGTCAATATTCGTGTTTATCAAACTGCAACCGAAGCGGGAACACTCTCGATTCGCCAGTCTGTTTTATTATATGGAACAAGTTCTTAATCGAATGTTAATCGAACAGAATATGACAATGCCTGTTTACTCATATATACAACAGAAGCTTTCGTCAAAGCTGAAACACATCGTCTATAATTATAAAATGATTTTATAAAAAATGATAACATGAATAATGCCAACCGTTCAGCATGATTTGACCCTAGTTCATGCTTTAAACTATCATTCATTGCATTGGTTTCCTCAAGACAAAAAGTATCTACCCCACCCACTACTGAAATTATTGTACGTTATAAAGAGACCCGTGTTACATCTCTAACAATGATGGCAGTTTGATAAATACAGTAGATTAAATAATCGATAGAAATAGAAAGTATGTATGTACCTCTCCCTAATGTGCTGGATTGAAGATTTCTGGGGTTTTCACAGAAGTTTCAATTTCGTTTAATAGGAAACAAGAACGATAACTCTAATTGAGTTTCCCAGGGTTTGCCTAAAACACGCAATTAAAATTATTTGGCGCAATGGATGCAGTGTAACACGCAATGGAAATCATGTTTTCCAGATAGCATTACTGAAGGCTTATATCTAATTTTAAATTAAAAAAAAAAAATATTGTTTATTTGCCTTTCCAGGACAGGATCCAGATTTTTTCAGGGGGGGGGGGGGGCACACAATCTGATTGTGATGTCGGTACTAGGGGGCATGCTCCCCCGGAAAAAAAAGTTCCTAATGTAATGGAAATGCATTCTGAAGGGTATCTGGGAAGGAAAATTGAGTTCTTTTTAAAGTAGTCACACATTCATAGATAGGCAAAGTGCCATGAAACTTGTGGTTGTGGGTTCGAATCCTAGTAGCTGTCAAACTTTTTATTTCTATTCTACTTGTGGTCATCATCTGCATGGAGGTTAAAAAAACACACACAAACATGAAAATCTTGATTTTATTTTTTTTTTATATAACAATCAATAATCAGTAGCAAAATATTTTTCGTAATATATTTTTTTCTTCTAAAAATGATACCTTTTGATAAAAAATGAAAAGGGACAGTAAATTTTGTTTAGATTTTGCATAGAGATGTACTGAAAGGCATACAACACAATATTTTTTTTTTCAATTCTTCATAGTGATATATTTTTTTTTTCAGAAATGCTGCCATTGGCGTAAGAGATCGGGATTTGGGTTTCATAGGAAGGCATCGTATAAAGAATTAATTGAGTAACCTTCTATAAAAAGTTTGTTTTTCATAATTATTTTAAGTTTCGATGGCAAATAATTTTTCCCCTTGGTTTTTTTTTTTTTTTTTTTTTTTTGTTGTACATTTGTATTCATACACAAAAAAGGTTTATTTTCACTATTTGTACACATTGTACACCCTGTATAGAACCAGGGCAATGCCAGGTTTGAAATAAATATATATATTAACATAATTTTAGTCATACAGAAACAAAGATATATATAGAGGCAGGATTATATTTATGGACACCAACAAGAGATACGGAATTATTAGTTTACAATTCCTTGTTTTGAATTAAACAAATTATCATGTTAAAATAAATAGTTAGAATTTCTTGCCCCGTAACGATATTTTTTTTCTTATTTTTCATTATTTTTTTCCGAAGCAAGTTGCTGGATTTTTATGGTGATTTATAGAATGTAATATTTTTCTAGTTGTCCGGTTAATTTAGTGGTAAGCGCACCGGCTTCTCACCTATGCTGCCCGGGTTCGATTCCAGCCCAGGGCAGTATGTGGGAAGGCTGGGTAGACACAAGATCAGACGGTTGGGTTTTCCCCGGGTTCTCCGGTCTATGTTTGTTGGTGGAAAAACTCGTATGAGCTTGCTGTTTTTTTTTTTATTATTTATTTTTTTTTATAGAGAGAGAGAGAAAGAAAAGAGAGATGATATCATGGGAGATAACCAATGAAAGTAATGCATGTAGGCTGCATTTGTTATCTCCCTTTGACCATTTCTCTTCAATTCGGATGCTTGTTTGGGTGCTTGTTGAAAAACGGGATGTGAATGCACTGACTGTAAAGGCAGTCGTGCCCACATCAGTTTAAAGTTTAAACAACCAACAAACAAATGTATTGCTTTAATGTTGATTAGAACTGGAATTTTGCAAAAGAGTTTAGTTTTATTCTCAGGAGGCTAAAGACATGAAAAGTTGGGGTCGGGATATAATGTAACTAGATCATGAATAATAATAAGAGCTCGGATAGTGTCGTGTTGTTGCATCGGCTTTATTTGTTTAAGGGTTGTCGTCAAACCGATGGTATTTCAGCCTAGGAACGTACTGTCTACTTGAGACAGATATAGTGCTGCCATATTAAAGTTTCACGCCGAAGGTATGTTACACGTTATCACACACAGTCGCATTATCCTATCATCGGGTCAAACAGTCCTGGAACAGTTCTGTATACATGCCGAGCGCACTAAAATGCCAGTACCATTTTACCGACTTCGGTATTTCGCGGTCGGTGATTGAACCCACAACCTCACAATCCTAAGGAGGACACCGGTATTGTAGGTTGTCCCACTTCACGTCAAGAAGCATGCTTGCGATGCTGCTGGTCGGGCCTTAGTCGTCACTCCTCCCCCCCCCCCCCTCCAAACACTTACGTTTGTTTAGCGCAAAAATAAAATTAAAAAAGTTTAAGCGCAATTTACACCTTCGTCGAATACCCCCGGCTGACTTATTCCGTTCAACTACATGATTTAATGAGCTGATATATCGATCGGCCGTGGGTATTCGTCTATGTATTTACACAGTTAATATGCTTTTAATGGTACGTTTTTTTTGTTTTTTTTTGTATTTTTGATTTCATTAATTAACTAAATAACTCACATAGCGAAATAAAAATACAAAATTCAGTATATTTATCTATTCTTGTAAAATAGTTATTTTGTATTGAATAAACCAATCCCCAAAATTCTCGAATTTACGTACAGACTTGATCAGAATGTTCGATACCGTCACAAACTCAACGCAGTCAAACCACAGCATTGGCTGAGCTTAACAACCAGTATTAAACCAGATGAGTCTCTCACATGTTTGTTTGTTTGGTTATTGGGTTTAACGTCAAATTAGACCAAGTTTAGGTATAGACATTACAAATGAATACAGTTTGGTTGATTTAACATCCCACTGACAGTATTTCAGTCATTTGGAGACGAAGTCTATTTTAGACAGATAATGTGCTGTCATACTGCAGTATCACGCCGTAGACATGTGGCATGATACCACACCCAGTTACATTATCTTGAGTCAGTCCTGAAACTACCCTTATAGGATGATTGCCAACCAAGGGATCTTTACCAATACCATTTACGACTTTGTTATGTCGCGGTCGGGGATAACTGTTTCGCGTATACCGTGTTCGTATTTAACCGATTTCGCACCAAAATTGCGTTTATGAAAGTAGCGTTATCCCGTGTAATATGTGAGCTACACTTGCCAAATTTAAAGACTTAATCAACATTAAAGAGAGAAGTAGATATTTTTACTTTCTACCGATCATCTGTGATCGATCTGCTTTCAGACTTTAGGTAATGGATTTTAAATCTGCTTTCTCAGTCTATTTAGAAAACCACATCATGTGTGTTATCACTTGAAAACGAGAGTTTGCTTTGTGATTGTAGATACAACATATCTTACTTTCATATTTTTAATAATGCTTTCTTGACTGATTTGAATGGAAGGTGAAGCGAAACTAGGCTAAGTGCATATGTATATATAAGCAATTAACCTAGTTTCGATCTCACTTATTGGAATGATTAATGGGATATCATTACTGAAATACACAAAAGTTTTTTATTGAACGGACAAGTCTTTAACTATGTAAAGGAGACCCTAGTTATCGTCTCGAGATGAATTTTTAATGATTGGTACACTTAGATTAAATGTTTTCTATAGATGTGTCTAAACAAATCAATTTTGAAAATACATAATAAAAATCCTTTACCAGCAATATAAGTAGTACGAAATTTGTAATGTAATTTGAAATAGAATGTGACCAACTGCAGAGAAAAGTTAGGCAAGAAAAGACTATAAATAAGACACCTTTGTTCTGGACAGGAAGTCGAATTACAGTAGCTGTTGGGAGTCTACTGTTGGTTACTTTGTTTGCTTATAATCTTCCCAAATATATACCTGCTCCTACAGTCACTTTATATCAATATGACATAATAATATAATGGACGTTTCTACAACAATAAAACATAACAAAACTGTCGATCGTAAATAGAATGAAGTAAATGTACATATCTAAAATACGGTCTAGGGGCCGCCGTGGCCGAGCGGTTACAGTCGTGGACTACAAATCTCTCAGCCCCTCATCGCTTTGTGTTCGAACCTCGGTAGGGACTTCGGATTTTTCATGCGAGGAAGCCTCCCAGCTGGCTTGCGTTAGGTCGGTGGTTCTACCCGGGTACCTATGTGAACTCGGGGTCTTCCTCCACCTGTAATTAGCTGGACGTCGCTTCATGATTGAAATACTATCGCAGCGACGGTAAACTCCAATACAATAACAACAACAAAATACGGTCTCTATTCCACTTCATCTAATTAATGTTGATATATTGACAGAAAATACAAACAAACACTCACCCAATTCACTGGTATTCAAGCTCAGCTCAGCTCCAATGAAGAAATGAAGAAATATGGCGATGTGTTCCGTGTTTATTTATGTGCGTTGCTTACTGTCGAAATGTCCCGTATGTAGTGCTAGGAGACGAGGTCTTACGTCACACAACTATCTTTTTGTGACACATGGCTATTTATATACACCATTCTGCCAATATGACAGAGTATTTCAAAATGTCGCTCACTCTTAATGATTTGGTAACTTGATATTAGCAAGTTGTGTTTAGCACCGAAAAGTGTCACATTGCTTAAACAAATTCCTTTTTTCGTTATTTGCGATTTATATTGATACAGATCTCGTTTTTATATACCAACATATTCTTAACGATTTAACTGGCAGCGTTTCTTAAAATGTTAAGTCTTTAGTTAGTTATTTCCGACAAACATTTATGTTTTAAAATTGAATTAATGGTAACATTAAATTATTATTATTAAGAAATATTAGTGAAATGTAAAAGTCGACATTATAGTCATGGTAACAGTAATACCCGAGACTTACTCGCGCGATATTATACTGATCTCCGTTTATTCGTAAGTTACAAAAATGTCAAGAATAGTTCAAATGTGCATATCAGGGAAGACACGACCATCGTTAAGAATATGGAAACTCTCCATTTTAACATTATAATATGATAACTCTCTCTCTCTCTCTCTCCAAACCAAGAAAAAAAAGCAACTTAATCTTTACACATGTCGATTGTATGTCGATTGTATAATGTCGCGCGCGGCAAAAGAGTCTTCAGCGAAACCCGAATAAAATTGGAAATCATATACTTATTTATGGTAAGTTCAATAGATTATTGATAGGGTCATTTTGTTTCGTCAATTGTTTGGTCGATTACTTTTGACATTACTCGTAACAAACGTCAGTGAGGTTGATCGACAAAACAGGGAAGTATGAAAATTAAAATTCATGGATCTTTACACAAACAGAAACAGTGTTATCAGGACAGAACATATTGCAGCGTCATATACCTTCCGAATAGGGCCAAACAGTCACGTGGACGAAAGGCAAACCTAAATATTTTTTTCAAGTAAATCAGATAGAAGCAAATCAAGCAATCACCATACGCTACTGCACTCCACTACCATTAAATCATAAGTTAAATACACATATTTTGTTTCAAGGATTTGTATGCACTTTTAATGAACACCATTTAAACCCTTTAAATCGTAAAAGATTAATGTTCATATATTTAATGGTGTCCATGAAAATGGCATTAAATAATCTTATGAAAAGCATGTTAATGGTAGAGGTTTAATAACTATTGAATTCCATAATTAATGACCAATCCATTGCCAAGAAAATACCATTAAAATCCAAAACGTAGATGAATGGACACTTATTTAATGGGTGGTCAAACTCTCTTAATACCCTGTTAAAACGTTAAAGGTGAAGAGCCATTTATTTGAAGTCACTACATTTTAAGGGCCATTAAAGATGATGATGATGATGGGTATGAGGAAAGGGTGAAGTTTATGATGATGATGGTGGTGATGATGATGATGATGATGATGATGATGAAAAGACGACGACGACGATGATGATGATGATGATGATGATGATGATGACGACTTACTGCGATTTACACCGTATATACGTGGCATGATACCACATTATGTTTTATCCGAACACTTGGTCAGCAATCCTTGGCTTATCCTTATGTACTGAGCTCCAAGCACATGGGAGTATGTCATTACCATTAAAGTGATGTCCCTGCCGGGAATCAAACCCATGGCCTTTGGGTTACAGGACTGACGCTCAAACCACTTGACCACCGGAACACTTGTCTGTATTCATACACAGCAAGTAAGAGTCATAACAACACTGTCTGGTTAAACATTTAAATATATAATGTAGCTATTACATTTACAGTGAAATTAATGTATAAACTTTTTAAAATCAATATCAGCAATTGATATTCTTTCAATTAGACGATATTTCGAGGATTTTAAGGTCGTAGCTGTACGTACTCTCTTTTTATTGCATATTTCAGAGAGAGAGAGAGAGAGAGAGAGAGATTTTCAATTACATGTATATTAAAATGATGTTTATTTCTATTTTCAAGAAACGAATACTTGATTTGTTACTTAAAAATAAAACTGACGGTTGAATCCTGTTATAAATTTAGATCATGTATTCACCCTTTACAAGGAAGTATTTTCTTAACTTGCTGCACGTCTTAATTAGGTTATTTGTGGATTCGATATTTGATCGGTGAATACATTACACGACAATGAGTGAATATAAAATTTGAGTTTACCTTGGTGAATCAACTTTCTTACAACATTCAACATATTTCAAAGCCTTGCACTTAGAATCATTTTACAAATGGCTTTGGCTTTTCAATTTCAAGGAAGCTTAGATGTGTATTCTGTCTCCCTGGGTTTCACGCCGTAAACAAGTGACAGATACCAGGCCCACTCAGATAAACTTGACACGGAGCCAGCAAGTCCTGTATGTGCTGATCGCCTAGCTAGGGAAATATGTCGGGCCGAGTATCACACTCACTAAATCTCGGTTACGGGATAGACGCTTTTACCAGTAGTAGCCGGGACTGTACCACCGACATAATCAATATTGTATAAACAGTGAAATAACAACTCAGGCACATTGTGTTACCTATTAACTTTCTTTAATGATGATGGAGCTTAGGGAATACATGTTAACATTCGCAGTACTCTTATTAAAAAGCTACACATTTGAATATGGTTACGAAATTAACTTTCTATCCCTTAGCCCCTTACTGCCGTGAGTTCGAATCCCGCCAAGTCATTTGTATTACTCGTTCGAGGAAGTCTTCCGGCTGGCTTGCGGTAAACCGGTCGTTCTACCAGGGCGTCTCTGTGGCCAAGTGTCTTCTTCCAGCTGCAATAAGCTTGGGTCGCAATAAATAGGACGGTTAAACTGTTTTAACGACGACATACCCAAACATATCAACAAAATACTACTCAATTGTGTGCCATTATGTGTGTAGCAGTTAAATTGGATTATAAGAAATTAAACAACTAGGTGTTTGTTTAACAGCTATGCCTGTGCTGAAAAGTTATCTTATTAGCATTTACTAACTTGCACACATAAATAGCATTACCTGCCCATGTACCCATATATGCATATCAGAGCAGGATCCAGGATTTCAGGTTAGGGGTCGGGGGCTATATTAAAAATAATGTAGGCAGTGACAGCTGTAAAATAGTGCATTCTTGTTCTTTGGAGTTGTGTGTCTACATTTATGTATGGTTGGGGAATTTTAGAGTGGGAGAGCGCCTGGTGTTCCCCGCCCACCCACACATACTCACTTGAATCACCCAGTGCATACATTTCTTTGCCCAAAGGTATACCTGTCATCGTGCGCTGTTATACAGCAGTTCGTTCAAATTTTCAAATGATGCACAGGGACTTGCTCCATACACACACACACCACCACACACACACACTGTACATACACTAGTGTATGTACGTGTGTGGTGTGTGTGTGTGGTGTGTGTGTGTGTGGGAGCAAGTCCCTGTGAATGATGTATACAAGAACGTAACATACTAACTTTTTTAATATGTTAACATGTAATTTTGTGAAGATCATCAATAGCTGTATGTTCAAATAGCAACACTACAAACTGACGGGTTTTAAATACAAGAAAGAAATTACGAACGAAAAACATAGATATTAGACTATGCAGGTCGTGTATGCATACCTTCATGTTTGTTATTTGGGATGTGCCTGAGCGCTATGTTAGGGTCATTTTCCTTTTTCGACGTAAGCTGTATAAAATGGATTTTAACCTTATCCTTAAATTATATATTTTGGATAAAAAATGAGTGCTGTGTATCGGCAAAATGTCGTTTAAATGTGAAAAAGCAACTGCTTCCTCAACCAACATCCTATATCGGTCAGACATTGGCCCTGACATTGGCCCGATTTCGTTTGAAATATCGGATGCAAAGAGGGCCACTGTCAGGCCCAAGTCGGGTTTATATATCGGTCCGATATAATGTCGTTAAATATCGGCTGCTAAGAGGGCCGCTGTCAGGCCGAATTCGGGTTAATATATCGGTCCGATACCATGATGATGTCGGCCCGATGTTGACTGTGTATCGGCAAAATGTCTTTTCAAATATCGGCTGCAAGAGGGCGCTTCAGGCAATTGTTATTCATGTCGGCCCGATGTTGACTGTATATCGTCCAAATGTCTTTTCAAATATTGTCTGCTAAGTGGGCCGCTATCAGGCCCAAGTCTGGTTTATATATCGATGCGATAGTATGTTGATGTCGGGACGATGTCGAATGTAGATCGGCCAAATGTCTTTTCAAATATCGGCTGCAAAGAGGGCTCCTATCAGGCCGAAGTCTGGTTTATATATCGGTGCGATATTATGTTGATGTCAGGACGATGTCGAATGTAGATCAGCCAAATGTCTTTTCAAATATCGGCTGCAAAGAGGGCTCCTATCAGGCCGAAGTCTGGTTTATATATCGGTCCAATATCATGATGATGTCGGCCCGATGTTGACTGTGTATCGTCCAAATGTCTTTTCAAATATCGTCTGCAAAGTGGGCCGCTACCAGGCCCAAGTCTGGTTTATATATCGGTGCGATATTATGCTGATGTCGGGACGATGTCGAATGTAGATCGGCCAAATGTCTTTTCAAATATCGGCTGCAAAGAGGGCTCCTATAGGCCGAAGTCTGGTTTATATATCGGTGCGATATTATTGTCAATTAGGGCCAAATGCTTTTAAATATCGGCTGCAAGAGGGCTCCTATCAGGCCGAATATGTTTAGATATCGGCCAATATCATGAGAGGCCCAATTGGAATGTCGATTCTTATTTACTGAAAATGCATCGATTTCTTGGCATAATTTTCAAAATGAGATCAATATATTACAAATAAATTTAACAATGCAATTCTTATTTTAAATACTCCAATGAAGAGGAGATAACAACATATCGTGCAAAAATCAGTTATCCGTTTCACACAACGTTTTAAATTACAATGATAATTCGCGAATTATGTTACACCTTGGGAAAACAAACTTGCTAACAATTTATTGTAAAAAAAGGTTTATAATTCATTCAATAGTATACTTCGTCTGCAATGTTTTGTGTGTTGGTGAATTTTAAACTGGAAATGAGGACAATTTTAATATACATATACCCTGTTACCGGATTTTCGAAAACAAAAACAGTTTTTTAATGTTGAAATATTATAAACTGCTGTCAATATGTGATGAAAATGTTGAAAAAAAAAGTAAAAAAATGGGCTAAATCGGTCCGATGTAGGCCCGATGTGGTAAATCCGAAATATGTAAAATTTCTCCTTTTTTTTTTTTTTTTTTTTTTAACCGTTGTGTATGTCACGAGGTAGTCCTGGGAATTAGAGGACTCCTCGACATCTATTAATTTCAGGGATTCATCTGAAAACTATAAGACGAAATATCTTTCAGTATTTCTATCTCTATTGATATAATTATTAAAACAATCCATAATAAATACACACACATGGCAAAACATTTTACACTATAAATAATATCTAAATTGCATATAAATATATGAAATAACATTTTAAAATTATTACCATTTCTTAGCATGAATAATATCATGAAAGAATATTTAAATAGAAATTAAGTGACAATTATCAATAAAATACTTGGCATACAAAATACAATTAATAACAATATTTCCCTGCAAAAACACAATCTTAATTAGTAATAAGAGACAAAATAATCTTTTGAATAACCTTAAATATCCCTATAAATAATATAACCAGTCAGTTAAATATAAGCTAACATAAATACGCTATCCCTATAAATAATATAACCAGTCAGTTAAATATAAGCTAACATAAATACGCTAAAACCCAAAAGTTAATTCAGAAAGTGCGGCAATAAATAAATAAATTTAGCTTACCTAGAATACGAAATATCTTTTCAGTATTTTCTATACTGAAGTCTGAATCCCGCCTTATTATTTATACTAACCGCCCGCACCTCGGCAATGAATTAGGTTCATGGGTTCAGCGAACTGGTCTGTGGTTCTAAGAATTGCCTCCCAAAAATGGTTTGCCGCTTGCAGAATCACTTTCTACAAATGACCAGCTCGTATTGTTTGTTATTTTTGTATCATGCAAACTCAGCGTGGTCCGGACAGTGGAGTATTCTTATGCTTGCTGCCCCGGCCAGCCAGGAATGTGACCTTTATCTCTCTCTACTCTGTGTATACGTGGTCAGTTTCCCCCTGATCTAGTTTCATTCTCATTCACCTATTTCCAGGGTTGAGACTACACGCATACATACTTTTTGTATGTTGCTATTGGATTGTGTGTTACTGTAGGCAGAGTATATATATGTCCTATTGTGTATAATTTTCCGTGCCACGCTTTATACATTGGCTCTTTATTGTATTTGTATATAAATGAAGTATTATAAGGCCTATCATGTATGTTAAAATGACCAAATCACAAACATATTCGACATTTTTTATATAAAGAAATATTTTACGAGACATTTACATTGACCCAACGTAGGCCGGATATCGGCCCGAGATCGGCAAACTAGCCGATATATCGCAGTGCTCCGCTTCGCGTCGCTTGCGATAGATTCCATAAAATTTAAAATATAAACGATAGCTTATACATTTAAACTTAAAGATGAACTATCTTTTCTGTGTTTACTTGTGGTGTTTTGCCTTTTTTACGATGTGCGTCGCTCTCGTTTTGACAAAACAACAACATCTAAATCATTGATAATTTCTTCTCCAAAAGATTTTTAACGAAATAGATTATGAGATCTGAAAAGAATAGTGAATACAGTGAATGGCATATTTGGATCTTAACGTAAAAAAATAGTTGACCTCAGTGATTCGGCCTCAAAAGCCTCTGATTTTTAAACGTTTGCCACTCTTAAGGACGTTCCAGCGGCCGAGTTACCAAATATTTTAATTAATGTTTTTTTTTATTAATGTTTTTTTTTTTTTTTTTTTTTTTTTAGATTCTTATTTATTTTTCAGTAGAATCACTAATTCCCGGGATCCGTAACACCGGGTTTCAGTGATCGTGACACAGGTGTCGTTATCAATTGAATTTATGAACAAAACTTACATGCTGTCACTTATAAGTCGGTAAATTCTTATTTGGTTTACACTTTTCACAAGACAATTTGATTAAATTTTAAAAGCATTGTCAAATATTTTTAACTGTAACCTATAAACGAAAATGTTCGTTTCCGAAACTCCTTACGGTCTTGAGAGTTCGTTTCCGAAATTGAGCAAATTTTAGAATGGCCAATGAGTATTGAAACTTTAATATTAGCAATTAAAGCCCTACTTTTCCTGTGTACTTGACAGGAAGTCATGGTGAAAAAAAAAGATAAATAAACGCCTTTAATTGTTATGCAAGCCAGTTCTTAACACTTTTTGTTGTATGTCTTGGCTCAAATGTGCATGTGTCATTGGGCCAAACCAACTAGTTTGCGCAAGAAAACGCCATTGATTTAACTCCGCCCACTTCTGTATTCTAAATGTAAAACTCACGCTTGCTTCTTTTACTTGCATTAACATCGAAATGGGACCGCGTGGCCGAGCGGTTACAGTCGTGGACTACAAATCTCTCAGCCCCTCACCGCTGTGGGTTCGAATCCCGGTAGGGACTTCGAATTTTTCATGTGAGGAAGCCTTCCAGCTGGCTTGCGGTAGGTCGGTGGTTCTACCCGTGTACCTCTGTGTACTCGGGGTCTTCCTCCACCTGTTATTAGCTGGACGTCGCTATATGATTGAAATACTATCGCAGCGACGGTAAACCCCAATACAACAACAACATTAACATCGAAACTGAACTGTTTATCCTTTTTTAATGTCTATTACTAGTTTTGGTAATAATAAGTTTTGACACAGGATGTCACGTTAATAGGTAGGGTATCATGCTCAAAACCGGCCAGTTTATTTGTACAAGACCCAGGCTGCTCTTGTCCCAAAGAAGCACAGATCTACTAAACTGTGTTTAAATGTGGGATAATCTACGTATATAGATCAATTATCCACTCTATGTGGTGCAGTGTTTTGCATAAGGTCTTTACTTGTATATTATTAAATCAACGTTCACCTAAGATAGCGAATGCTTACAACAGACCATTATAAATACGAATGGACAACTTAAATATTGAAAACGTACCATAAAGTTATGTCATCTGTGTTATTCACCGTCGTCAGCTAAATATAACGATAGATAACGGTAGTATAAATTCTATATAATCAATATCATGTGTTTAGTTGTATCAAATTAATTAAGATAATATAAGAAGTAAAATTATACCAATCACAATAGCATACACATTGCACGCAAACAAGAGTTTGGTGGTGCACCATGGTTTTAGCTTGTTATCGATTAAGTCTATAAATAAGTTTGGGTTCTTAAATGTTTACAATGCATTATGTATTCACGTGTTTATTCAGATGTATAGAATACATCACGTGACCATTATTGTACAAACATACTTTGTCATTACCATTTTAAAGGACTGCTTGCACACACACAATATAGTATGTAGCCTACGCAAAACAAGTCCGTCTTATTTTAGTTGATGTATTGATGTATTAGGGTTTACCGTCGTTGCGATAGTATTTCAGGTCCAGCTAATTACAGGTGGAGGAAGATCCCGAGTACACAGAGGTACCCGGGTAGAACCACCGACCTACCGCAAGCCAGCTGGAAGGCTTCCTCACATGAGTTTTAAAATATTGATTTTTGAATCATGGTTGAATTAATGTAGAAGGTATTATATCATGTTGCAACTGGTATCTTTTTCTTCAGTACAGCTATGCATCGTGTCAATTTAACCTAAAGGTATTTTTAGCAACCATTGTGATCATTACGTATATGCACGTTGTATAGTCTGATATACATGTTTGTTTAATCAGATTTACCTCGACTGTTAAATGTTTAGAATTATGTTTGAGTATTCCGGTGATCAAGTAGATAGAGCGTCTCCCCCGTGGAGGTCGTGTGTTCGATTCACGGCTTTACAGTGAAATAATATGAAAATGAGACAGCGCTGAAGCATATCTCATGTATACACGGGTCCAAAATGACCTTAGTATGTTCGATGACATGATAAACCAGAATAAAAAAAAAATTCCGAAGGATGTGCATCGAAAAAATGTTTATTGCAGACAAATAACAGCAGAAATGTAGTCAAAATGATAAACCTCTTCCACGCAGTGGATAAAAATAACCACTGATCCTAATAGTTCCCAAACAACAACATAAGGACCACGCATAAAATCATTAATTGTCAAAGCAAAATGTCTATGTCATAACACACTGCAGTTTTACATTATATACATGTAACAGGATACCACACTGCAGTTTCACATTATATACATGTAACAGGATACCACACTGCAGTTTTACATTATATACAGGTAACAGGATACCACACTGCAGTTTTACATTATATACATGTAACAGGATACCACACTGCAGTTTCACATTATATATAGGTAACAGGATACCACACTGCAATTTTACATTATATACAGGTAACAGGATACCACACTGCAGTTTTACATTATATACAGGTAACAGGATACCACACTGCAGTTTTACATTATATACATGTAACAGGATACCACACTGCAGTTTTACATTATATACATGTAACAGGATACCACACTGCAGTTTTACATTATATACAGGTAACAGGATACCACACTGCAGTTTCACATTATATACAGGTAACAGGATACCACACTGCAGTTTTACATTATATACAGGTAACAGGATACCACACTGCAGTTTTACATTATATACAGGTAACAGGATACCACACTGCAGTTTTACATTATATACATGTAACAGGATACCACACTGCAGTTTTACATTATATACATGTAACAGGATACCACACTGCAGTTTTACATTATATACAGGTAACAGGATACCACACTGCAGTTTTACATTATATACATGTAACAGGATACCACACTGCAGTTTTACATTATATACATGAAACAGGATACCACACTGCAGTTTTACATTATATACATGTAACAGGATACCACACTGCAGTTTTACATTATATACATGTAACAGGATACCACACTGCAGTTTTACCTTATATACATGAAACAGGATACCACACTGCAGTTTCACATTATATACAGGTAACAGGATACCACACTGCAGTTTCACATTATATACATGTAACAGGATACCACACTGCAGTTTCACATTATAGCATAGATAATTGGCATGATACCGGACTGTAATATCACACCATAACATATATATGCGGCATGATACAATACTGCAGTTCTATGACGTAAATAAATCACAGTTAACCAAAATTCCCTAGTCGAGCGATTCAAGCACTTGACCGTTGAGGGCCGTGAAATTTATCAGATTGGCTAAACAGGTTGACGTAAAATTAATAGGTCGAATGTTTCGTTATAATGCAGCCAGTTGCTATACTTTATAAAGAGGCAGCATATTTTATATATGCTATTTAGATTTAACTGAAATAATAATGTGAACATACCTAGATATATTTTCAGAAAAGACAGGAGGTGGGGGATAGACAGAGTGAGAGATAGACTGACACAGACATCCAGCTTAGTGTAAGTTTCTATAGATTCTAGGGAAGAATCATCGACGCACCAAAAGCCGACTGGAAGACCACGCGAATAATCCGAATGACACCGCCGGATTTCGTACCCACAGAGGTAAGGGCTCAGTGATATCATATCAACGACTATTTGCATTCTGGAACACAATTTTGGCGCTTCCTTCAAAAATCTAAATCTTTAACCTATGAAATAACATCTTTCAGATTTAAGTATGTGATGAGCAGTTACACGTTTCACGACTAAACACACGTTTTCACCTTGATAATCGAAATTATGTTTACAATAAAATGTGTATTATCTTGTTTGTGCTTTTCACACACCAATATACACGCAATTATATAGATTTATATCACGGATCGTAACTCTTAAGCGTCTCGGATCTTCTGGTTTGCTGTTGAACTTAGCCGAGATATTGGGCACATACTCAAATTCCTATTGAAACTAATAAGCATAGTTTGAATTTAAGTATGGAAATCTTACTTAAGTACCGCTTTATGTTCGAAAACACGCGGTCGGCTTATGTTTGTTATGAGTTAGAGAGTAGACGTTACTTTATCTGCAGGGCCGTAACTCTGAAGTGTCTAAGACATTAACATGAGTTATTCTTTTGATACAAATTGCATACAATATGCACCTAGCGGAAAATATTTACACATCATAATCATAATCCGGTACTGGTTAGTTCCCGGTCAGGATAATATGACTGGGTATCATGCTATTAGTTTACAACACTAGTCATTTTCAAACCAAATAAAGTAGAGCTGTAACAGGCCACACTCACTGCCGTGCTTCGACATATATAAACACGTATACGGGTCAGGACACACCGCTTGACAAAAACAACTTTTGTACTAGTCCCATCAATGAACCGCACGTGGTTGTCACGCGTAGGGGATAATAATATACAATGGATAATTATTACGCTCGGTCCGAAACAGGTCTCAACAGAAGTGTTTTGAAAAATCTTTATATTTTCCAAAGAAACTTTAGTTCATTCCGAAAACTTGTATTAAATTACGTAAATGTGAAGTATATGTATGAGCTAGATGTCATCTCAACAAACAATGGTGCGTAAAGTTTTCCCCCATAAGTATAGGAAAATCTACCAATAAAAAAACTCATTGGGCACTGTCACGTGATTAACCTTAAGTAGGTTAAAAGTGAGGTTAGACAGCTATGCCGAAAAATGGAATTGAAGATAGTGAGAGAAAGAATTATTTGATGGAAAACATGCATATTGTAACAGGGTAGGGTACTGAAATAAACCTTAAAGATAATATTGGTTTTGTTACCTCCCTTTGACCATTGTATAGAACACGATATATAATCACTGTGGTGATTCCTGCTGTTCTGAAATTCTTTACCTGCGCGTGGCAAATTGCAAAGATGCTCTGTGATGGTCGTCTGTTAAAATATATCAAAGACCTGATAACCTAACAGAGATAAGCAACTCTGATGTAGGTAAAGAGCAAGTCAAGAGAAGATCTCGTTAAGTTACGTGTACGATCATGCGCGCAGACCTGTCTAGAACACTCGAAAGAGATGTTGACAGTATCAGAAGATAGATAGATAGATGTAACCGCGAGATAACGCGAGATGTGTAAAATTGCTCATATCAGTTATAAAAATAAAGAGTTTTCTTTTCAATTTATTGCCGATTGAACCAAGTCTCTCATTAAATCTCAGATCTCTTTTAAGAGTGATGCTGTAAAGCGTCTGTCTGTCAAGCGTCTGCAAGATCTTACGCGTCTCAGCGAGACCTCGTTCATATCCTGTTCACCTATTTATTTTATCTATTAGATAAAACGTTATTTGGAACAGTTTCATATCTCTGTTGAATAGTTTTTTGGATATAATACGAGGTGACAGGAAGTGGTGTCCAGTCGATATGTCTGTTTCATAAATTGATGAAACATCAGCTCCCATCCCAGCATAATAATGCATAGCTCCCATACCAGGACTGCGCCACTAACGCTTCACATGGAATATGCGGTAAATATCGGTCAAAGTCAGACAGATGTCATTGGACCTTTATTATTATTATAGAAGAAGAAGAAGAAGAAGAAGAAGAAGAAGAAGAAGAAATATGTTTCATTTATTTATGATATGACAAGTACGAGTATTATGCGCTGTTGTAGACATCATTATTATCAAATTATTAGTGATATTTAAAGAGGCGCGTGTGCATACGTGACACAATGTTTTAATGTTATTTAGATTAACATTCGTTTGCACTCCCGTTCTAGGTACGCAGGATTTTAAGAGTTATCACATGATTTTTGACAATAGACGTGATGTGCTTACGTTGAGTCAACGTTTCCTAGGAACGCACGTCACATACATTGTCCCGAGTTGACGCTGGAGACCGCGTTGCTACAGGACACAGTCGTCACGGGTGACAACGAAGAGAGTTTCCATAGCAATGGGCGTATCCTCAGACAAACGGACATGTCAGCCCTCCCTAACCGTTGTTCAAAGCGTAAGTCACATTATTTTATTATATTTTAAATGAACATGGCTAATGTAGAGGTATGTAATGCCTTCTGTGTCTAGAATCTGGTCTGCTATGAGGAGTTTATATTACATCCGGTGTAAATTCCCCGACTTCCGGTACTGTGTCTGTGGAATATAGACGACATCAAAAGCACCTAAAATGACGTAATAATAACTTAATTTTGCAATAATAATTGTCATTTCCTTCTTGAAGTTTATGATAATTTATACAATACTGTCATAATGCATACTGCTGATTGACTCCTTCTCTTGGTTGGTTGACCGATCTTTTCAGCTACTATGTTTCAGTTTGTTTGACAAATACACAACATAGAATTTGTGTACGAAATAATCTATATTTTAAGTTGTTAAATACGGACATATATAGTTATGTTTTGGAAATAGCCGGAACATCAAGCCTGCCCGTAATGCTCTTTGTGGGCATTTATTGTCACCATATCAATGCTATATATTTTCTTTTTTTTTAACGAAATTCAAGCTTTTTATCGGACTAGAAAGTATATCAAATAGGGCCAAATATAAGTTTATTATGAACTGTTAAAATACATTTATTATTTTTTGGATTCAGAATCTGATGAAAGACCCACTTTAAATCGGCCTGAAAGGCAACGAAGGGAAATCAAAACTAGCTATCATAGTGTTCTAAATTTTTG
Source organism: Solen grandis (assembly GCA_021229015.1). Classification (NCBI taxonomy): domain Eukaryota; kingdom Metazoa; phylum Mollusca; class Bivalvia; order Adapedonta; family Solenidae; genus Solen; species Solen grandis. The sequence continues at coordinate 38,831,528 of CM037787.1, forward strand.
CATAATCAAAGAGATTACATTAGAAACTAATATATGAAGAAGGATTGGGGGTCACCATTGTACTGTTTTAGTTATCTGCCCCTGAAATTGAATAGTTTGCTCTTTTATGTCATCTCCAAGCCCAGATAACTCGAAATTAAGCCAATCGACATCACATATTATTTCATATTGCTCAGTCATTACGCAAAGTTTAAAGCAATTCTGTCTAATTTATTCTTCACTATGCTACAGAAAATAAACACACTGCGTTTTTCTTTATATATATATATTCGTGTATGCGACTATAGTGTAACATTTCATGCATATAATTTCTGGAACTTTTACACAAGAACAGAGAATACAGTTCCAAACATCGAGTTGAAATTAAATGAAGTGTTGCTAGCCCATAATATTGGTTATCTGTCCTTGAAAATGACTGAAAAGTGAGAAAAAAAAACTCACGTTTAGGGGCAGATAACTCAAACAGTAGAATGGTGACCCCCAAATTTTCCCCATAAATTTGTTTATAGTGTTATTTTCTATAATCATGCAAACTTTTGGAATATTATAATTGCTTTAATTTTCCTTCATTGTCTATTTAGAAAATAACTAAATTATGCCCGTGTGTCTTTAAACAGAAAAAAAAGAACTTGGCTCTGCTTACGTTCATCTTCTTGATGAAATCGCGGATGCGGTTGTGAAAAGGTAGATTTGATTCGAATAAATATGATTAAGTCTACAAACACATTCCACACGGTCCAAGGGGCCGAGATAGTGTCCCAGAGCTTCCGCAACCCTGTAGTTAGACAAATGTTCCCATTGACTGAAATACTGTCGATGGGAAGTTAAACTAAGACAGGCAAACAAACATGCCTTTAAATTTTAAACCGACATGATTGTTTTTTAAGAAATATAGATTACCTGGCTTCGCAAGATCAGCTCGATTAATCTGCACACTATACAGGAGAGTGCGCATGCGCACGAATGTATGTGGGCTGGTTAATCAAGATCACGAGTGAAGCGAGTGTAATATTTCTTAGAACATAACCTACATTTTCAATCTATGTAATCAATGACCGGGACCCGTTCAGAGCTGCATTTCGACTTAATAAAATAACCTTAAATTATAGCGTGAGTTTTAACTTTATGGTTTGCAATGCAGATTTTATTATTTCAACGATTAGACCAATCTCAATAAGATTTTGACACCTTTAAACAAATGAACATACACATTTTCTCTCTCTCTCTCTCTCTCTCTCGTTCGTAGTAGTTTTCATCCCCTTTTACAAGTGTTCATTTAAAAATTTTAGTACGGGTTTGAACCCAGACCGCGACATAGCAAAGGCGTAAAAAATCGTACTTGCTCGATGCTCAGAATATAAGGTTAGTTCAAGGACTGATGAGTCCGCTGTCAGGGTAATGTGACTGGGTGTGGTCTATTGCGAGATATTGCAGTATTACAGAACTCTGTACGTGTATATCTGATCATGAAGTATCCAAATGAGACTGAAACAATGTCGGTGGACCGTTAAACACAACAAACAAACAAACATAATAGTTATATAGTTTCCGGCAAAATCATCAAGTTTTTATGTTGAAATATTCATCAGCTGTTTGTCATCGAGCCATCTATATCATTCAATCAAAACTCCAATCCGTCGTCATATTGAATTGCGCCTCGATTCTTTGATAAGGCGCGGGAACCAGTGTAGCAATACCACGTGACCGTGACGTCACTTAATGCATCAAAACTAAGACAAAACTGTCAACATTTGTCTCCGCTTGAACATAGAAAATTGTTCAGCATTTCATTTCTTCATCGATTTCTATGGGACACGGGTCAGTCTAAGGAGAAAAACACATGCTTTCCACAGAATATAGCATCTCCATCAGCAGCTGAGCCGTGTTTTTTTTTTTTTTTCAAGATCTTCGAGAAATCTTTGAACAAAATAGCTTATTCCGCTCGCAAACAAACATTAACGTCTCATTTTTGTACTTACCTTATAAGACATACGTGATGCTGTTTAAATACACGTTTTAACTGAGGTCGCATTTACCAGGGACCAATAGACCCAGTATCAATTGTGTGAGAAGTAAGTGGTATTTACAAGTCATTTACATCATAATATCGTTAATTGCCTACAAGGCTGGATTGGGGCACTCTGGTCGATTTATTTGGAATGTAGCTACGCCGTCTTCGGTCGATGGGTGTGGATTCGATCCCCGGTCACAAGCTGTTTTTTTTTTTTTTATTACGAGGGTCATCCAGAAATGAATGAGTGCTGCTTAATTACGTAAAAACTACAAGTGTTACTCACAAAATCTCTTCATAGTCCCTCAATATAATCTCCCGCGGATGCTATGGTCGACTCCCATCTTTTTGGCAGATCCCGAACTCCCGTTGCTAGGCAACCTTTTTTGATGTCCCTAACGACCGTGTTCACGGCGACATATAGTTCATTCAAATCGTCATATCGGACTCCTCGTAGTGGTTCGTTAAGTTTTGGAAACAGGTCGTAGTCGGAGGGACTTAAGTCTGGTGAATATGGCGGTTGATTAAGAACTTCCCAGTGGTACCGCTCGAACAAGTCCCTAACAACGCCGGACTTGTGCGGCGTGACGTTATCGTGCAAAATTAATGGCGTCACCTGTAAAAGTTCCGGTCGTTTGCGGCGTATGGCTGGTCGAATAATTTTAGTCAAATACCACTCATAGTACTCTTTATTAACCGTGCTTCCATGTGGAACTCTGTGTGCTGTCAAAACGCCGTAAATATCGTAAGCGAATATCATTAACATCTTTGGACAGTTCATACTGCGGCGTTATTTCACAGGTCTTGGCGAGCTTGGAGTATGTCATTCAGAGCTTTGGCGTTTCAATTCTGTCTCAAATGACCGGATCCATGTTTCGTCGATAGCAACCACTCTATTCAGCATCATTTCACCTTCCTTTGAATATCTATTCAACAATTCAGTGCTAATTTGAACACGTTTGTATTTTTCAGTTTTTGAGAGTGCGAGCGGCACCCACCTCGCGGCGAATTTTCTCATGCCTAAATTCTGCGTTTGAATAATATGAACGGAACTCTTACGTATCCCCGATTCATACGCAATTTCCTCACATATAAATCGTCTATCAGAGTTGAGAAGTTGTTATCGGCGTCTGTAACTGTTACCGGCTACCGGAGGACGGCTTCTTGTAAGACTCTTGTCGTCCATTATTAAAATCCTTCACCCATCTACAAATAGAGCTAATCCAACTGCACATGCACCTCCTGGAGTGCATTAAATATTTCAGTCGCTTTATTTCCGCGCCTACTCTCTATCTTGATATACGCATAAATTTCTTCTCGCGTCAGCGCGAACGCATCGTCCGCCATTTCGTTGTTTGATATAACGTCATCAAAAAAGTGCGCACGTACGCTTACGCGCAAAGAGTTAATATAGTTAAGTGCCGATTGGCGGACGATTGTTGAATAAGTAATCCTTTTTTCCAAACGAATATTGGTAAAACACAAACACGTGTTAATTTGTTTTTGAAAGGGTTTGGGGTAAAACATTACCACAGTTGTATTATTATCATCGTTGTCGTCTTCTATATGGCTGCAACCGGTCATTTGTTTGTCCCTTTTGTTTGTTGATATTTATGTATGCTGTGAATTTCTGTAACTTTCTCCCTTTTGTTTTGTGTATGTTTGTGATTAACCACCATGTAAATAATTTTTCAAATTTCTATATAATGGTTCCAAACAACGTTATGTCACTTTCAGATGCCAGATATTTGATTTTGTTTATTAAAGAAAACTTAATGAAATATGTCAAGGTACTCAAGGATGAATAGAGACGATATCATAATAGGTTCTTTTAATTGTCAAGGATTAGGAGGGAGGGAAAAAAGGAAAGATGTTTTAAATTTCTTGAAACAAAAACAATATGGTATATTTTGTCTACAAGATACACATTTTACTGAGAAAGAGGAAAAATATATTAGAACTCAATGGGGATACGAATGTATATTTAACAGCTTTAACAGCCAGTCTAGGGGGACAGCAATACTTTTTAATAATAATTTTCAATATAAGGTTTTAAATGTAAAGAATGATATAAGTGGTAATAAATTTTTTATTGATATTGAAATTCAAGGTAAAATCATATCTCTGATTAATATATATGGTCCTAACAAAGATAATCCTGCATTCTTTGAAGAAATTAGAAATAACCTAGTATCTGTAATAGTGATTACATCATTTGGACTGGTGACTTTAACTTGGTAATGAACTATGAAAAAGACACAAAAAACTATATTCATTCAAATAATCCTAGAGCAAGAGAACAAGTTTTAGATATATGTGCAGAGTTTAATCTCATTGATATTTGGAGGGAACTAAATATAGAATCTAATAGATATACATGGAGGACAAATAATGGAAACAAATATGCAAGACTTGATTTTTTTCTTATATCTCAAAATTTATTCTGCAATATTTCAGATGCAAAAATTGAATATGGGTATAAAAGTGATCATTCTATTATTAGTATTACACTTAAAGGACAAGAAAAAGAAGAGACAAACCCTTTTGGAAATTTAATAATTCGTTACTGAAAGACCCTCAGTTTTCACAAGAAATTAAAAACATAATATATGAAACAAAATTACAGTATTCAGAACCAAATCAAAACTTAGATATAAGTAATAATACGAACTTAAAATTAAACATAAATGATCAAACTTTTTTTGAAGTACTTTTAATGAATATTAGAGGGAAAACTATATCCTGCTCTTGTTATAAAAAGAAACAAAGAAATCAAAATGAAAAACATTTGATAGAAAAACTAAACAACTTAGAAAAAGATGAGGAATCAAATAAAAATGAAATAATGGAGAAAAAAAAAATGAGCTAAAAGAAATCAGAGAAAATAAACTAGAGGGTCTAATGATCCGATCCAGGGCACAATGGTTAGATAAAGGGGAAAAATAACGAAATATTTTTGTAATCTTGAAAACCGTAACTATATCAGTAAACATATGCCTAATATTATAAAACAAAATGGTAGTAAAACAATGAAACTAAAGCTTTTTACGCAAAACTGTACTCAGAACGTGAAACTAAACATATAAATTTGCAAGAACACATTAAACATACAAATGTGAATAGATTAAATGAAACAAAAAGGAATAAATTAGAAGGTAAAATAACAAAAAATGAAGCATCAATTTCCTTAAAAAATATGAAAAATAATAAAAGCCCTGGATCGGATGGATTTACGGTAGAGTTTTTTAAATTTTTCTGGTCAGAATTAGGAGATTTTTTAATTAGGTCAATTAATCACAGCTTCAATACTGGGGAATTATCAAGTACTTAAAAGGAAGGGATTATTACATGTATACCTAAGGGGGAAAAAGATAAACAATTACTAAAAAATTGGAGACCCATATCACTGTTAAATGTAACCTACAAAATAGCCTCTGCATGTATTGCAAATAGAATAAAAACGGTACTACCTTATATAATAAATACTGATCAAACGGGATTCATTCAGGGGAGGTACATTGGGGAAAATACTCGTAAGTTATATGATTTAATGCAATATACTGAAGAAAATAATATACCAGGCTTATTATTACTTATTGACTTTGAAAAAGCATTTGATTCCATTTCATGGTCCTTCCTTAAAAAAACATTCAATTTTTTTAACTTTGGTAACTCAATCATACAATGGATAGATATTTTCTATAACAATATAAAATCCTGTGTGTTAGTTAATGGGAAAATATCAGAATGGTTCAATATCTGTAGGGGCTGTAGACAGGGGGATCCTACGAAAAAATCACTTGAATATGCGAAATTCTGGCTATAATATAAGAGACAATAAAAATATAAAAGGTATAAAAATAGGAACTACTGAACATATAATATCCCAGTATGCAGACGACACCTCACTAACTTTAGATGCTACGAAAAAATCACTTGAATATGCCTTACAAACATTACAGTTCTATGCAGAAGCCTCCGGCCTTCACATAAACATTGAAAAAACAAAAGCTATTTGGTTTGGGAGCAAAAAAGGAAGTGATGAAAAGTTATTCGAAGATAAAAATTTATGTTGGGAAAAGGGTACATTCAAAGTTTTAGGAATAAACTTTACAGTAAACCTCGAAAATATCAATGATATTAACTTCCCAGGAAAAATTAGAGAAATAAAATCCCTTCTTGTAAATTGGTCAAAACGAGTATTAACGCCATTTGGGAAAATTACTGTATTAAAAAGTCTTGCCATTTCAAAAATAAACCATTTATTATTATCACTACCTAATCCATCTCAAAAAATTTTAAAAGTTTTTTTAAATTTTTATGGAATAATAATCCAGACAAAGTTAAAAGAAATATTATAACTAATCAGTACGAAAATGGCGGACTGAAAATGATAAATCTAAGTGCATTTATAGATTCCATGAAAATAACATGGATAAGAAGACTCCTTATAGAAGATAGTAAGTGGCAAAATTTAGTAGAACAATTATCCCCTGATGTAATAAAATTCTTAAAATATGGATCAGACTATCTTCAAATAAATAATATAAAAAATGACTTTTGGAGAGATGTTTTTAAAGCTTGGAATTTTTATGTTAAAAAAATTACTATTGAATCATGGGAAGACTTGTTGTGTCAACCAATATGGTGTAATCCACTAGTGAAGGTCGGAGGTCACTCAGTGTTATACAAATCGTTTGTTGAGAAAAACCTATTTTTTATAGCAGACATTGTAAATGACAAGGGAATATTTTTAGATTATGAACAAATTAAACATATGGGTGTAAACACTAATTTTATTCAATATAATGGCTTATTACAAACTCTTAACAGACTTAAGGCTAGTTTAAATATAGATTCACAGGCACATAATCTTCAGAGACCATATTTACCTAAAACTGTAAAAGTCCTTATTAATGATAAAAAGGGTTGTCAACAAATTTATAAAATAATACTTCATAACAACACGAAAAACTGCTCTTCAAATTCAGAAAAAAAGTGGGAAACAGAATTAAATTTAAGTCATAATTTTAATTGGAAAAATGTTTATATTTCTACTCACAATATTTCAAAGGACACAAATTTAAAATGGTTTCAATATAGAATATATTACAGAATACTAGCCACAAACAGATTCTTAACAATGATAGGAATAAAAAATGACGATAAATGTTCCTTTTGTCATCATGTAAGTGAAACACTATCTCACCTTTTTTATGATTGTAAGCTAATACGCAACTTTTGGTCAAAAATAATTGAATGGTTAAAAGCATCAAATATACAAGTTGATAATTCTATCTTTTCAAAAACTGATGTTATCTTAGGAAGAATTGGAAAAAGTGAGTCAAGCTTTATAATTAACTGGATTATTCTCTTGGCAAAAAAATTCATCTATTATAACAAGTGTCAACAAAATATTCCAGATATACATGTATTTGTCAAATTTCTTAAGAGCTATTTTGATACAGAAAAAAGAGTCGCATATAGTAGCAATTCATGGGATAATTTTGATAAGAGATGGTCAAAATATAAACATATTTTTTAATACTAATTAATAGTTACATTCCCTTATCATTTTGAGTTTAAATAGTAATACGTTTATTTAAAAAAACAAATAATTTTGATTGTGTAATTGTATCACTATCTGTGGTGGTTTATATTTTTTTTGTATGTATGTATGTATGTATGTATGTATGTAATATGTATGTATGTATGTATGTATGTATGTATGTATGTATGTATGTATGTATGTAATATGTATGTATTTATGTATGTATGTATGTATGTATGTAATATGTATGTATGTATGTATGTATGTATGTATGTATGTAATATGTATGTATGTATGTATGTATGTATGTATGTATGTATGTATGTATGTAATATGTATGTATTTATGTATGTATGTATGTATGTAATATGTATGTATGTATGTATGTATGTATGTATGTATGTATGTAATATGTATGTATGTATGTATGTATGTATGTATGTAATATGTATGTATGTATGTATGTATGTATATGTATGTATGTATGTATGTATGTATGTATGTATGTATGTATGTATGTATGTAATATGTATGTATGTATGTTTATGTGCAGGTTCTTTTTATTGTTTCCTTAATTGTTTAATAAAATAATTGATAGTGGTAAACAGAGTAACTCCTACGAAAATAATATCTAATAGGTACAAAGTCTTTCTTGCTCTGCTATTTTTCTTTCTCACATCACGTTTTATATGTCTTCTTTTCCATCAAAATATCAAAATACATTATTTATTTTATAGAAGGTACTCTTTTTCGATACAAATGGAATATCCCCGTATATGCATGTCCTTGTTGCTATATTTGTAATGCACCTAATAAAATGCTTATCGCTTATATCATTTATATATTCATATACGGTGTATAGTGTAAGGTATGTTGGGGGTGGTCCTCCCCGACCCCCACATACCTATGACGGGGAGAATAAAAACAATTACCACTGAAAAAAAAAAAAAAAAAATATATATATATATAATTAAGTGCCAAGTTTTGTGGCTTTATGTTGTTTCAATCAAAAGTTACAAACTAACTCTCATTCATTTTCGGATGACCCTCGTACTTATCTTTCACTGTTGTCAAATCTATTCTATTGCGTTGAGACTTACTGAATAATCAAAACAAAATATAAACAAAGTATTACACCATTAAAGTGATGTGTACGTCGTGTGTGTTTTTATTTTTATATCGGATAGTTTATCATTATTTTATTTCATGCAAAACGTGACACGGTATAAAATGATAAGAACTTATCATGTATGGTGTATGATATGATTGACTTTCTATTCCTTTGGGTTGTAAAGAACAAGAAAACTGATTTGACGTTCCCATTTAATAGTAACGTTGTTCAGCACATAGATATACATGTTCTCATGTGATAAAACGTAACAAGCTTGTATACAGATTAAGATAAACTTGGGGCAAATTCGCATCTAGATTTCATAAATATTGCAAAAGGAATTAGAATTGTTAAAAAAAAACAATATCTATTTGTGCTCTATAGATGTCAATTCTGGACAGAGGTTCTAAAAATTCCAAAGGAGCTGTGAATTAGGATGAAGGTGCATATGCATTTCATTTTCTGGTTTTCAAGTATTTCAATAATGTATGGTCTATTCAAATTCCGGAACTTTTTTCATGAGATGTCATAAAAATACATTTAATGGCGTCGAACACAGTACAAGCGCACCGGCTTTTTCTCACAATATCACAAGGACAATTTAGTTTCACATAAGTATAGTTTTCAGACCGCTCGGACACGTAACAATAGCATCAGGAAATGAAATACGATAAAAAGTTGTTTTTAGCCATTTCGACAAATAAAAGATACCAAGTCAAAGATCTTATTTCAAGAAAGAAGATGAATATAAGTATAAATGTGGTTAAACTTAAAATGAGGGATATATTCCCTACAGCAGACCGGTGAAAAAATTTGACATGAGAAATATCACTCACTGCACAAGCGGTTATATCTCAATGATATAACTAAGTACTTGTATTCCACTGGTTTGTATGAAATAGATTTGGTGTATCCCGTCCACTATGGCCGAGTGGTTAGAGCGTCCGCCTCGTGTGCGGGGGTCGTGGGTTCGATTCCTGGCCGCGACATACAAAAGCCGTAAAAAATCGTACTCCCTTGCTTGGCGCTCAGCATGTAAGGGTACATTGTAGTTGCAGGACTGGCTGGACCGGTGTCAGGATAATGTGACTGGGTGTGGTATCATGACACATGTCTACAGCGTGATACTGCAGTGGGCAGCACTATATCTGTCTAAAGTAGACATCGTCTCCAAATGACTGAAACACTGTCGGTGGGACGTTAAATCCAACAAACAAACAAACAAACTTTACTGCTGTGAAACGCTAAAATCAAAGCATCAAATAAGTTATCAATTTCCGTTTATATAGGAGTGAAAGTGATACAATTTCACTCGTGAAATACCTAAAAAAAGATCACTTTTCGGTTGGATTTATTCCATTTCTACTCAAAACAAACAACAAGTAACCTCTATATCTCAAACCGGCACGGTATATGATTTGATTTGATTGTGTGTGTGTGTGTGTGTGTGTGTACCGTCGCTGTGGTAGTATTTCAATCATAAAAAGACGTTCAGCTAATTACAAGTGGAGGAAGACCCCGAATGCACAGAGGTATCCGGGTAGAGCAACCGGTCACAAGCCAGCTGGAAGGCTTCCTCACAAAAAATTACTCTGCCGGGACTCGAACCCACGCGTTGATGGGCTGAGTGAGTGTTAAGGTTAGCGACTTTACACTCTCGGCCACGGAGGCCCCTCCTCTCCCATGCCGGCACAGTAAAGTCTGGTACCCGGTTCATACCGGTAAACCCTGGCACACTGGTCCGGGATACGTCGGGAGCTTGATCTAGGTTAGGAACAATACAAAATAGTGTTTTTAAAGTAGTGCGACATTTAATGTTAATGTTGCGACATATAGCGGTGGTACATTTTTTGCGACATTTCGCGTTACAGATGCGACATTTATCGTCAGTAGGTTTTGCGACATTTAACGTCAGCCTTGCGACATTTAACGTCGTTGCGACATTAACGTTGCTACAAGGATTCCTCTACAGTGGGAAATAATTCATTAATTCAAAGGACGCATTTAACTAAGTCAAATGAGTTTCTTTTACGTTGTCATGGAAACATTCAACATATCACATACACTAATTCCTCTCGACGGTACGTTGGCTGAATCTCTAGCCGGGGGAGATATTTGATCCCAACGAGGTTCGAACCCACATCTTTTGGTTCCACAATCAATCCGGCTGCCACGACACCTTGGTTATAACATCCCACCAACATTGGTTCTGTTATTTGCTTGCAAGTACACGCTCTTTATTTGAATAAGGCCGGACAGATGTAGCACGTCGTAGACAAGTAGCTTGATTCCATATTCAACCGCACCTTGACACATAGACTTTATATATAAAAAATATATCAAAATCTATTATGAATATTCAAAGATTGATTTTTACTTGATTACACAGAGGATAGAAATTGTGCATACCGGTACGTGTCATTTAAGATTATTGCCATAAAAAAAATGGCCGTTTGTCTTTTTTTTTTTTTTCTTTATATAAAGTCAATCAGCATTTCGTTAAAAGTATGTAGTCCGCTACCAGTATGTAAGTCCGCTAGTAGATCCTTTATACCACCAAAAACCAGTACGCAATGCAGGCATATAACTACGTTAAAAGTATGTTAAGTCCGCTAGTAGATCCTTTATACCACCAAAAACCAGTACGCAATGCAGGCATATAACTACAAAGTATGCTAGGTCCGCTAGTAGATCCTTTATACCACCAAAAACCAGTACGCAATGCAGGCATATAACTACGTTAAAAGTATGCTAGGTCCGCTAGTAGATCCTTTATACCACCAAAAACCAGTACGCAATGCAGGCATATAACTACGTTAAAAGTATGCTAGGTCCGCTAGTAGATCCTTTATACCACCAAAAACCAGTACGCAATGCAGGCATATAAGTATTTTTTCGGCTTAGGTCTGACGTAGGTGCCATATAATTAATCGGTTCGTTGAATAGTTATTGTTCATGGGTTGTAACGTAGAGAAGGTAAAGTGCTACTTCCATGTTCGGCCTTTTATTTTGAACTAAACGTAATGCACTAAATCAAACAACAATAACGTTGACGTGACGTCATTTAAATGCGCAGCATGTGCTGCCGACATTACCCGTCGTATGTCATCGATTCTCGATAGTTGTAACCACTGTTCCCGGTGGCCGAGAGAGGAGAGCGTCCGTCTCAGAAGCGAGAGGTTGTGGGTTCGATCTCCGGCCGCGACATACCAAAGTTGTTAATACTGGTACTGGTATAACTTTCTTGCTTGGCGCACAGTATACAAGGATAGTTCCAGGACTGGTTGGCTAGGTTTCAGGATAATGTGACTGGGTGTGGTATCATGCCACATGTCCAAGGTCTATTACTGTAGTGTGGCAGCACTATATCTGTCTTAAGTAAACATGTCGTGTGTACCTAGACAATTTACTTATAAATGTCGAAATGCTGTATTGTAAAGTGTTATAAAGCGTTATTAAATATTGGTAGAGTAAAATTAAGAAAATAATTCACGTGAGCAATTTTTTTTTCCCTTCCGTTGATTTCTCTTAAAGATAATACGATTTCATAACAAGTATTCATATAGGACAGGGGTATCTCACCCGAAGGTCAGAAATTTCAGGCAGGGGCGAGGCCTTCATCCCGAGGGTAAGATATTCTTATCCTACATGAATTTACGAATGTAGGATTTTTTTTCTCCAATGAACGATTGTATATAGGCACCGACTGTCAGTCTCGCTGTCAACACATCGCACTGCCATTTTTTAAGATAGTTTTCCCTACCGCTAAAACAATTACAACATAATGAAAAAATCTACCTTTTAAAGCATATACGTAAGTTTATACCAATTATTTATTTTATTGACTGGGAAATGACATGCTATAAATACTTGTTCTTATCTGCGCGTAGTAATATTTTACCATATTTTTATGCGTTATTTCACTTTCTCGCTGTTAAATGACAGTAAAGGGAAACTAAAAGCTCCAATATTTTTTTAGGATTTCCAGAGGGAAATTATATAATTAACAATAAAATTCATCCTTTCTAAAAATTTTCGGTAAACCTTGCCCTTTGCAAGGAAAAATTATGAATTTTGAATTATGAGCCACTACATATACATTTTTTAGTCGACTATGGCAATTGAACACATGGTAAATAGGAGCTGTTGATTATCAAAACGTCGAATCTCAAATACACTTCATACGTAGTATATTTAGACATATTTTAAACATATTTTCTCTTAGACAATTTTACCTTAACAATATTTAAAGATGATGTTCTCTAGTGAAACTGGCGTGTGTGATACAATCATTATGTAAATATATTTGGATTATCTAGCTGAGTAACAGGGTTATGTCTAATTAATAAAATATAAATTTGCATAAAAACACTTTAAAATCACATGCTATGTCGACATCTAAGATGTTCATGGAAATAATGCTTCCGGTAGGTATTCATTTCGCTAAAGAAAAGTAAAAAAGGCAGTTCCTTTTATGCAGTAGGATTTGGCATGCAGTTGATTTACAGCTTTATAAAAGGATAAATTAATGATTTGATTAAATCACAAGCACCGTCTCTTTTATTTATTTACCTGTATATATCGATACAGATGTTGATTTAGGGTCCAAATACTCATCACAGATGAGACATTGTTCGTATTGTAAGGCATTTGCTGTTATTGCTGTTGCTGTTGTTGCTGTTGTCAACTGATTTATTGGATCCCAGTTATTTATTTATCTATTTCTTTTTTGTGCATAAATGCGTTGTAGAGTACTAGAGTTTTAATTTTACAATATTTAGAATCACTTCTGTTTTGAAAGTAACAAGTGGGTAGTGTAGTTCAAGCTACACGTATAGCAAAAATCGACGGACTTCTGGAAAAAAATCGTATTCCGAGACATCCGTGATATGTTTACGATACATCCGTGACACGCCCCGCCTACTTTTACTAGCAATTTTTTTCCCTTGTAAATTTTAAGCTATCACGTACTGGGCCTTAAATGCACCGGAAACTAGTCTAATACATTGTTCCCGAAATCTTCTCTGTTTAAGGTCAACGCGAAATTATTCAAGTACATTTCTGTGTTATGAAATATAGAACAGAATTTTACATGATTAAGTTGACACAAATTGGACCTTATTGACAATATTCTTAAAACTTAAAGAAAAACTTACCTGACGACTGAGTGGTTAAAACATCCGATTCGGGGGCGGGGGTTCGTGGGTTCGATTCCCGGCCTCGACATACAAGTGTCGGAAAATCACCTTTACTTGACATTTAACAATGTGTTATCTGCTAACTGATGAAAAAAAGAGCTTTGAGCAATCGCATTTTGTGTTCGGAATGAAATTTTTGCTGTTTTGCAATTGCTGCTAGAATACAATATTTAAATGGTACAAGCGGTTTAAGATAGGACAGGGAAAACATCGTTGATGAGGATCGCAGCGGCCGTCAATTGACGTAGGACATCGTCGCACAACGCCGCCGTCAAAGGGTGCTTGGTAGAGATCGACGCATTGGCATCTCCTAACTTATAGACCGGACTGTAGGTATGGGACTGTCTTCAATATCCATCACACCACATGTTGGATACACAAAATGTTAAGTGATGACCATCATCGACTGCAAGTTAATATTCAGCAACTACGGCATATGCCCCACTCTAATTGGTGAGCAAAGACACGGAAAGTCTTTAAGCAGCATGGTTCAACCTTCTGTGCACCCTGTGTACAGTCCAGGGTCGAATTCAACCAACAATTATTAGCGCTAAGTAAAACTTAAATACTTAAGGACGAATTTCAATAATCATATTTCTCTAATAAAAAAATACCCAACTGTTCCATTTCTTATAAATAATTGTTAGTTATTAATGATTTTTTTTTTAACTTATTCGTTTACTAGTTTTAAAATTTAAGTATTACTTAGCGCTAGTTATGATTTGTAGACTCGCAGATAGAGCGTGTCAAGAAGTGTATCTTCTTCCGACGAGAGTACTTTGAATAGGATTAAGCGGTGTTCTTCATACGTTGTGAACGTGTATGAATATTGACGTTGACGTCGTGTTTCGTTGGGCCGGGATTCATATGAAATTTTGTTATTTCACTGCTTTTGTATCAAACTTTTCTGGTCTGAATTTTTAGAAATTAGGTTTGAGCACTTTTCCGCGAAGTTTGTGAATACCCCTCGTTGTAGACATGTTTTTATTTATTGTCGGCATGACGTTAAACCCAATAAACTAAAAAACAACAACAACAACAAAAACACATTTAAGCAACATGAATGAATTCATCTCTTTACGTATTTAATTGGTTACGGAAAATCTTAAATTGGCAATAAATGAATTATTTAATATCCGTGGTCTCAAATGTTATTTGTGATTTTATAGTAAATAAAACTACGAACAACATATAAATGCATGTTTCCTGGTATGTTTTTGTATGGAATAATTGTGTTATCTCGAGATAATTGAGATAAAATAGCTTAAACGGACCATTTTCGACACGAGGAGCAATTGATAAATATGAAACACGATTTGCTGCAACAAAACCAACCAAAATACATACGATTTATTTTACAATCTTACAAATAAGGCTTCATATAATTGAAATATTTGCCTGAATGTATGTCTGTTGCATGTATGTGAATGCTTCATGCGTGTGAGTCTGCGTGTGTGTTCTTGTCAGCGTGCGTGTATATATGTGTATGGTCCTATAGAGACTAGAGATTTTGGGTAAGGGGGCGTAAGTTCAGCAACTATCGGTACTTACATTATATTAATAATATATAGCATATTTAACACCATAATTAATATATAAACACACAAGTGTATTGATTTAACGGAGAAAACAGTTATTATATCGGCATAATATTTTTTGATGCATAGCTATTAAACATTTTAAACTACATAACAAGAAATTACTAAATCATTAAATAGTTCCACACAAAACAATCAGTAAATACTGGTTTAATTCAATTCAACTCAACTCAAATAGTTTATTTTCAAAGTCGACAGCACAATTCTCTTTGGCAAATACACCAATAATTACAATGAATTGATAATGCAGGAACAATAAAATCACAAGATTATATGTATACAATTCGTGGCGCACGTGTATATAATTTGGTTACAATATATTTAATAATAATAAATCAGTTATTAAGGAAAATTTATACTTGTATATATTCATTATACATACTTTATTTATGAACTTATATTGATATTTTTAAAGTTACATGATACTTACATTTTTACAATCCTCTTAAATTATACCACATTCAATGTCATTTTCAGTCCTTTAATGCATTAATGAATTGTTTCCGCAACTGAAATCTCTCTTTCAAACAGAGCAGTATACTTTTAATATCATTTTGTTTTCACGTATATTTATCGAAAATATGTTTAGGTATTTTAGTCTTTTACATCTATATTTTGGACACACAAGCAAGAAATGATATCCAGATTTTATCATAAATGAGTTAGAAGCACATAATCCATTTTTCTATCTGTTCCATTCTATCTCAATATCATTTAAGAAAGTTTGATTTGTAGTGACCGGGGATCGAACCCATGGGCTCCCGCTGCAAGAGCAAATACTCTAACCACGCAGCCACCGTAACTGATAACGTGTATACTATAATAAATCAACTGACATTTGGCTTGGTATTACCTGCACCTTGCGAATTACCATGCTGTAAGATGCATATTGACATACACTGGATTCCAGACAACACCTGTTTTGGAATCGGATATATTATTGTCAGTGTTGGTGATTTGTGACCCATATCCAAAGTTACGTACAGCCGCTGTGTTGACCATTTATCGTTTTTGTCTAGTGTGATATTACGCTTGATATTAACGAAATAATAACGAAATCATTTGACGTGATACCATATTCTGTGACATTCTCGTAATGTCGGGGTCATGATTCATGAAAAATGCCCAATTTGCCAGGACCATCACTAACAACTTTAACTAGGGCGTGGTTCAGTGGTATATGTATATTGAACTGATTATTATGTCAATGTTGCCAGAGTCTATATACAAATATTATTGATTGTTGACAATGGGATTCACCTGACAATCGAAGAAATATATTACAGAGATGGGAAGATGTACACAACATGATGTTAAATCAACCGTTCCTTTATTTACATAAACATAAATCCTATTTCAGTAGGCTACATAATAAATAAATGATTCTACAAAGTACACATTAATACAATGTTGAAGCGTCTAAAATGATAATTAAATAGACAAAATTCTTATGGATTTATTGAAAAATTTAAATAATTATAGACCACATGAAATGTTTGTCAGGAAAAACTGGAGTGCCTAAATCCCCAACAATGATTTAACCTCTAGATACAGCCTACCTGTACAAGGTCAGTAACCTGACTCACAACACCGAATTCACAAAGAATTAGCCCTCTGAAAAGACCACCTCTGTACAAAGGTCTGTGACCTGATTCCCTACAACGAATTTATTAAGAAATACACCTCTGAAACAAACCATCTCTGTACAAAGACCAGTGACCAGATTCCAAGCACTGACTTTAAAAAAGAAATCAACCCCTAAAACAGACCACCTCAGTACAAAGACCAGTGACCAGATTCCCAGCACTGACTTTATAAAGAATTCAACCTCTAAAACAGACAAATTCTGTGATAATGTCATTTTACGGAAGTTCAAAGTTTGGTCCTTTTTTAACAATCGTACATGTAAATCCCTTTCATGCTTCAAATTTTGATATTTAAGAAATAAAATGTTCGACTCATGCGACGTGTATACTACAGTGATCTATATGTTGCATTGCTATGTACCTAAAGTTAAAATTTTAATCAATTTTGTTTTTCCTTTTTACTGCTTGGGGGGAAGGGTGCTTTGCTATCTCCTTTTTTCTTATAACTAAAAAATCGGGGTCTTATTCAAATGCAGTTTCCAGCATTCTGTTCCATGTTGACAGTCCAACGATTTCATGTTATCGGGTACGGGAAAATATTTGCGCTAGAAGATCTACTCACATTAATAAAAGTTCCAATATATGACATGTATACTTTCACAGCGACGGTACTCAAGTTTTCTTTATAATGTAATATAGATAGAACACAAATGCAGTTTTCTTGAGTTTAAACCCCCAATTTCTTGACAGCTATTATGCTTTCCATGGGGAAAGGTTTATGTGAAGGTTAAAATTACATGTACCCCACGTATGTTATGCTATCGCCTTTACACTAAAAATGGCAAATGATTACGGATTGTTGCAAATCGCTAAACTCTTATAATTTTAAACATGTTATCACGTGATCTTTACCAAAGTAATTACGTCAATTTTTTTTTTCACTGGGATGTGCGCTGCATGCTTAATTGTTTGTAACTCAAGAATCTTTTTCAATGCGTTTTTTTTCTTCTTCTTGCATTTTGTTCCATATTGAAATTTGTGCCCGAATTGAAATTAAGTTTTAAAGCTGATCAGGTAGTAGTATAGAGACTGGGGGTTTTGGCTCATTTTTTCACCGAATGACCATTGCGTTTTCCCACGCCTCCAACCAGTCTTTTGCCATTGTTTGCAACCCCTACAACAGACGTTTTGCAATAGTTTGCAAATATTCCACACTTTCTTGCAACCCGTCTTTTTGACCCCAATTTTTATGATCTATCTCCTTATTATCTATTTCTTTATTATCTATCTCCTTATGATCTATCTCTTTATTATCGGAAAAAAAGGAAATAAATAGTGTATTGAAAATACAAATTATGGAGATTTTCCATGTAACTTAACCTTTTTTATCATATGCGTCTTATACTAAACATAAGTCCCTAAGAAAGATTCATTTTATATTAAAAAAAAGTAGAGTTCTAGGCTACTATTTATAAATTTAAACGTCCTGAAAATCTGGTTGCCCCTGGGCTTGGGAGTTGTTGGAAGCTGCACAAGTATCTGTTTCACATATTCTGGCCAAGTGTATACATGTATGTTTGACTGTCTCCAACTATATTAAAATATCCCTGGTACATTTCATTGCAATATTTGGTCTTTTTGTCATAATGTATCTAATATTTTTGAGGAAGTCAAAACTAGATTACTGAAGTTTCTAAGGAAATATTGGCCATCATCCACCTCTTAGCAAACAAACCAACTTTATAATACGTTTTAATATATATATATGCACTATGGGAATCAGTCGTCTTAAACCTTAACATTTGACAGAGAATAATGTGCTTGTTACAAAAGCAAAATTAATGCAAAGCAAACTAGCTGTAATATTTATGATGCAGGAGCTATTTAGAAAGTTAAAATCTTAATTCATGAAAAACTGCTATAATTTCTGTCTGTGAAATTGTGATATTTTGAGCTATCTTAAGTATGTAAATAATATGACATATTTACACAAATCAATATTACTGTTATTAATATAAAGATTTTCATATATCGTGCTGACAGATTAAACTTTTTACACAGGCGTGTTCTCTTTTGTTTGGCGCTATCTCCTACTGAGGCGAGACAACCAGTCACAAACAGAACAGTAGCATACCGCACTGAGAGCGAGACAACCAGTCACAAACAGTAGCATACCGCACTGAGAGCGAGACAACCAGTCACAAACAGTAGCATACCGCACTGAGAGCGAGACAACCAGTCACAAACAGTAGCATACCGCACTGAGAGCGAGACAACCAGTCACAAACAGTAGCATACCGCACTGAGAGCGGCTCAGTGAGGAGTAGTATGGCAGAGTAGTTCCGATTGGGTTAGAAAAAGAGAAGTGACCAAGAACCATAGCTCTGGTCAAACTTTTTTGATTTACACTACTATATGTGAAAAGAAATGTAGGGTGCCCTACGTTCAGTTACCCTGTTGAAACGTAACGTATACAGTGCAAGCAGGGAACCAAACAGGTGCGAGCGTTACTCGGGGCTGGTCGGCGTCATCAGCGATTCTCTCCGAGGATTATGGATATTTGCTACAATAAAGATATTCTTGATTTTATGAAATATATTTATAAGCGTGCACAATGCTTTCGAATTCAGTGTCTATTAAAATGTGATTTTAAGTATCAATAGATGAAAGAAGTGTATAACCGTTGTAATTAACACCGCATTTAGCATCACAAAGTACATTGACGCCCTGTTTGTATTTCCACATTATTCCTTTATAAGCTGACATGTGATTAACTATATAGCACTTTTCTAGACTTTGTTGTTGAAAATGGTTGGATGTTATCACGGAAAAGACTACTATTCCTGCCGGTTTCGGTGGCCGAGTGATTAGAGTTCGATCTATAAGCGGGGGGTCATTGGATGCGACATTGACTTACGAAAGTTGTTTAAAATTTCATTGGTATATCTCAATTGTGCTTGACTCTCAGTACATAAGGGTAGTTATAAAACAGGTTCAACTAGTGGCAGGGTACTGTGGTTGGGTAGGATATCAAAATGAGGCAGCACGACATGTCTCTCATGTAGACTTCCCTGAATGACTGAAGTACTGTCCACTGGATGGTAAACAATGCCAGGCATATAAATACTATATTAATACTACTACTTAATAATACTGATGGGGCACGTTTATTATTTACTATTCTTTATTTCTAACATATTATATAAAGTCCTACTCCTCGCACCGTCTACGCCATGTTACGCATTATATACATCAACTGTACATATCAGGGGAAGTAACTTCTGCAGGGAATTTCAAATGAAATCTCGTGTCACCGCATCAAGCCATTTCCTTAACGAGTATGGTAAAGTACCATTGATATTCAAACCTGTAATCATTATGTGTGTTGGCTCGAAATCCGCAAAAAAAAATCCACATTATTGTTACTTTCATATGAAAAAATGCCGTTTTCAGTATGCCAAACCGTATGCAACCGGTCGCTTATAGTCAGTGGTTGTTTTAGGACCATATCATGCTGTTCACTGGCACCTTATGCTGTACTTAGGTATACGTGAACATCGCACTGAGATATCTTCAGAACTGATTGTAATCGTACGGTTGCATACGGTTCGACATACTGAACGCACGCCGGACATGGCGTTTTAAACACCGACCATAACCGTACTCTCAAATTGTTACATTTGTGTGTGATCGACACTGTAAGTTTAGGAATGCGTCATAATCCTAAACAACATCCAGTATAATGTTTGAAGAAATTTACTTTCGCTTTCAAATTCGATTTTCGGTCTGTTGTTGTCGTATAGCAGAGAGAACTGGGTGAGATTTCCTACATAAATACATGTTTTTTATGTCAAAGCATACCGAACTTGGTTAATGGGTTTTAAACCTATATATGGAGCATTTTGTTATTTAGTTGTATATCTTGAAGAGATTGACGATTTTACCTGTTAAGTCACGAAAACATTTTCAGTATAATTATTTGTACTACTTTTAGGCCTCATTTAAATCCAAAACATGTAAAAAAATATACAAATATGTATTGTCTTTCCAAAGGTACTCTATGACACAGAGTGTTTGTCACGAGTGTTAAACGTCATACCGGAATGAAATTGATGTACCGCTTAGACTAATATGTTAGCTTTCTGTCAAAGAT
This sequence comes from Solen grandis, assembly GCA_021229015.1. Lineage (NCBI taxonomy): Eukaryota > Metazoa > Mollusca > Bivalvia > Adapedonta > Solenidae > Solen > Solen grandis. The sequence goes on from CM037787.1 coordinate 38,852,736, forward strand.
GAAAAGGATATACAAAATTGGTAGTTTTCGGACAATTGTGCCAAATAAATGGCAAATTTTGTAACAAAGACATGTTTCCAACAGATTATCACAATATTTATTTCAAAATGTACTGCTTCTTTTCCAACAATTATAACAGTTTGTCATTGCATGGTTTGGATAGCTTCACGTCATGTGCTCTGTTTCCAAATAATAATGAATGTAAAAAACTGACTAGTACCCGTATTTAGTCATTAAGTGTGAATGGTATAGTCGCAGATTTTATTCCATTTAGGTCTGTTCACAGTACTTATTATGTATGTGGCTTACGGCTGTTTGTTAGAAATAGACCTAAGTCTCTATTGAATATGCTGTTGCAAAATGTATTACTGCAAATTTGTCTACATTATAAGCTTACTCAATTTACAGCGCCGTGATCTCGATTTTCTATACTTCCCTTAGCCGTGCGTGCCCGTTATTGACTTAGTATAAACAAAGGTCAGGTAGTATATAGGGGCACATCTCTGTAATCGTATCCACTCGGCAATTCCCGGCAAAACTAGAAATGGGCGAGATGAACCAAATTACTTACCATCATCCATTTGTATAGCTCCGTCTTTTTACAGAATCTTCGGTATGATACGGCTCAAAAGAATGAACTAACAGTGATATGTGTTGTAATATAGCACGCTTTAGGTGAGGTCAGACGCTTTAATGATCTACCGAAAAACTGCAGTTTGCTTTTTTCACAAATGTTCAGATGAAATTGAAATTCGCGTAGCTTATTTTAAGTAAAGGTAAATGTAAAGAAATAACTACATTATCAGACAAAAATTGACATTTTTTAGTAAATAAATAACTTTGTCTGTTATCTCTTTTTCTGGCAATTTTATTTTAACTGTAAGTAAAAAAAAACCAGTGTTCCCCCCCCCCCCCCCCGATCACAGGGGATACCGGATAGTCACCAGGCAGATGCCAGCCTGGTATCCCCGGTTCTTGGACGACCTCCCGATGCCCGGACGGAATGGTAATGACATCGGTATTAGTGTTGTCGATTACTTAACGGTAATCTTCCAAGTATAAAAGTATAAACAGCTTCTGTGAATTCAGTTTACACTTCGCATTTCTATCAGGAAAATGGCTATTTTGGAGGAGATAATGTGTTGTAATTTGATTTTAAGTTTAGAAGCCCTTGAGTTGCCATACTAAGATATATGATAATAAAAGTATTCGAACTTATCAAATAAGAACACATGTAGGTCATTTTCTGAAGGAAATCAATACAAATGGTCTAGGGATAACAACATTATAGTTTATTTTCTCAGTTAGAGAGGTAAGGTGGTATTTGCTGTTTTATTCGCCTTGCAGACTAGTTCAGAAGCGAATGCGAGCGATCAAGGATGAATTTCTGTTAGCGAAACATCCTAAAACCCGATCCAAACCTGCCGAATCCCAGCGTTGTTCACCGGTGCTATACAGGGACCAGTACGGAACCAGTCCAACATTCAACAAACGACCGGTTGCCTGCGGACAGCTATTAGGGCATCGGCATGACATCTTGCGAATGCCGGCCAAACAATTGCCAAAGAAAAGTCAAGAGATTTGTTAAAGTTAAAAAAGGACAATCATATGCCCGGGCGAGATAAATTTTTCGTGGGTACATTTATTCTTGAATTCTTTTTTCAGAAAATTTGAGATCGGTAAAATGAGTGATTTCGTAGTGTTTTATATTAACTATATATTACATATATAGCAAAATTATGTGGTTCTTGTGTCAGTGTAAAATCGTCTTTTCATAACTTAACGCCTGTGGGCGGGTCTATGTGGAAACGCAATCTTGGGTCCAACGCAACGCACCATGGGGTCCGACGCACAAGTGCTTTACACATATTAGAGTCAGAATTCTCTCAAAGCAGCTCGTCCACATGCATATAATAGGAATTAACTTTTTTCTTCTCTCCCTCGTTAATGTTGCCAAGTATTTATTTCCTGACAAATAAAACCGGCAAGTCTAGGTTACATTGCAAAGGAAAACGCTACTTTCTTAAACACCCACTCAGACGAAACGGATAAATATAGAATACGGAATCCAGAAAGCAGATGCGTGCGGTACCAAATGACACGGTTCGCAACATGGCATCTTCAACAGATCCGGGAGCGAATTCGTAAGTGTTATTAAAATGTTCAGCCTGTGCAGTGAAAGCAGTGAATGTGATCAGTCATTTAACGGAACAGGGAAAAAGAAATTCTAAATATATTTTTATAATTCTAATTACGGGGTTCAATAACGTTCGTAACACTATTGCCTATAATGGAGAAACCATACATTTTTACAATCACAAAAAATTGCATTGTGTCACCATGCATCTGTAGAGGTTATTGTAATACACCCAATTAAATTCCTAGTCAAAGATCATAGACTTACCCACTTCATCAGTCCAAATATATACAACAATTACTTTCATCTCATACCTGAACTAATTTAAAGAAGAGAGAGAGAGAGAGAGAGAGAAATGCAGATGTATATGAAACATATCCTTGAAACTTGAAAACTACAGTAAGAAATTATTTATTTCAATACACAATTTCATTTATTGTCATGAATTTTCAGTACATATCAATTTGCAATGTTTATCAGAGATAAAGAAATCTCAGTCTATATGTAATTGTTTTCAAGGATTTGGCGAAACTTAGGAAATAAAGATAGATTTAAAGAAAGATAAACTAATGTATCAAATTTTACCTCAATATCTTGAGTTCCCGATTTGCTTCCTCGTCAGAAGAGAGAGAGAGAGAGAGAGAGAGAGAGAGAATTCTGAATGAACTATACGCATTCCGCCATACTCGTCGTGTGTGTGATTGTCATTTGGCGTTGAAAGACACGGTAAAGTATTGTAATCTTACATATATATCAAATGTTTACTATTGAATATAAATATGATCTGCCGATAATTTAAAATTTGGACTCTAAGAAAGAGAGATAGAGAGAGAGAGAAAACACACACACTGATGGTCAATGGCTGCTTTTGTTGTTGTAATTGTTGTTGTTGTTTTTCGGCGTAAGCTGTATAAAATGGATTTGACCTAATTCTTGAACCAATCAAAGTCATGGTTAACAACACAACAGCGGGGGAAAAACTTTTTTATTAAGTGACATAAACATATATTAGGAATGTCCGTCTTGAAATAGGAGTTTTTACATGATTATCAATTTACAGATTATAACATTTCAATATTCCTTTTTAAACAATAAAATCACCCAAATGTAAAAAAGTAAAACGTTTAATGTGAGCAAGCGCGTGTTATCGAATTTTAGAAAACGTTGACTGTGAGTTCTTCAGTCGCAGTGTATATACATATATAAGCTACACAATAAGCAGATATAATTTAAAGCCTAGATTCGAATCCCGTTGATGGTTTTTAATTTACTTTCATTACATTTTTGTCAGTTTCTTTGAAATTCTTTTATCACTGGCTATTTACATCTTATTTATCGACAAATAAATAAGTAGAGTGTTGGTAGCAAGAGCCGGCTAGGGGAGACGCTATATTTAAAAAATGTAGGCAGTGATAATGCAAGCGGCTTGCCGCTTTGCCCGAGCAGTGATAGGGGTATATAATTCAGGTTGGGCATGGGACCCGGGGGAACTCCCCTGCGAATATTTTTTTTTAATTCTAAGCTTTAAAAGTTTGCATTATTGTGAGTATGTTAGGGGGTTGTGTCTACATTTGTCTGGCTGGGTAATTTTAGAGGGGGCGCGCGCCGAGTAAAATATTTATCCAATTTAATTGGAATGTTGGTTAGCGATGATATTAACTTTGATGACTTCTATGCCATTAGCTAAGCTTATCAATAATCCTCTCCTTACTTATATCAAAAAAGTAATATATATAGGTCATGCAAGCATTTTCGCGACAATTTTGATAAAAAATGGTCTTCTCTAACTAACATATGAATACTCAGTCACAGTAACCGAGCGGTAAGAGTGTCTGTTTGGTAACCATGTTGGTTTGATCTCGTGTCACAGCATACAATAGTCGTTATAAAGAGTATTGGTACATTGTATATCTCCGTTGCATTGGACTCAGTATATGTCATGATAATGTAAAGGGGTGAGGTATTAAACCACTTGACCCGGTGTCTTGATAATGTAAAGAGGTGAGGTATTAAACCACTTGACCCGGTGTCAGAAAAATGAAAAGGGGTAAGGTATTAAACCACTTGACCCGTTGTCGGGATAATGTAAAGGGTGAGATATTAAACCACTTGGCCAGTTGTCAGGATAATGTAAAAGGTGAGGTATCAAACCACTTGACCAGGTGTCAGTATAATGTAAAGGGTGAGGTATTAAACCACTTCACCCGGTGTCTAGATAATGTAAAGGGGTGAGGTATTAAACCACTTGACCTAGTATCTGGGTAATGTAAAGGGTGAGGTTATAAACCACTTGACCTGGTGCCAGGATAATGTAAAGGGGAGGTATTAAACCACTTACCAGTGTCTAGATAATGTAAAGGGCGAGGAATTAAACCACTTGACCTGGTGTCAGGATAATGTAAAGGGGTGAGGTATTTAACCACTTGAACCGGAGTCTCGATAATGTAAAGGGACGAGGAATTAAACCACTTGACCTGGTGTCAGGATAATGTAAAGGGGCGAAGTACTAAATCACTTGACCTAGTGTCTTGATAATGTAAAAGGGCGAGGAATTAAATCACTTGACCTGGTGTCGGGATAATGTAAAGGGGTGAGGTATTAAACCACTTGACCCGCTGTCTGGATAATGTAAATGGGTGAGGTATTAAACCACTTTACCCGCTGTCTGGATAGTGTAAAAGGGTGAGGTTTTAAACTTCTTGACCCGGCGTCTAGATTATGTAAAGTGGTGAGGTATTAAATGTAATAGGGTTAGGTATTAAACCACTTTACCCTATGTATGGATAATGTAATGGGGTGAGGTATTAAACCATTTAACCCAATGTCTGGAAAATGTAATGGGGTGAGGTATTAAACCACCTGGCTACGGCGTGCTTTCTCTCTCTCTCTCTTTCTCTCTCTCTCTCTCACACACACACACACACCTACCTTTATTTTATTGCTATTACCACATAGTATTTGGTTTTAATTTTTTAAAGTAGTAAAATAAATTTTGAAACATCTCAGTCGTTTGATTTTTTCAGCTCATTTGTACAGGTCGAAATGTAGCAGCATATTGTATTTTTGAGGTTTAACAGGAAGAAACAAATGCAATTGTAAAATATTGGGACAAATGTCGACATGACATGGTATCATGTTCGCACACTGGCGCTGTAATCATGCGGAAGATAAAGAAACACACATGTAATACGTTATACAGATCATAGCGGTGTGTCAAGTTTAGAGGTATAGGGTTTCAAAACTGCAAACTGAAAGATGACAAAGGTTATTGAGGAAATGACCTTATTTCTTTATAGAAGAATGAGAAAGCGGCATACACTACATGATATAGATCATACATAAAGTTGGGTTTAACGTCTCACCAGCATTATTTCACTGTTTTGAAAATATGTCTACTTTAGACAGATATAGTGCTGTCACACTGCTGTATCACGCCGTAGACAAGTGGCAAAATACCATAAACAGTCACATTATCTTTGACACCGGGCCAATCAGTCCTGTAACTACACTGAATATTAAAACGTCTATCATATGTCGCTGCCGGATTCAAATCCACAACCTCTCGCTTCCGTGTCGGACGATCTATATATAACCCCTCGGCTACCAGACCTATGACGAAATCTTCTAGCCCACCGGTCCAGTTAACCTTCCGCAAAATTTAAGTGAGTAACTCGAAATGCAAATACTTCTAGCACAGCACCACTGGTGGGGCAGACTCGCCGCTCACCTACATATGCCTGACCATTTTTTACGACTTCAGTCGCGGCCGGAGATCGAACTCACGACCTCCAGATTCCGATACGGAGGCTTTAACCATTCGGAATCTTGTTTAAACTTCAACTGTTCTCTGAGAAAAGAGCTGGTTGTATCTAATATAAACGAAAAAAAAAGAGAAAAAATCCTTGTTTTATTTGTTCTAAGATATACAATGTTCATGGTTGGTGGAGATATGAAACGTATAAAAATTTCATTGACTTATTATTTTAAGGGTATATGAATCAGGAAATAATTTTCCTAAAACCAGGCCTATCAGTCAGGAAGATATACCAGTAATATTATTGAAGAATTTAAATGTTGCTGCCTAAGACCGATTCGTTGTGTCGGATTTTACTGTCGCTTGACTTGACTTGACAACATGTATTTGAGTTTATCGTCGCTTGACAGTATTTCAGTCATACAGCGACGTCCAGCTTATTAAAGGTGGGGGAAAACCCCGAATGCACGGACCCATCCGGGTAGAACCACCGACCTACCTCAAGCCAGC
>CM037787.1:38859236-38909236 GCA_021229015.1 Solen grandis
GGTTTATCATATATAAAGAAGACAAAAAGAAATGAAAAACAATACCCCCCCCCCCCCCAAAAAAAAACCCAGAAAAAACAAACCAAAAAAACAACAAAAACAGTTGCAGTAGAATACACATACAAACCTTCGATTTTACTTTTCAATTCATAAATACCACCTTATGAAGGTAAAAATAGACCCTGGGTATACTAGATACAGAAATCAACTTAAAAAGAGGACATATGTAGATCTCTCACAATCACAATCAATTCAGCAACATCAACAACAGTAATATGATTAGATAAGGGAGAAGAATCTGAATGTTCTGACATTTCAATTACTTCAATTTATGGAATTTGCAAGTGATACATGTGTATGTACAAACTTACCTGGTTTTACATATATGTATTGATATGTATTGTTCGTCTCTACCTATAGATCAAACACACGTACCTCATTTTTACACTTTAGTAGAATATAAATAGTAATTTGTTATCTCTCATGAAAGCAAACAAGATGGAAACTATTTGAATATTAAAGTTGATTATATACCACCCGTTTTTTGAGTTTGTGTAACTTCCCCTTCCTGTGTTCATTCAAGAATGTAAGGTAAATAAGATCAGAAGATCAAACACGTTTACATTAAATATGCCATTAGAACACATTAAGTAACAACATTTTGCTGCGTAATTAAATCAATTTAAACATAATCCTACACAATTTATAAAGGTTATCAGAATGACTACAAAAACTAAGTACATAAAAACACCCCTTCTCAATCTTTGAAGTGCTTAAATCAGATAATATTCCAGAAAATCCTACTTATGAAATGTCGCATAACAAAGAAAATCAAAGCATTGGTAGCACTGTCAGAAGCGAAAGTTAAAATGTGTGAATTTTAAAGTCAATCCCTTTATTTTTTTGTGGTATGCATGTAAAAAATCAGGGGAGTTAAATCTTATAAAAACAGCAGGTAAGTTAGATTATTCTATTTATTTGTCTCTGTCAAGTTAATTAAAATTGGATAAGGAATAGTTGTTATTGGTATTGATCCTCACAATACCTTTAATACTTCATGAATTTGCTGCAGATAGAAATAATTTTAATAGAAAAGCAAGAAAAAAGGACAAGATAAAGTTATTGATTCTACTGTTTTGATCTTATAACCGAACCTGTCTATGCGCAGGACCCTCGTACATGTATTAGAAAAAATCAACTCCTTTATAAATAATTAAAACAAATGGAAATATAAAAACTAAAATTAAAAAAATTATAAATATATAACCCAAATTTTAAGTGCAGATAAGGTTATTTATGGGGAGTTTAATGAATGAAACTGCGGATGAACACTGAATTTTAGGTGCAAATAAGGTTATTTATGGGGAGTTAAATGTATGAAACTGCGGATGAACACTGAATTATAAACTTGCTTCTTTAATAGTTTTATTTGCACAGAAATTGTGATTATAGCCTTTTTTTTCAAAATCCTGCTAATCTAACTTTTATCAAAACTGCAATGCTGACTTCTACAACCAGTGGTACTATTTTTCAACGCGAATGTATGGATAAGTGTCGGTAATGTGATTGTAAGTAGAAAATCCACTGTCTGACTTTTGAAGCTTTCGCTTCTAAAACATCAAAAGGTAACACATTCTCTTGGTCACTATGAAATGGCGTTCTGTTAATAAATCAATTTCCATTCTCATTAAAATTTGAAATGGAATTTAATTTGCACTGATTTAAAATTAAATATAGCTTAAAACAACAAAACATTAGTCATAAATCAACCTCAATAAATTTTCAATTTTAATTTTTACAATGACCAAATCATTCTGTCATTATTGCAATGGTATTTTGTTGAAAAAAAGAGAAAAGGATCAAAAGGAAAAAGATTGCAACATGTTTAATTGATTTTGGAACGCATTAAATGATGTTAAATGAGAAAGGGATTTTCGTTTAATACGACTTGATTATGTGTGATTTGAAGAGAAATGTCTTAAATAAAACTTCAAGAAACTAAGAGGTAATATTTATCCCATTTTACGTATGTTTAAATGTATGCATAATATATATAATTTACATATCTTTTAAGTAATATCAACTGATAGTTGCATGCATATGTATACGATGGCAAACATATATGCAGAGTCATGACTGATAACTTAAATAAATAAACAAATTAAAACTTTAACTATTTTGCATCGATTCGAAACTAGTTATATTTATCACTCTTGATTGCTCTGGTGGTGTGGCGTAAGTGATCATCATTGTTGGAGGAAACCGAAGAACCCAGTCTAAGAGAAAACCCACGTGTCTGGACGGCCACCAATATATAACCCTTTTACGAACGTGCCGAAGAATCGAATCCGGGGACGCATTGATAGTTTAGTGTATTTTGCTAAATTAACCGTCAAAAATATTCCTTGACTGTGCACTTTTATATTGCATATGATTCACGATTCACTAGATGTACATGCACGAAAAAGTTTTTTTTTTAACCGCTGTAGTCAATTGATGTTTCTCGTATTTCAGTTTGTCTTTTAACGACTTCCCCTTATATAATTGAAGCGTTTTGCTTTGTTTATGATAAACATCACCAGTGATGTTGTGTTTCACAGGTTCCTTACGAAATAAAAGAAAGATGCTATTATGTTGCAATAAATAAATTAATGAATAAAAAAAAAAAAAATAATAATACCCCAATTCTTGAATGATAAAATAATCCCGTGTCATAGAACTGTTCAAATTGGGATATAAACAAGGAACGATGCATGTTTTACAAGTAGTTCCCATAATACACCATGAATACCTTTCTACAATCTACAATGATAAACTACAATTATGCAAGACTGTTTTTCATTTGACCTCAATTTACCTCATTGACTTTTAAGTAGGTAAATAATTGTCTCAGTTTGCGGTTTGCAACAAAGCGATTCTTATTATTCTTTAATCATCTTTAATATTTAGGTAGATATATAATAAAGAGAAATACTATAGTTTGTTTTTGGCATATTTTTATATTACCGAAAGTGATAATTAAAAGAAAATGAAATTAAATTAGTTGGTATCTTTATATTACTATGAAACAATTAACTTATATATGTGATACTATTCTCTTAAATATTAATCTTTGTAAGACAATACTTTTAGTTTATTTATACAAAACTTCTTTCTTAAAGACTCTTAAACAGGAAATAGCCCGAAATGATCCCATGATCCCATCCTTTTTAATATAAGCCTTATTTCAAGCTTTGTGTATGTGGTTTTGTTTTTAAAGTATTACTATTTTCAGGTTTTCATTTTCTTACATCTCTTAAAGCAGATTTAATATGATTAAAAGCAACATACTTCAAACGACGTGTCATATTCTGTAAAGAGAAAGGATCTCATCGAACAGATTGTTTATATGCAATTTGTTTAATGCATTCTGATTTCCGAACCGGAAATGACGCGGTCAATATTTTAAAACGATTCAAATGTATTCCATGTTCAATATAATCCCACTGTTGATTTGCAGCCCGTTAAAGAAATAAGAATGGTTGCGCCTTTCGAACAACAAACCATTTCAATGACATTTTAATTGATGTAATTTCAATTCAAAGCACCTGACTTTGAAAATCAAATGTTGAATAATAATAATAATCAATTTTTTACACTTAATAAAATTGTATTTTATCAGTTACTTATAGAGTTGTCATAAATATTGAGATAAACTTAGTTCGATGTTTGTATTCTTTGAAGTGATTTCAGGAGTCTGGTATAATAAGAAACAACAATTCGTCTTTATTATTTTTTTCCTTTGTGCATAATGAGGGGCGATCGATTGAAACTAATTACACGGCCGTTAAGTGCATGATGTGTAATTTTAATCAATAAACTATCCTGTTCCGCTTTAGCTAATAAATAACATACATTTCACTTCCTAGGTTTAGATAAACATACCTTTTGTATTGATCATCCTTCTTTCATTCTAATTTCAGAATGTTTCCAGGCATCAGATATCATATCGACAGGGAAGCGCAGCAATTAAAGAATACATTTTGAATAATTGTCCCATTGTTGAAGGCAATGGGCGACGTTGAGATCAATGAAACGAACACATTTACACAAAACAGTGACAAGTATGAAATTGCGTTAAAATGCTAATATGAAACAGCCTAAAAAGGCAGTTCATGGATTATTTAATAAAACGTTACAAATAAAATTTGAATTCCTGTTGTATTTGATTTTTAAAAAGAAATTTCCTATTTTGGATTCGGGAGGTATTTTATGAAACAAATGAGCGAGTGAGAATTCAGTGAACACATATCTGTAACTATTTGATAATTATAATGTGTGATTCAGTCTAAATGATTAACAGTTCATCTTTATTGAATTATGTAAAGATTATATAAAAAATAGTTAAAAACTATGTTCTGCTTATGAAATTGGAAGTATATATATTCAACCGCGATTGTCCTTTGTAAAATAATCTTTACTGGTGAGGATACCATTGGTCATTTGTGATTTGGCTTTTTGATTTGACTCAATTTATATTTAAATTTTAGTATAACAGCATCGTGCACTTACCTAATGTGCAGTTTTATTTCATTTATCAATAAGTAAATCCTGTGTTGAAGATCTGGAAAACAAACAATTTGGTCATGAGACACATCTTAGTAGATTCGGTAGCCATTTCTATGCAACCTGTTCACACATATGGATTTATAAAAGAAAAAAGTTTATCGTTATATCATTGAATTTCAATCAGTTTATAAGAGGGTATATAAGGATACTATTTCTCTATGATTATCATATATTGTGAAATTCCATGACATCCATGAAATGAATGGACGCATGCAGATGGATGACTCCTACGTCATGTCGATGGCTCAACGCAAAACTGTCGTAACTCCGTTTTTTAAAATTGTTCAGGAGAAGAAAAAACTTTCTGAATTTATTTGTGTTGGATATATTATAAGTGTCTTAACATAAAATTGCTGCATTATATGTCAGTTTTAATAAACTTCACTGTAATTTTTTCAACATTTAATAAAAAAGATGATTTTGAGGATAAACTGACTTACTACAGTTTTCCACTTTAAATGTTAGGCTTCATTGAAAAGAAATTCAATGCAACACTGTAGTAACTTGACTTACGACAGTATTCCACCTCATATCATATGAATTCTGGAAAATTATTTCATGCAACACTGTATCAATATCATTTTCAAAAGTTTTAAATGATATAAAAAGGGGTCAATTAGGTATAACAAACAATCTCATGACAAGTGGACATTGTGTTGATGACAAACTTTGATGACCAACATTTTGACCGTTTTCATTTTTAAATGAAAAATGTTTTTATCAATGTATGCTTAATATTATTAGAGCCATACAAGTATTACTGTAATAACCAAACTAGAGTACATCAGGTTGACAGACCACAGGTATTTGAGTTGAAATGTGCCAATAGTTCATTAAAACTATTAAAACTTAATATTTTCATAATCGCAAGTGTTATTAAAGACAGTTTTAAGTGCTGTCAATGAACAACATAAAGAAACCAATGTCCATGACAATACCTCATGTAGGTATACCAAAGACCTAATAACCTAACTGAGATTCGCAACTCTGATATAGGTATGCCCAAAGAGCAAATCAAGAGAAGTTCTCGTTAAGTTTTATGTATAATCATGTGACAGCAAGATGATGGGAGATGTGTAAAATTGCTCATATCAATTATAAATATACTAAGTTTTCTCTTCAATTTATTGTCGATTAAACCAAATATGTATGTCTCTAATTAGATCACAGAACACTTTTTATGAGTGATACTCATGTAAAGCATCTGTTCGTTAATCGTCTCCAAGACGTGAAGCATCTCAGCGAGATTTCATTCAAATCCCATTCACCTGTTGTTGTTTTGTTGTTTTCTTGTCACAGGAAAACCCCTTTTTTTTCGGACAGCTTATATCTCTGTTGGATAGGTTTTTGGGTTAACAATGCAGACAAGCTTTTGAGCAGATATTATATTATAAAACAATTTGTATGACTTCTTAACAATTAATTTTATCATCCGCATCATCATCAGCATCTTTATACTGAGTAGAACTTTTTTCCTGTTTTCCTATTGCTGCTCTACAGACTTTTCTATCCATGGCATCTACTGTCTTGAGGAAACAAAGACTTAATCCACACTTTTCAAAGTAACAAACTTTGTAATACTATCAGTTTCTTAAACAATATTTGTTTCAAATAGTTTAGTTTAACTTTGGTTTCAAATACAGTCATTTGCATCATTTGATCATTTTGTTCTTCTGTATTTGTATATACACATTTTTTTTTCATTTTGGAGAGAAATAAAGGATACTGTATTAAAGTATTTAATTGTATTAACAAAACCCTGACTATCATTCTGCATTATTCATATCTTAATGATTTAAAAGAATTGCCATGATTTAAATCTGACGTTTTAATTGTTTTACGGTATTAAACAACACTAAAGATAAAGTTTTCTTAACATTTGCACCAGCTACTTTGAAGACTTACTCATTGTGACATGGGAGTAGGAGGAAAAAGGGGTTGTGAACAGCAGGAATGGTTTACTTTCACTAAACCCAAGGATTAGAGACTCAACTAAATGTTTTATAAACACACCTTAGCTCCGAACAGTTTCATGACCAGTGAGGACAGCAGACCCATTGCACATTATAAATGACATTACTTGATAAGACCTTCTGTGGGGGTCATCAAAACAGATCCTGAGCAGGAATCATACCATTTTGAAAATCCATTTGGAAGAATCTGATTTTTGAGCTAAAGCATCATTTAGTGTCATACATAAAGGACACAGAATTTCACTTCTTTTTCTGATTGAGTGTTCCATGCAGTGGCTGCTGCTTTATAAAAGTCTGTTACCAGTATAGGCATTCAAAATTATACATGTATCTACATAAATTTGGTCACTGTCTAAAATGCCATCCATAATTTCATCTTTCCAGTTGAATGTTGGAAATCAAATGTCTAATCAATGTTCATACAATATTGGTGACACATTTTTTTTTCTACTCTCAAACACTTCACAACCCTGATGGATTGTTGTAGCATGTGCTTAGAGCATGGTGAGAAATGTGAAGAATTTAAAATAGAAACTGGTGAAATTCATCCTTGTGTGAGAAGTTTAAAACTGACACTGTAAGCATTTAAAGACCATTATTAAGACAACATTTGCTGAACAAAATAAAATGAAAGAGGAGCAGGGTAGTTCAGTGATTACCATTGGTAGGATGCACATCTCAGGATCAAGGTTTCATGGTTTGAATCTAGGTCATGTGGCTGCCCGTTTCCTTGAGTATGCAATTAACCTTGAATTGTTCCACTCCACCCAGGTGTATTAATGGGTACTTGTGAGTTTTTTTTTGGTCATACATATGACTTCCTAGCACCATATGTCTCAGCTACTCCTACGGAATTAACAAATATATTCAATGATATGGAGGTAAACATGTCATGTTGGCTGATCGAGCACTAGCTTGAAGGTAGACTACAAATAAGTATTACCTATAGACCCAAGTAAAGCTGTAAAGACAAGTAGTATGTCAGAACTTAACAGAAGTTAGAGATAGTAAATGTATTTCTGTATGAAAAAAAAAAAGCTGACACAGACAAACTAAGTCTAAATTGATCAATTAACTAAAAAAACTTTATTTCATTTTCTTCTTAATAGGCTGTTATCAATAAGTTTGTTGTCTAAATGATTCATTTAGAGTTGGCCCTAAAATTCTTGTTTTTGACAACTCTATGCTACCTGCAGGTGAAACAAACTAATTTCCATTTACAATATTTTTAATTGTTTGTGATTGAAAAATTGTGCTTCAACAGTAAAAGCAAACAATAATGGTTTTCTACATTTCTGAGACTGTTTAGGACTGAAAACGTAAGTGTGGCACCACCCAGAACACATATATTTTGACAAAAACAAAAGTGTTCTCTGGAACACGCGTGTCACCTCCTGAAGCATGACAGACAGACAGACAGACAGACAGACAGACGTAGGGATGGACGGACAGACAGAAGACAGCAGGTGCCACAATAAACAGTATATTTGGTATCAGGATAAATTTCCATCCAACCAAATGTCATTAATGACATCAACTTTGGGAAGTAAAAGAAACTAGAGTCTAAGTGAATTTAAAGAACTTAGTAAATGTAATCTTCAAATGTCACTTTTGAATTATTTTTCTCTGTGCACATCATGTCACCATATGTCACAAGAGTGTAAAATACATCACACAACAATTACTAATACCTCAATCAGTTTGAAGTTGAATTTATTGGTGGGGATAATTGATTTTGTTTTTGTTTTGTTTTTTCACCGTAACTGTCTACCTCATATTGACCTATCTGCGGATTATGGTGTAAGATAAGACTAAATGAATATTTGAATGATTTTCATTGGTAAAAAATGCCTATAGAATTACTTTGGAGAAAAAGTTACACATAATTCTTTGTTAACTAGCTGAAATATATGCTTCTTATACATTCACTAAATTATCCTGACTGAATTACATTTTGTTTGATAAATACATTGTTATTTAAGCAAAACACTTCTCTTGGATGCACATTGAGACCTGTTTCGGACCAAATGTTATTCTGCACAATCAAAAGAATATATTAGTCCTATTCACTGAATGACAATTATAGTCTATGATGTTTTTTTTCTGCTGATTGCAGTGGAATGGATGCTTTTTTATGCTTAATTTGATTCCAAGTATGAAACTTTTCACAGATAATAATTTGTATATCATATAACCGTTCTATATTATGCATTACTTTTATCCCCATAATTGCCGCATATCTTGTTTTAAAAGATATTTGTTATTAAGGGTATTTACTTTTTGATATCTCTAGCCATTTGTGAGTTTATGTCTGAAAAAGTGAGTGTCATACCGAAAGTGTGTGACTTGACAGGACTGGTATGATAAATGAATCTTAAAAAGTGTTCCGATTCCATAATAGCAAGTCGTAATATGTAAGTTAAATAAGTTGAATAAATGCTTACTGTATCTATTTCAAATACTTAGTGACATCACAGTGCTATGCCATCATCATTATGAATTATGACATCACTGTGTAAAAATATTGTGGAGATACTACAGTGTTGCATATCATTTAATTCAAAATGTGCATGTTTTTCAGTGCAACACTCTATGTAACTCAAGTTACGACAGTGTTGCATAAATGAAATCAACCAAATAATTATACTACTTTTGGACCATTTTCATTTTTACTACTTAAATACAAATATTTTTTCAAAAAATTATTTCCACAGATAGAGCATTGTAATATAATGTGAAAAATGCAAAAACATCATTTTGTGAAAAAATTGGAGTTACGACAGTTTTGCGTTGAGCCCTCGGTGTGCTCTATTGCGGAATTGTAACACGGCCTGAGTAGTTAAGTAAGTTAGTTACTGTAGTTAAGTACCATGTTTAATTTGGATGCCGCACACTTTATAGGAGACGGAGCTTCCCGCCTATGCAATTCCTAATGCAAAACCATGCAGTTATCCAGATAACCGCACAGTAATGGTGGACCATGTAGTTATCAAGATAACCGCACTGTAATAGCGGACACACGGTTTAACAAATATCTGAACAGTTATGGCAGTACGACTTATCTTGTGACCACCAGAAGTTATTGTTTTCTCGATACGATTCCTTTAGGTGGTCCTTAGTATTCACTAAGTGAGCGGTATCCAAATGAACCTTTTCTTCCATTTGCTTTTTTTTAGACCATTACGATTTCTACATTCTAGACAAAAAAAATAAATAAAGTGAATTAGAAATTAGCAGTGTGGTCATACGACGTGATATGTAACGTCTTTATAAGCTGATATAAGTAGCAAATCTTGCCTTTTTCGGAGAAGAAAACTGCTGAAGTTTTTTTTTATCATTTATATGGGATAAATCGCATGCAAAGCGAAAAATCGTGCTCTACACATAAGTTTTGTCAGATGTACAAGATTTCTAAACATTCGTTTCGTGAGTATTTGTTTGCTGTCACATCACTAAAGTTTCCCAAATGTTAGAAACTGTTATGGTGACTCTGAATAAGAGTCCTTTTAAGAAAATGGAAGAGAGTCTATCGATGACAAGTTAGCTTGTGATAAGAAAAGTTTTTTAAAAAACAACAACAACAACCCCCCCCAACCCCCCCCCCCCCCCCTGAAACCTAACAACTATGAATATCAGCATTTTCTCTGTTCAAGGGTAGTTGTCCATCTGTACGGAATGCGCTGAAAAGAGTTTTTCAATTAGTTATGAGGAAACTTTCTTTCCTTTCACTGATTGGAAAAATAATTAAAATGGTAAAGTAGAATATATTTTCGTATTTGCGTGATGCGCCTTTAGGTTATGGATATATTATATAAGTTACGGATAGATTTCTGGTCCGGTACGACAGAGACATGGTTGAATGTAATAAAGCCCAATTAAAATGACTTGCAGATAATTCTTAGAGCACTACAAAATAAATTTTTACAACAATTAAAATTAAAATTAAATTAAATAATATTATCAATAGAATATTAATCTGCTTAAAAGAACATATTCATATCATTTTTCTTTATTATTATATTCATTTTTTATTTATATTTTTGTTTTCGGCGGGGGGGGGGGATAAGATATTCTATTAATCCAATTATGCAAGAGAAGTTCACATTCATACTTTCACAATTGATCGGATAAAATAAAACACTATTTAGGTCTATATACTCTCCCTCGTTTTTTTTTTTTTTTTTTTTGTGAAGTCCTTGTTTTCTGACAAATAAATTCAGAAAGTGTAGTCAAATAATACGGGGAATCGCTATTTACGTAAACTAACTTTGGTGAATTCCGATTAAATATAGAAAACGGAATCCCCGAAGCATTTCCTTTCTATACCACGTGACACAGTCCGCATCATGGGGTCTTCATCTGTCGTGGTTATCGAAGAAATAAATTTAATTAATAATCACATACTC
Source organism: Solen grandis (assembly GCA_021229015.1). Taxonomy (NCBI): domain Eukaryota; kingdom Metazoa; phylum Mollusca; class Bivalvia; order Adapedonta; family Solenidae; genus Solen; species Solen grandis. The sequence goes on from CM037787.1 coordinate 38,870,224, forward strand.
AAAAAGCGAATGTGATAAGTCATGTGACCGCACTCAGAGAAACATCTGAATAAAGGTTTTGCAATTCTATAGATAGATTCTAAACCGTTCTTAACGCTATTGTCTGTGATGAGTATTGATAGAAGTTGATACACAGAGACAGTTTTAGAATGAAATTCATAGTCTATGTCCCTGTGTACGAGCTGTGATAAGGTCCATGTACATTTTTAAACCAAATATACTACAGTAAATTTTAACACTAAACATATAAAAATTCAATTATTTGATCTAAATGGATCAAGCTGTGTTTTCATGATCATTTTTGATTGATAAAGAAATAATTTTGAATATTGAAAGGGAGATGTATTGATCAATATTACATATTATTTTGCATCGTTTAAATGCCGAAATAAAATATCAAAATTATATTAGAGTAATACAGAACAAATAACATCAGTAATGTCAAGAATTACAAAATGGCATATTTCACCTGTGTGACCTCTATTAGTTCTGATAATAACTAAGAACTGGTCTTCCGTGTATTGTTTACCCGATATTTTTTAATGCAGCTCATTCACAGATGATAGGTAGATATACCAAATATAATCATATTCTCCTCGTTAATGTTGAATACTTTTTTAAAAAAAAAATAATCACGGAAAGTGTAGGTCATATTGCACGAGAAAACGCCTTTTAAATAACTCCCACGTCAGGTAAAATCGGTAAATATAGCATACGATATCCCCGAATTAGGTGCGTGTGGTACCACGTGACACATTCCGCAACGAGGCGTCTTCATATGTTCTGGGTATTGAATTCGCAAGTCCTGTCGGAATAGCGCATGCGTGAAGAGTAATTTGGTCAGGCAAACGAAATGTAATTTCAAAATATAGATGTTTTAATTTTAATATTAGACTCAATAGCATCCGTGACGTTATTGCCAGTAATGTAGAAACCACAGTCACGGAATGTTGCATAGGATACAGATAATTAAAAATCATATCTTAGTCAATGTCCATCTGTGAACAGCTGCTTTAAAGTGTTTGAAAGTACACATGCATTGAATATAATGTCTCTGTTCAAATTGTTTCATTAAATCATTAAAATGTTTACCATTTACGAATGCAAATAAGATTGATTGCGGTGGCATAATTCTTTCACAGTAATAATTACTTGGCTTTTATCTGTCATTATCTTATTTAAAACCTAATTTACTTGAAATTACAGTTTGTCATAAAGAAGCTTTTACAAAACATACGTGTTTAACACAATATCTTTTGATTTAGTAGACAAACATATTAATATCTCAGATAAGAGTTTTATCTATAAAAAATCAACAACAGAAAACAACAAGCATATGTTTGTCCTTTTTAATAATCTTTATTAACCGAAACTTATGAATATCAGTTATTAGCAATTTTACTCTAAAGTAGGACAATATTCTAGCATTAACAATATAGTAATAAAATTACTTTCTGATTATTATAAGTATAGTATATTAAAATAATTAAAAAAATGAGGCAGTGATTTGCAGTCGCCGAAATCAGCCCGCAATTTATGTACCAATGTCTATTTTTACGCCATGTCGTACCACTGATATATGTTGTATGGCATGAGTTTTACAATATGCTCTTTTCAAATGAAACAAACATATTCAAAATACTCAATAACGTATAAGCATATACAAATCATCATACAATTTCGTATGACAAAGCTATTAATGATACGATTTTGATCAAAGCAATGTTTAGAAGGAACAAATAATAAAATGCTTTGTATATTCAATTTAACTTTTCAAATAAAATAAAATACATACTTTCATTCTGCCAATGGTTGTTGCGAGGATGACTATCTACAAATGTAAAAAAGAACTTCCCCAATTATCACTTTAAGTCTATCGTATCATCAATAATAGAAATCATGGTATATATCGGAATAAAAACTTACGATGTTAATAATAAAACATTTATATTGACACTTATTGAAAACCGGAGAATCGAATTCATATGGAATCTGAAAATGAAACATTTAAGATGTAAGGTTAGCACTGGAAATGTGAACTACCGGGAACACCTCCTTGAACATGAGTTGTCCCATGACTACTCGCTCCACTGTTTTCAGTGCTGGAGAGTATGATGTTTGCTGTTACTATTTGTAGTGTTGATATAAAAGACAATATTGCTGTATAATGTATTAACAAAAAAAAATGTGGACATTTTCAGTATCCTAGCAACAGTACTTACCGAGATATGAATTTGCATGGAAAACATAAATCTAAATTATTTCAAGCTTCAATAAAATCTGACGATTTTTAAATATACAGTATGTAATAATTACTTTCATTTAAGGCGGTAATATTTGTTTATATTGCTGTATTGAAGTTTATCTTGCGAAAAATTACTTCTTCAATGTCATCAATGAATCAATGTCACGATTTTTTTCTTTAAACCATAAAGTCCCCTACAGTTTATGGAAAGTATCTTATACGTTTTACTTATGGTGCCTTATATGAAATACATTTTATATAAAGTGGTAAACATGCAAAATATGTACTTGTGTACATAGTTTTCTAAAATAAAACATTGAGAAGGCAAAAAGGTACATTGAAAGAATAAAAAACAACAACAAGAAAAGAACAGCAACCAAAATTATGATAGTTCAATCTTCTTAAAATACACATATCCACTATATATGTTTTACATGTTTATAACATATTTTTATCTATATAAAGATTGCATTCATATATACTATACTGGTAAATAATCCAAACGGAAAAGGCAAAAGAAATTAAAAACCTTTACAAAGTTTATTTATAAACTAAACTGTCAAAAACAAAATATATACAAAAAACAGAGCTGTCACATTAGATATAATTAGCTTTTTGCACCCCTTGCAAAAAGATCATATGTAGCACAAAGTAACAACTATAAAGTAGAGACTGTATATAATCAGGTACTAAAAGCAGTATATATTGAATGAATTGTCTTCTTGCTTTATCATACTAGTAGCATATTACACATGCATATATATCCTTAAACATATATAAAAATCTCCATGTAAGGATATTGAAAACACACGCGCATTCATTGTCATACATACATACACGTATACACACTCAAACACACACACACACATAAATGAATACATATACATACATACATGTAAACAAATTTTCATGCACACCCGCACATACAAACATCAAACACAAACATATATATGCAAATAAAACCTTAACACAAACAATAAAAATTAAAAATAATGCCGACGCCACCGAGTGAAGCTAAGAAAAACCTTTCTCGGTTGTTTGAGGTGCGCCCCTTCCACGACGTGGTCGTAGTTTTTATACTAAAATATATATCCCCTGTTAAGTCATGGATAGTTCCTCAACCATTTGACTCAGTATGAAGATGAATAAATGATATGGTCCTGGTATCTGAGGTTTGAATTCGATTCAAAGCAACATTTCGACTCATATACACGCGTCTAAATATGACTGACATACTGTTGATATATTGTTAAACCCAAATTAACAAAACAACAATCATAAGGTTTACGTATACGTTGGACCAAATGTTCTGACATGGACTTAAATATGAAGCAATCTATGAATTAATGTTCCAATATTGGTTCTTGTGAAAATATGTTTGCTTAAAAATCAAATACATGTTACTAAATATTTGATATAATTGAGTTATTATTTTCTTAGAAAACGATTTAAGTATGACATTTATTTTTATAAGCAAAATATTAATATGTCATAGACATGTAAAGATGAAATGTGACATGTGCTTCAAACGAAAAAGAAAATTTTTTTTTATCTAATTTACTTGACGTATTATCAGTTCGTTGTACAAAAACTGTTTCCTGATTTTATAACTGACATTGATTTAACGAAATACATCATATTTAAGGATATAAATATGCATGAAAAAAATTAAAACAATGATCATTTATTTTAATATCAGTTGGCAATAATTAGACGCTGGCTTCATTAATTCTGCTGAGGAGACAAATTCACGAAAATCAGTTTACAAGAACTGTCTGAAGAAGGAGATTTAGCGTTCTAATAGGGAAGATTCATTTGAAATCCGAATATTTTAGGGAACAACCATTATCTGAATTATTCACTAAAATATTGCGGCAAATGGAAATGCTTATTTTGCATTTTTAAAGAGTTTTCTAATTTGTTTTTAAGTGAATTTTAATTGAAGAATAATAAATAATCTTTTATTTATAACATAACATTCATGATATAATTATATGATACTCTTGTGATCAAAGGGTCTTTTTAAAGATTGGTGTATTTTAGTTTTTATTTGTACTTGTGTTTTATTTTCACCTTGGTCGACTGAGTTGTTTCTACAATGAACGTTAGCTCGCAGCGATCTCTCCGAGAGAGTATATAGAATAAATAAAACATTTGATTGTTCCTGGATTCCATTTCCTAGATAAGGTCTAAACCATCCAGAGCTAAAATTTAAGAAAATAATCTAAAGGCTATGTATACAATTCTAACAACCCCTAGTCCAATGAATGTCAGAGTCGATCATCTACCACATCAGCCTTGATGAATAAGTCATTTTGAGGCTACCCTGTTCTTCTCCTCAGACTGTACAAGTGAGGCCAAACGCATTGTGTTACTGAGGCAATTTCATTGAAGCCTGTACATAATGTGATAAACTTCTCCGTGTTGACAAACATTCTTTAAGTCCAAGCGATTGAAGCAGATTCCCTTCAACCCTTTGAATACAGCAGGGCTTCCTCAAGAAAGACATACTTCTACTGTAATTCTTGACCCAAAGTCTCAGTCCAAACTCACTAAAGACTTTCTTTTGAGACTGAGACATAACACCGTATCTAAGCGTCCGATCGCAACTTACATTACTACAACAAGCTACGATCCGAAGATCTGGTGACGGATTAGTGTAACCTTTTACCCAAATTCAAAACTTATCTCTATGAGTCATATGTATTCTGCGTAACTCTGCTCCCACACAGAATAAAATCTACCAGCTTATACACTGACCGAGTATGCTGCCGGCTAGCTGTTCTTTTGGAATTATTGACAGGCGACGATCTTACCCAGCGGATGTTGGTATACTTATTATTTTTTTTATTTTTTAAGTTAAACATTGCTTTATTCGGGAAAGCTAAACGCTATTAGGAATTTTACAACACTTTAATTACCCGTATATGGAGTTTCGCTTTTTGTTATTCTCACACTTGACTTCTCCTTTTTCATTTTTTTTTATCAAAATTTTTCCATTTAACTTTACTTTGACTAAATGTTTTATTCATCGTAAAGCATCTACCTAGTAAAAGCTTATGAACTGTATTTAAGGACAATAATGTTTAACATACTGATGAAGTCAATCAACAAAGTGTAATATTTCAGAAAGTTTTTTTTATCGACTATCGTATTTTCACATATAATGGATGTGTTTTACACTACGTTGCAATTATAAGCCAGTCTGTCGGTGCAATACCAGGAAGACCCAACAGCACAACAAAAGAAGCCGAAGTCTGGTAAAATAAAGACTTTACTTCTCCTACTCCGACTTAGTGATCTTACAATTAGATGTGTAATACAGGGCGTTTCAAATGGGAGCAATTTACAAGGCTGTTCGGTGCGTAGTATGCGTTTTTTATCAATTAGCAAACTTCCCACTGGCATGTTAGCCAATTAGATATCATAAATATCACTTTCTGTTAAAAAAATGTTCATTCTTTCAGAATGTTTCTAGATAACGGATTTTGTTTCAACAGGGAAAGGCAGCAACTGAAAAACATCTTTCAAATAAGTGTCTTTTTGTTGAAGTCAGTGGGTGGAAGCGGGATTTATGAGGCAAACATATCAAAGTTTTAAAACTGTGTCAAATATTTAAGTGCGTTTTCATGTTGATTTGAAACTGCTTTGTATTGATTTCAGGAATAATATTTAACATCACGCTAACGATAATATTATTGTACCAAATTTTAAACTGAAATGGTTACTGTTAAGGAAATTCATGTATCATTTTTCAAATTCAGGATATATCATTTATCAATTTAATTGAATGAGATAATTTGCAATGCTTCTTTTAACCCTTCTTCTTGTTATAAGTGAAAGAATTTGAAGCATCAAGATCAAAATCTACATTTTGTCAAAGAATTCGACTGAAATACAGTTTTCATTGGTAGACGCCATGTTCTATTTATTGTGTAATCATTTAATATTCGTTAAGGTATTATGAGTGTAATAGAAATGCTTTAAAATTGAACAATACAGTCGTGCTATTCATGAACTTTGACTACAATTAAAAAATTATTTGGACTTCTACTGTCAGATATATATTGCTCATGTTTTCTCAATGTCATTTTTTTCCGATACCAAACTCAACAAAATTTCTCATTTTTTTTCTTTATTTTTACAAATCAAGCCCAAAAAAATACAATCAAGACATAGGTAGGTCGGTAAATATTACAATGAATGCGGAATTAATAAACAATCTTATATTCATTAATCTTCAACACTTAGATTTTAATTTGAAGACGGTCAAATAAAGACGTTTTCACAAGTATAGTAAATCGATAACACATATTTGTTGACGCAAGGGTAATACATTGTAGTTCAATATAATTATCTTCCTTGACATACCAGAATCAACATATAACAAGAAGGTGAATTATTACTGTGAAGTTATTCAGTTGAGTCTCTCTTTTTATACAACCATCAAATTGGCAATAAACCGTATATTAGTACTTAAGTATACGGTACAATCTACACAAGTATATTTTCTGCTTTAAAAAATATATAAATGTTTGTTTTTTAAAAAAAAAAAAAAAAAAAATGAACTATATTTTTCTAACTTCAAATCCGAACTTACCGATTTTTACCGATGTGTCACGAAATGTGTCGAATTTTACGGAAGTAAAACACTACGTCATTACATTCATAAAATTTTATAGGCATATATGTGTTCAGTAGGGCCCATATTTTCATTTACATGTTATTAGTTACAGTTTGAGCTCTATAACAGTAAACATGCTTATATTGATATGCACGTATTACATAAAAAAAACCTAAAATATATATTTTAATATATGTGTATAGATTTCCTGTTTTTTTCCAATCCATACCTTTATGTAATGAAAACAATGCATAATATATAATGTATATAGAGCAAAATTAGATATGTTTAAACTATATACTACATGTAAGACATAAGACATGGGTGAAAACTATAACTTACTTATATTGTATTGAATTGTTTGAGTCTTGGGTTTAACGTCCCACCGACTATGTTATAGTCATTTGGAGACTATACCTCGAGCGAGAGATATAGTGCTGCCATTCTGTGACATCACGTCGTAGACATGTGGCATGATACCACACCCAGTCACATTATCATGGCACCGAGTCAAGCAGTCCTGGAACTAACCTTTTATGGTAAGCTTCAAGCACTGGATCTATACGGTGCATATTTGATCCACCATTGTGTGCAAAATCTAGTAACGTTATAATACTAGTAAATAATTATGATAATAATGTAAGTCAGTCTATTCTATAATACAAAATATTAAATTGTATGGATTATGCTTTCAGTATTCTTTTGTTTATAAATCTTATTAAAATCTGCGAGAATATAGGTATGCAACGTTCTTCATTTATTGGAAGCTACTGATGTATTCAATGGAAAAAAATAAACATATTAAACGTATTTAATTCATGTATTTCTTTATAATCCATTCGAGAGATATCACGGACACTTCAGGATTATTTAGTTCACAGAAAATATAATTAGACACGGACTTTAAACACAATTATTTTTTTTCGGAGACTCATAGTAAAACTTATTCTTGGAATGTTACTTGGGTTTTAATGGAAAAACGAATTGAAGATTCCGAGTAATTAAATTAATGTCAGTAAAGCAGTTGTATTATATGATAATTACTCATGTGCAAAATGTGTTAATTCTCTGGCTTACCGCTAAAATCTTTGCTTTGCAATGTTTGAATTTTAATTAAAGGTATTCAGGTTTACGACCCGTTATTCCTTCATTGGCGTCAAGACAATATCTTGCAGCATTTAATGTTCTCGCCTCTGACGATGATTATTCCCAATGGAAAACTAATTGCAGTTTCGTAATAGATTCGTTTTAGATTTATATTTGCAGGAGACGAAATAGAAAGGACGTTTTCAAAGAATCACAAAAAAGTATCAAGTTTGTTTAAAAATAAAAAGAAAATTAAACAGCTAAACGAAGAAAAGTGAATTTGATAGCATGAGAAGAAATCTATATATTTACGAATTAAACATGCATTTTTGAAAACAGACCATAGAAAACATTCAGTTTATCTATTTATATAAAGCTACTATGAGTAATATGACAAGGGACAAGATTGTTGCCGTCTTTTTTTACGCTTTCTCAAACTTCCACCTAACAGCACATTGTTCCAGCAAACTGTCACATATTGTTTTGATTTAGCCAGAAAATACTAATCAATTGGTCGGTTTTTATTGAAGAATAAATAAATTGATAAACAATAATATTTTATTCATGAGTTTCAAGCAATATTAAGTTTTTATTCGATAGACTTCACATTTTAACATTTTTACTTCAATAATTCGTTAAAAGTATATATTTTGTAAAGCGAATGTGATAGTGCTATATAATTTTATCTAACGATTTTCAATGGATTACCTATAAACAAAACAGTAGATTATGTCCTGTATGTCCTGAAATTTCACTGTTTTGAACAGTGAAATTATCAGAAAAACAGCGAAATTATCAGAAAAACAGCGAAATTATCAGGAACGTGAACCCTTAGTTGATAGGAAGTGTCGTTGATAATGAAAAACGTTGTTGTTTTTTTTAAATATTTCAAGTATTAGTATACCAGTTCCTTTGATATATTTTTGTGATTAGAAGCCATATCGGATATTGTATATAGAACCCTTTATACTGTGTGAAACTCGTGAACCACTAGCTACACGTTAGAATGGCTTATAATAACAGAAATGAATCAGAAATTTCTGATTTTGAGGATGCCACTGATCAGATTTCAATCATTTTGGCTGATAAGCCCGTCAGTGCGCCAAGCCCTTCCGTTAAACGAAAGGCATCATCACTACATAGAGTACTTCTGACCAAAAAAAAAAAAACGCAATGCACCAGCCAAAATTCAGTAAACCAAGCCCTGCCAAGTCCACAACAAAATCTACTGCAAACAAGAAGTTGAATTTTCAGATATGGTTATACAACCTTTATCGATGAACTCATAAATCCTGCGATTAATCAAGTGATCTCGGGTCTTAAAAGTACGATCTCAGCTCTGGATGATTCGAACCAGAAGCTTCACGAAACTGTTGAAAAACAATGTAAGCTTCATGAGGACCAGAAACAAACAATAGACAATCAGGCAAAAATAATTGCATATAAAGACAATGAAATCGAAGAACTTGAGAAGTCCATGGAAACCCTGAAATGTGAAACCAAAAGCCTAACAGAGACACAATCACCTAGAGCAATGTAGCAGGAGAAACTCCATCCGTATAAAAAAATTAGACTTTGATCAGTCGCTATGTGAGCCTGAACTCACTAAAGTTGTGGTTTCTATTGTGAACAGTTCTATTTTGAAAGATAGGTCTGCGGGGAGAATTCTGACGACGGATGTGGAACTTTGACATCCGGCATCAAAGGGTTAGCATCTCTAACTTCTTGTCAAATTTAAATCTTATGGAACAAAACACATGGTCTTCTCTCAAAAGAAAAAAATATTACACACCACCTTGGAAAAGGTGATGATAACCGAGGACCTGACCGCAGCTAACCACATTATTATCAAGAGTCTTCTACCCATGAGGAAGAATGGGTCCATTGAGTCATTTTTGGCCTCAAATGGGAAAATTCTAGTCAAGAAAACCCCGACGTCCAGTTCGCTCATGATTAAAAATGCGGACGATCTGCACATGCTGTAAATTGAAACGCGAGCTGTTCGATGTGGTTATCTAAAATGTCTAAAACTCAGGAAAGTTTAATGGAATATGTCTTTATTTCAGTTCAAGCTAAAACACTGATATCAAAATTTCCCAGGCGCATTTAAATTTATATTATATCAATAGTATTCTGTTTCTTAAAAAAATATCTTATATATATTGAAGTAGCTGAAATGGAATTAAAACAACGATGATACTCGATTTTTCCGAACAAAAACATGGGTATATCCAAAACATCTATTTTTATCACGGACCTTTAAAAAGACTTCGCAATAAAGTCCGGGAACCAGTCTCTCCGTGTAAACTTCAAAAACATACGAACCAATTTTCAGATAGATTCAATATGCTACCAGCGGGGGAAGGCTGTATATTTTGGTTGCAATCCCACAACTACGGACTTTTTGACCTCTTGAGGACAAAGGTATCCAGCACGTTGATTTGAACGCAAAACTGCCGCATTAAAGAAATCAACAATCTAAATATATATATATATATATATATATATATATATATATATATATATAAAAGAGGTAGCTTACTTTTCATAAAAGTTGTCTTCTTTTGTGTGGAAGTGATAAATAAAGACAAACAGGAACAAAAATCACCCCCTTGTCTGAGGAATCGCCCTGACAATGCTAGAAAATTCAAAAATTGGTCGGGAAGAGATCAGACCAACAGAATCTCGCCAATTTCTCCCGTGTAAAACTATAGAAAAACTAAAGTCACAATATCAGTGTTGAATTGTATGGACAGAAACTTATGAAAGAAACAAATATACCTGAAATGAATAATTGTGCTGACTTTAAAGTCATTGTTTTGAGAAGATTTTGTGACTAAATCGAAAAAAAAAAACTTCATCAGCAATGTCACCGAGACGCTCGATAGAAACTGTAGAGAATCCGCAATTTAAACGTAGCTGAACATCGGCCAAGGTCGAGTCGCGTGAATTTTTAAAAAGGTAGAAAAAAGGCTGAATAAAATGAACAATGGTTTATATGTTTCTTTTATCAGTGTCTATCCATACAATTCAACTCTGATATTGTAGCTTTCTTTAGTTTTATACGGGAGTGATTGGCGAGATTCCGTCAGTCAGATCTCTTCCGACCAAACACGTTTTCGACTTCGCAAACTGTTGTAGCGCGAATCCTTTGGCAAGGGGTGTTTTATGTACCTGATTGTCTTTATTTATCCCTTCCACGCAAAAAAGACTTATTTTATAAAACAAAATCCACCAAATTTCAAAGGAGTTACGGCAATAGAAACGGTGGAGGAAGACCCCGAATGCACGGAGGCATCGGGGTAGAACCACCGACCTACCGCAAGCCAGCTGGAAGGCTTCCTCACATAAAAAAATCCGAATGACCCTGCCAGGATTCGAACCCACGCGGTGAGGGGCTGAGTGAGTATTAAAGTCATCGACATTACCTTCTCGGTTGTTTTCAGTGGAAGAACCTTCCGTCTAGGTCATTTTTTTAAATGGGCAGCAACGTACCGGGTATCTTTGCTTTAGGATATTATTGGACATAAATCAGCATTGATGGAAAAGCTAACTTGGTGTTATCCCGCAAAATGCGTGGGGAAAAGTTATATAAATTCTGAGTTAACTGTGGTTAAAAGGGTGTAAGTTTGTGTGTTTAAGAATAATTGACATTAAATATAAGTATATTAAGAGACCTTGCATTAACCTATGCATTTCTCTACAAAATCAGAATTTTAATCGACAAAATGATGATGATGATGATGGAATGTTATCGGAAGAAGGGAATATAAAATAAATACTTAAATGATGAATATTTATGATATCGAATTACGATGCATGATGACAAAAATTTGCATTACCTACTTTACTTTCATCAGACCATGATGATAATGTTGATACATTACCTAGTTTTTCTTTCATGATGAAGATATCAAGGGAAACAATTTGCAGGAATTTTCCTGAATTTCAAGATTTTAGTTTGCCAAATCGTTCTATATAAAACTACATATTAATTGCCAGAATCAGGATTTTCAGTGTATTTTTAATATCTAACTTTTACCTATATGATGATAATGATTATATATTACCTAGATTACTTTCTTGATGATGATGTTGATGATGACGATGATGAAAATGTTATCAGGATAAGGGGTTAAAAATAAATATTTAGTTTAATGATGTGTTTTAGAAATTATATCATTGCTAAAATAATGAAAACTTGCAATAATATGTAGGTGATGATGCCAGTTTTTTTTTTTCACAAATTATTTATGTTGAAGTGTTTACGGCGATATTGATGGTGATGTTTATATAAATATGGATATTTAATCAATCAAAGAAATATCAGCTTTATTTTGTCAGGGGAAATAAAGTTCAATGATTTATGTTTGAAAAGATAATGATTTTCATTACTCGTAAATCAGTTCCATATTGGCTGTTTTATAATACTTAAACTTTCATTTTGATTCATGCAATCACTTTTGAGGCAGTTTATGTTTATTTTTTTGACTTTCATTTTACTGCCTGAATTTCATTTAAGGTATGAGCATTCCGTCCCCTCCTTTTTTTTCCATCTACATGTTTTTTGTTTGTTCGTTTCTTTTTTTTTTTATGTGCTTCATTTCAAAAGTAAATTTTATTTCACTTGTCAAAAGTAACAGTAAAATCTTTAAATTTTATATCAGCCAATTTTTAATCCACATGAATTATTAAGCACAGATTTTGTTAATATGCTTATGTAACAGTCTGCATTGCACAGCTCTTGTAATATAATATATTTTTTTTCTCTGTGTCTCTTTTTCTCTGTAAATATGATTTTGATTTCTGTTTTAGGCTTGCAGATTTGGCTTGGTGCTACAATGGTTGGTGTCCGTGATGACGGTATTTTGTTGTAGACTCCAGGTTATCAGGTTGCAGACTCATCTGTGACTTAATGCGAAATGACATCTGTGTCTGGAGATATGCCATAGGATTGCTTAACGGTAGACATGCACTGAAGCATAGGAGTTTTAATGTTAAAATTTCAAACAGTGTTATTGATTTAATTTTGAGTCATGTTAATCTCCTTACTCGAATATTGTTTTTCAGTGATTATTTCAGAATCTTTTAGTAATAATATAGGGATAGTTATTACTTTATCATTGCTGCAATCTGGAATGTTTTGGTTATTATTATTTTAATTTAGCTGGCCTCAGAATGCCTGACTGGATCCTATACTGATACCTTTTTATTTCCATTATCTTGATTCTGGTGTTATAGATATTCGATCAAATATTCGTGATCATCTGGCCACTTATATTACAATTCCATTCTCTCATGAGATTGATCCATCATTTGAAAGATACATCTGGTTTTATGATAAAGCTAATTATGAACTATTAAATGAAAAAATACAGAATCAAGACTGGCAAGTTTTAAACGAACTAAATATAAATGAGACTTGTATTCAGTTTACCAAAATGTATATTACTTATGTAAAACAGTGTATACCACAAAAAAAAAGTTTTAATAAGGCTTGATGACAAGCCACGGTTTGATGCTTGATTAAGAAACTTTTGTAGGCTTAGCGACCGTTTAAAAAGAAAGCAGTAAAGGTAAGAGAGAAAATGATTTGCAAATATATAAATCGGTTAGAAATAAAGTTAATAAGATGAAGAAGAAGGTAAAAGAAAATTTCAAACTTAACTTAGAATAAACATTAGAGTATCTACACACTAAAGACAAAAAAATAAGGTTCTTGGAAATATATCCGTCACTTGGTTAAGAATAACAAATCCACTTCTATTTCACCACTCCATAAACATATTAATGGACAAGATACGTTTTTATTACTAACCAAAAGAAGGCAGACATCTTGAATGATTTCTTTGTATGTACATTAGATAAAAAACATGCTCAGTTACCACCAATCAATACATATACAGAAAACAGATTGTCACAATTTTATGTAAGGGAAACAGAAATAAGAGATATTATTAGTACACTTAATATAAATAAATAAAGCTTGTGGACATGATTTTATCAGTCACAAGATGTTAAAGAATACGGCACTTACAGTGTCAAAACCTTTATCTATACTTATGAATCGTTCACTAAATGAATGTATTTATGTAACATGTATGCTAATGTAACACCACTTATAAAAAGGGTGATAAATCTGATGTTTAAAAAATATCAACCAGTTGTATTACCTAGCTGCTGTGGCAAACTTTTTAAAAGGCTTGTTTTTATATACATGTACACTTTCCTGTTGGATAATAATCTATTATATAAATAGCAGTCTGGATTTTTACTAAATCATTCCACTAGTTGTCAGTTAGTAGATATATATCATCACATATGTCAGACTTTTTGCACTAAGCAATTCTCTTGTATGGTCTTCTGTGACATTTCTAAAGCATTTGATAGAGTATGGCATAAAGGCCTTTTATATAAACATTTTCTTTTTTTCTTAACCACTTTATTTTCCTCGTCATAGGAGCAAAAGGGTCGAGGCCATCCCCGTTGCTCTGTACAATACAACTGCATATAATTATATTTATATAAACATACACGTAAATTACATTAAATGCAATATTTAATTTCTAACTTTGAGCTAATTAGTAAAAAAGTGGTAGTTTAAATTCTATAATAGAAGTAGAACAAACATTGGAAGAAGAAGAAGAAGAAGAAGACGTTTCCTTTCCTACATAGAATTATAAAGCAATACAAAATCTATAGCGGTATACTTATTTGAGTCCATACAACATAAGTAAAGTAAAGCATCTGTACCTTATTATGTCCGTGTTGAAATACTGTTTAAGATTTAAACATTATCTAATGAGTTTATATTGCTTAGAAATTGTTTCCACTGGGAGTCAAAGCGGTTCCCATCCTCTAATTTTAAAAATGTGTTGGTGTATATTGTGTATTGTTGTGTAATATAAGGTACAGCTAAAACATACGTTGGTTAAAGTTTAATAACCCTTTTGTGATATAAGATATTTTTAGTAAATAATATAAAAGATTTTCCACCATACCTGTGTCGTTTAATACACCAAATAAGAAATCTACTTTCCCTATATGTGCTATTTTTTATTTATTGTTTTGCTGTGATCTTTTTTATAATACTCTGGCTTAAGTGACATTCCTAAGTAGATGAACAATAGTTTCTCTATCAGTTTTTCATAAAGAACAAATACCACTATCTAATAATTTCATTTTGTTAAGAAGGTCTTTTCTTCCAAGGATTCTGTGTTTGATTCTAATCTGAAACCATTGTAATTTCTAGGAAATCGCATTCATAAAAGGATGTAAATAGATCTTTTCCCAATCAAGTTTTGCTAGTTTTATTTTTAATTCATTTTCCCATTTTGTTTGACTTGTTGGAATATCCGAATTGATATTTAGATTGTTATATATTGTTTTAGCACCGGGTGATTAATGGTGATAATATTGGTTTATATTGCTGTATTGAAAGTTTATCTTGCTAAATATTACTTCTATTAAGAAATTTTTTTGTTGCTCTGACTAATCCCTGGTAATGTGTGAAGTTAATTGTAAGTTTATAAGTAGCCGAAAGTGATTCCATCCGTAATAGTTATAGTTTGCCATTTACCACCTACACTGCAAAGTCTTTTAACCACGTAAATTTTAGATCTGAAATAAATGACTTCAAATTTACCATTTTAAGACCACCTTCATTCTATTCTTAAACCACAATATAAGTTTTAATTTTGTTAACACCATTCCATACAAATTCAAGAAGTAAACCATTTAGACGTGTAATAAGTTGGAGAGATGGATTTAGTAAGGACATAAACAAGTGGTTAATAAGAGTAAAATTAAGTTTTTTCGCAACAGTAATTCTACTTATTCTTCTCTTCTTATGTGATAAAACTGAAATCATTTTTTATGCTCAACGAAGGTGACGCATATAGTCGCCGCTTCGTCCGTCCGTCCGTCCATCCGTCCGTTCGTCCGTCACACTTTCCTTGTCCGGACTATTTCTCAGGAACTAACGGCTTGAATCAACGAAACTTTATGGGAAGCTATATTACCAAGAGGAGATGCGCACATCGTCAGCATGACCCGGTTCCTAAATTTTTCAAAGACCCCTTGCATGATTCTGTCCGGGCTATTTCTCAGGAACTAATGGCTTGAATTCAACGAAACTTTATGTGAAGCTTTATTACCAAGAATAGATACGCATATCGTCGGCGTGACCTGGTTCCTCAATTTTTCACAGAATTATGGCCCCTTGACTTTTCGGCCTATAGTTCATGTTGCATGATTATTGACCGGGCTTTTTCTCAGGAAATAAAAGCCTTAATTCAACGAAACTTTATGGGAAGCTTAATTACCAGGAGTAGATACGCATATCGTCAGCGTGACCTGGTTCCTCAATTTTTCAAAGAGTTATGGCCCATTTATTTTTCGGCCTATAGTACATATTGCATGAATCTTGTCTGGGCTATTTCTCAGAAAATAATGGCTTGAATTCAACGAAAATTCATGGAAAGCTTTATTACCAAGAGAAGATTTGCATATCATGGGGGTAACTTTGTACCTCAATTTTTCACAAAGTTATGGCCCTTTGACTTTTATGCAAACGGTATATCTAGTATGATTCTTGTCTGGGCTATTTCTCAGGAACTAATAGCTTGATTTCAACAAAATTTTATATGAAGCTTTATTACAAAGAGGAGATGCGCATATCTTCGGCTTGACCCAGTTCCTACATCCCCCCACCCATTGACCAAGGTCTTATTTGTAACAATGACGTTCTTCGGGGAGCATCTGTCAGTTCTACTGACTTTCTTGTTTTTCTAATGTTGGGTTATAATTCAATCAATTTGTCTAGATCTACACGAAAGAGTACTCCTAGCATCTCAAAGTGTTGTTGATTCTAGTTAAGTTTCAATATTGTCTTTATACTGTCAGAACTATATTTCATTTTGCCTATCCATAATATCTTGGTCTTATCAAAGTTCACCTTTAAACCAGATCTTTTTTGGAAGACAAGTCAGTGTACATAATGTATTATTTAGAAACTCCTCTGAACCGTCTTTGTTTATTCTTGTATTATCGGCAAACTGAGATAATATATGTTCTACATCATTTAATTTTAATACCCTTTATCCTTTATTTGTTGTCTTATACTAAGGGATAAAATTTCTGCACTTAAAATAAATATATAACATGCCAGTGGACCCCCTTGCCTACCTCTCTGAATGTGAAAAATTTGGAAAAGTAACCACATTGAGTAACAGTTGATTGAGGATCATTGTATAGAATATTTAACCAGTTCTTTATGTCTGGCCTAAAATTTAAGACATTTTATAGATAAAATTCTAAGAGAGTAAGTCGAAAGCCTTTTTAAAATCTATCAGAAGGAGCAACCCCGAGATATCTTCAGTGTATTGCATAATGTCATTTTATTAATCTAATATTTTCTCCAATAAATCTGCTTTCTATAAATCCTGTTCGATCTTTATTTATTAGTTTATAGTTTATCTAAATATCTCTTTAATCAATTAGCTATACAACCCGACCTAATTGTATAGACAGTGTTTAAGAGAGTTATAGGCTTCAATTTTTTAACTGTTTTGGGTTTATTTCATTTCGGTATGCAAGTAATAATACCGTAATACCTTGTGTCTGATTTACAACTAATTGACCAGATTCAAATGTATGGTTCAATGACTGAATAACAAAAATGCAAATTCTTTTCCAATAACCCCTTAAAAAATCTGCAATGAAACCAGAGGTACCCGGACTTTTGTTATACGACATAGTTTTTTAAAACAAATGACGCTTCTTGAAGACTTATTGGACCTTCAAGATCACTACTCTCTTTTTTGATAACCTTTAAATGCCAATGAATGAATCATCTATAGGAGATTATTTACTATTTTGTTTAAATAAAGCATTTTATTAAAGTGTGTTACTCGTATTTCATTTAAAATTTTGTTTGTTTTGAAATGACATCATTGTTTCTTTAAGAATTGAATTGATACATTTTGAAGCATAATTATTTTGTTCTAATTTACAAAATAATTGTGTTGGTTTTCACCTTCCACTGTCCATTTGTTTTTGATCTAACAAGATTGACTTTAGTTTTAGTTTTTCATCTTGATTATTCCAAGTTAACCCCTAAGTAATTCTAATTGACTAATATTTTCGCTACCTAGGCTTTTCTCAAAATTTTCAAAATTTTGATGTTATTTTTATTTCTCTATCATTTCTAACCTTTTTAACATATGTCCCATAAAAAATCGCTTTTCCTCTTATCGCCATTTATAAAGTCCCAAGAAATAACTGATCACTAATTTAAAATTGAAGTTGTTCATCCGGTATAGTTTGGATGATATCAAGATTGTAAATAGGAAAAGCATATTGCTTTTTTACATCATCAATAATATTATTTATAGTATTTATATAATTTATGACATACAATAATGAACTATTGTATTTCCAGTAACCTTATCCACGCGAAAAATTATTAAAAAGGCTAATTCTAATATAACAATAGAGTGCTCCGTCTGGAGACTTGGTTTTACTGATCTGCTTCCCATGTTTGCGAAAATGGTCTGAGAAATTAGAAAATACTATCTAAGCGTGCCTGCTAAATTGGTCTTGTTTTACGCCATGTATATCTTTTTAATTCTAGATACTTTTCACAGAATGGATCGATATATTCATTTTTCTTTATTATTTTCAAAAGTTCATCTCTTTTTTGTTATTTAGATGTTTATAATTATAATAGTCTAAAAATGGATCTTGAACAAGGTTGAATTCATTACAAATTACATCTGCAATGCCCATATCCTGTATTGTTTTGAATAAACTGACGTAAAAGAGCGGGTTATAAAGAATTATATAAACTTTCTGTTAATGGTATTAGTGGAAACCTGTTAAAATGGTTTAATAGTTATCTTAATTATAGGTCCTAACATGTTGTTCTCTAAAATGTTCTATCTAGTTTTTAGTCAACAAATGCTGGCGTTCCTCGAGGATCCGTACTCGGGCGGCTTCTTTTCCTTAATTATGTTAATGGTATTGCAGATAATTTACTTAGTTTACCTAGATTATATTCAGATGGCAGCCCTCTGTTTTATTCGCTTCCTCTATTCAAGATACTGAAGGTATAATTAATCATGGTCTAGCAGTATATCGAAAAGGGCTTAGTCCTAATACGTGTTTTGTTTAATCCACCCACCACGTCATTAGTAATATGTTGTTTATGTTATAATTTGGAGGCTTAGGAAATGCTGCTAAGTTGTTTATATTTATTTAATTTCCTACGCATGATTGGTTGGTTAATGATTGGTTAAGTTAAGGGGTTGTTAACGGCATAGTTCCAAGACGCAATGGTTTAAAACTAATGAGAAATATGTAGGAGTAATTTAAGGTATAACCGTACTTTATAAAGTAAAAAGGTCGGCTTGCAGACAGTAAATATACCAGAAGCAAAGTTTGAGTTTATTTATGTCGATTAAGCCATTGAGGTTTGGCTTCTCATGATCCGCAAATTCACCTAAATCAAAAAAAATATTTTTTGTCAGATTTACATGCAACAATTTGAATTTATTTGAATTTAAGCTTAGCCAAGACTAAAATTTTGACAGGAGCTTGTTTTGTTTTTTTGTTTTTTTTTTGTCGTTAAAGACGGTTTGATATGCGGTAAATCAAGGATCAACCATGGTTTGATGTAATTAGGTGCCCGCTTTCCATTGTTTAAGCATACTGATTTTTTGGATGATATTGTTTTTCCTTACTAGATGTAACCTTACTTAAAAGGTGCAAAGTAATTTGAGTCTTTATTTAGCAGTTTTGAGAATGTATTTTCAAAACTCTGTGCAGCCTTTCATGGCATATTTCAATATATTTAGGCAACATTATCATACCGTTTGAGGCGGCGTGCAATCATAAATGAGCTTTTTATGGCATACTTTAGATTTTTGTTGCATTATTTGGTTTCATGTGGTATATTAAAGCCTTTATTGAAACCATTTTGTCTTTAAAGGATTGCTGTCGAAGTACGCCCTTGAACAACAATTTTAGTTCGACTATTCGAAGACTAAGGAGGGATATTCTATCCACCGAGCGTCTGCGTCGACGTTGCTGTAACGGTTAAGTTTTTCGTACCACCTTACTTTATTACTTAACCCCTTAAGTTCTTGTTTTGAAACTTGGAGTACTTATTTATGACCAGGAATACTTGTTTCAGACCATCACCTGCACCTGTAAGCAAGAATATAAAACTCTGTCATGGATTTTCGCTAAATCACGCCATTTTCTCACTAAGAATCTCATATATTTTTTGTACTACCTTACTTTTTTTCACATATTTCTTTATTGCTGTAAAACCTGGAATGTTTGTTTATGACCATTACCTCCACCTAGAGACAAGTATGGATAACTTCGTCATGAATTTTTACCAAATTATGCTCTTTCATCGAATTAGATTTTGGTTTGCATACCACCTTATTTTTCCTCGGTTTAGTTTTTCGTTTTACATCATTTTTTACTAAATATTTTGTGGTATTACTTAGAAATTTGGTTTACTTTGTATATAACTATTTCCTCCACCAGTTAACACGGATACATAACTCTGTCATTGATTTTGTTGAAATTATGCCCCCTTTTTTACTTAGATTTTTGCATACCATCTTTTTTTCACTGAGATTTCGCTTTGAAACTTGGGATACCTATTTAATGCTCTTGTTTACCTTTTGATAATACAGAGGTTCATAATTTGCCTATTACTGTATTTTTTTATTGACAACCACTGAAATAGTCGAGAGCGCTGTCTTATGGACAGCTCTTGTTTTATGCCCTGTTTCTCAAGTGATTTAACTAACATGATGGGCGTAAGAAGCATGGAACAATGCCAAAGGTTTTGTCAAAGTTCAAGAACTCTAATGCATTACCTCCCACTGAAGAGCATCCATATATTGGCTAGAATAGCTGCAACCTGCTTTGAAATAGAGAATTATGGGTTCGTACTCCAGTTAAGTCAACTTTTAGGCATTCTATTTTTCTCATTTGACATAATTTCTGTATGACTAAAATCATACTTAGAAAAAGTAAAACATATTATTTTTATTTATTTTTGTTTGTAGTACTTAAGTTAATGTATTAAAATAAAATTTTAATACTTTATTCACTTACTGATTATAAAATTCTTAACGCTGTGGTCAAAGTTCAGGGTCGAATTCCACCAATTCTTTGCGCTAACTAAAACTGAAATACTTAATGGCAAATTTCACTAGTTGTGCTGTGCATACCCTAATATTTCATTTCTTTAGAAAAAGTGTAAGTTATTAAGTGAATAATTCATTTCTGATGAGTTTAATTTTTCATAAAATAGCAATGGCGAAATGTGTATCTATCTAGCTTAAGAATTTAAGTATTACTTTAATAAAATTAAATGTGACATTTTTGAAGCACGTCCCATATTTTTCTACAGTACGCGTTTAATCATTTGTACGTATGTTTATAAGAATAATTACAAAAATACATTTTTATCAAAAACTAAGTATAATACAATTTGGACAAAAAATCAAGGATATGACAAATCTGTCTTGTTTCGATAAAATATATATTTTTGTCTCGGCAAGGAATTTTTCTGTAAATTATCTAGAAATTACATCATGAAAAATATATTTTTGTACTTTTAGTCCTTTTTGTATTTTGGCGTTAAGCTAGACAAAGCCTCACATGCTTGATTTGAATGAAGACAATTTTCAAACTGAAATATTAGAAGATTATCAATTTGGGCCTGATGCATTGCAAACGGAATGAAAGATGGTCATACTGTGAGTTATCACATTTATGTTTTTTATGCGGGTTAACTGGACTACAGCTCCGTCAATTAGTTTCTGTGACGCTCCCTGCATTGACAAGAAATAACCGAAATAATACTAATAACTGAAATGCATTGAGATGTATTTACAATTACAACATATATCATAAATGGGGGATTTAGAAATTCTATGTCTTTTTGGCTTGATTTCTCAATAAGAATTTTAACCATAAATATTAATATCCCTACATTCAAATCACTTGCCGGAAATTGTCCAAATAAATTGTCAAAACTGGTATATTTGAGTGACGTTTGACTTAAATTTCCGCTTAAAAGAACTTGATTAAAAATACACAGAAAAAACTTACTCATGTTTTCCATATAATTATATATGATTTGAACTTTCACGGATAAAAGATAAATTAAATTGATTTCTTTTTTTTTTCTAAATCTTGGAGTGTTAATTTCTTCCATAAATTACTCGAGATTGTTTGTGGCGAATATTGCTCTAGTATGTATGAATAGATGTAAAAATCAATTTTCAGAATAAAGAAATCAAATAAATAGTAGTTAAAATCATTGTTATTATTTAAGTAACATCTTCAATATTTTCCTTTACTTATGCTAGTAATTAAAAAAAAAACAGAGACTGTTTACCCAATATCTCATTTACGAAGTATTTTGTGGAAAATGGTGTGCTAATAATTTGCTAGTATCTAGCCAAAATGCATTTATGAATACATTTACACTGAAATACCTACAAAATCTTTTACATTGTGTTTAACAGTCCATCTAACAGTAATCATGGTAGGAGTAGTATGACTGGAACAGAGATAAACACTGCATATATTTCCTTAGCACATTCATTAGCAATGAAGAACGCAGATAGCATCAAATGCTTTCAAATCTTGTAGCTCATAAGAAAACGCAGAAAGTAAATTATCTTGAAACGAAATTTCATGATTAACTTAAAATGAAAGGGCGTGTTTGCACTAATACATTCAAATATCATGATCTCATTGATATTTTGAGACGATTGTTATCTCAAATCAGATGAAATTTCAGATTATTTTTTTAATTGAGAAGAAAATGTATTAACAAGTATTCTAGATAACATGTTTATTTTTATTGATTTCAAATTATATATTGTTTAACAATTGATGATTATATATCAAGTAAATAGTAACTTAGAATTAAATAAATGATATACAGTTTAGATATATATACTGACAATTTTAAATCAATATATTTGTATCGCAACTGCATTAGTGCTCAGGTTAATATGAGAATATATTTCTGCAAAGATGCGTGAAAGTGAAAACAAATGTTCACTTGATAGATTGTTCCATCTCTCGTCATAACGACAGCTACTATGTAACTATATTTTATTAGATTAATAAATGTTTTGTATTTGGGTAACATAGGTATTTGTCTGTGACTTGTGACTGGCATATAATGAAATAGTAAATGAATCAAAGGTTTCAAAATATTGCTAGTACGAGAGGTTATACAACAATACGTGGACTGTCTTAGTTTCTTTTTAACGGTAACTTAATCACAATGTTTTTTATCCATATTAATTTGGATGTATTCTCAAAATGTGTTAAAAGTTTAATTACGATATGTTAATAAATAGCGTTGTTATTGTGTTACGAAAAACGCATATAAGCGGTAAGCGGCGCAACCTAAAATTCAAAACCATAATTCACTTCAAATTCAGTATAAAACTTAAATTTGGAGATAAACTTCAGCGAAACGACATAAATTTAATCAATTACGTCAAACACATCGGTTGCTTCTTATTTTGGTGTCGATTTCGTGAATCTACGGCAAAAACATGAGTAAATAATAATACGGTACAGTAAAAACATAAACACATGACAGATGCGGCAAAAACTGAAAATCGCGCCATTATCAAGTTTTGCTATAATCTCGGCATGACATCAACTCAGACACTTCAAAATATGAAGCACGTCAACCAAAACAGTTTCACAATATTTCGTTTTAATTTAAAATGACACAGCAGATTCACCGGGGCTAGAAGATCTGCAAGAAGACACATTGCGAGTCCGGAGAATGGTAGTCAACGCAAAGTATTTTACAACGCCAAGACGTGATTAAACATGGATAGGAATATCTCGTCTGCGCGTCAGGCAAAAGGAGGCCCGGACTTCGAATCAGCCACTCTTTACTACATGACAGCTCGCCTGTGCACACATTCCCAGACATTCTCCTGGAGCTACCGCTGATGGAGTTAGGGAGAGTGCCCCATCCTCTGTATTCCTATGCGTTTCGCCATATTACCGGGTATTTTATCTCAACTGTACGAGTTTAAATTATTGATTTTAATAATAAGAAATAAGCATTAATTATGGCCATAGTTATTATAGTATTATATATTGTAATAATGATAATATAATGATATTATTTCAACTGAAAGTGGAAAAGCGAGTTGCGGTGTAGAGGTTCGAGTCAGTGGCTGATTTGCTTAACAGTACACAACAGATTATTTCAAGCCTGGGCAGGACGTGGTTCACGATCACATGGTTCACCGCAACAAGCGATGTATGAAAGCTAATAGTGAAAAAAAACCCAGTAAAATACGCTAGGGTATTTCACTGTTATTTTTAATAAAAAAGTTGACGTTGACGTCGTATTTGTAGACTGCGCCAGAAGCGCGATGATGTGTGTGTGTGTGATAAGGTAAGTATATTTATAATAATATAACTTTGAAATCTTAATGTAGTAGTTCTAAATAAAGGGTGTTATACCCCAGTTCCGATCACCGACGGAGAATACCCGTTGCCCCTATTTTATCAAGTTTACACGAGTATCTGTGTCACGGATATATATTTCAGGATACACTCGTCAGACATGTTCATGAGCATACACTCGTTATTATCTCTTACTTTGCGTGGTTTTAGTGATCATCAAGTAGTTGATTAATATTCATAAAAACGAAGCAATACCATTGTATATACGGAGATAATAGCCGAATATATAGCGAAGGTTCCGAGGATGGTTATTCCAGCGTTCCGTCGTGTTAAAGTAATTTGTCACGTTGTATGTCAGTCCATTTTTGACCAAACACTTTAAAGAACTGTTCTATGTTTTTTAGTAAGAGAAAAGAAAATAGTTTGACCTTGCTCAAAAGATATCTCTATCCTGGTTCCAAAGCCCATATTGTGAGCCAAAACTAACTAATTTTTTATGCAATACGCGGAAATTATATGCTATAATTGGATTACCATTTTCATTTTATTTTCTATTGTTATTGCGTGTATTACTAAAATGAAAACTGTTTTAAAAAATTTAAATCTGTATATTCATACTCTGCCATATTTGTCTGGAACGACCATGAAAAATCAATAATTTTTGGTAATGAATTAACACACTCATTGATAATCTATCACTGGTTTTCATATTATTTTCTCACGTTAGAAGAATAAGGAAAAACATTTGCGTGTATGTATTTTTCTATTAATAAATGTACACCTTTTCCGCCTTTTTCAGAATGGAAATTTTACCTATTTTATTTAGTTTTGTTTTCATAAGTAATGAGAATTACTCATACATATTGGGGAGCATTACTTAACCCATTCATAAAGAGTGATAGTCAATGATATAGGTGAACGTAACCAACTGGTATAGGTGAGAAATCAAATTTAATTAAGTTAGCATTACCTTTTAATTGGCATTTTTCAGGTGAGCTAAATTAAAATGTTAACATTGTAAGAACTTTTAACATTATTTAGCGAGTTCTGTTCTCCCAATTTCTTGAACATTATTCACCCTCTTTAGTGATTAATGTTTCTAACCAATTAAATGTAAAGTACGCACCTTTTTAGTGAGTTTTGATCACAAAAATATATGAACAATACTCACCTTTTGAGTCATATTCACATAATTATATGAACAGTTTACACCTTATTTAGTGAGTACTGTTTATTCAATAATCTTGCACTGATTTTTTTTAATATTCATTTCACGAAATATAAATTTCAATTTCAGTTTGTACTGTTCACCTAGTTATATGAACGGTACACATCCTATTCAGTGTGTACTGCTCATCCCGTTTTATGAACAGTAATCACTCTATTCAGTATGTACAAATCAGTGTTCACTCAATTGTAGGAAAATACCTAACCTATTCATTGTGTACTTTGTACCGAATTAGTTTCTTAGATATGTGAGCACTTCTTCGTCAAAGTCTCACCTTATTCAGTAAGCAATGTCATCTTATTGAATTACTACTGATAAATTATTTCAGTAAATAATGATCGATAATTTTAGTGACTTATACTCACATATTTGAGCGAATAATGTTCAATGATTCCAGTTAGAAATACACACCTTAATAGTGAATACCTTTTCCAGCATGAAATGCTCCCCTATTTCAGTTAATAATGAATATTTTTTAGCGAGTAATGCCCACTTATTCGAGTTATCACCAGTTTGAGTTTATAATGAACACTTTCTTCAGTTTTTCAGTGAGTAACGCTCAACAATTTGAGTTTATAATGAACACCTTCTTCAGGTTTTCCGTGAGTATACTCACCAATTTGAGTTTATAATGAACACTTTTTCAGTGAGTAATATTCATCTATTTCAGTGCGTATATATAACTTTAAGTATATGCATTGCTGAAATCAAATATAAAATATAGTAAGGAGTAAGATGTTTATTAGGCTTCAACATACCAAAGTGGTTAATAATGGTACGGTATATCTTCCTTGCTTGACGCTCAGCATATTAGGGTAGATCCAGGACTGGTTGGCCCGGTGTCAGGATAATGTGACTGGATGTGGTACATGGCAACACTATATCTGTCTCAAGTAGACCTAATCTCCAAATGACTGAAATACTGTCGGTGGGACGATAAGCCAAACAAACATACTTGCACTGTACCATAGGGATTCACTAGTAAAGATCCAGGTACACTTCAGTTGTTGGTCCCCTACCGGTGTTTACACCAGAGGGGACTATAGGTTGGCTCTCCGTCTGTCCTTCCTTCCGTCTGATGTCCGGAAATCTGGATCCCGCGATAACTTAAAAACCGTTTAAGCTAATGTTATGAAACTTGATATATGAATAGATGACCATATGGAAATTCTGCACATCACTTTGTTTTTATTTTCTCGGACCAATATTCTGGTTGCTATGATAATGGAATAATGGATAATGGAAAAAATGCGCCTCATCGGTAGGGGACTCGTGTGTTGCGTACAACACTAGTTAATTGTTCAAATGGTCCTCATTGATGTAAATACCATTCAAACAAAATAGGATCTTTCTATACTTTGCGTACTAGTTTTTGTCGCTGCAACAGTTAGTCATTCTAATTACTGGTGGAGGAAGACCCAGTAGAACTACCGACCAATTACAAACCAGCAGCTGAAGTTGAATGTTCAATTTCACTAGATATGATAGGAATTATTGAGATGTAGTATGCAATGAAGTGTACAGAAATGATTGTACCTCTCTATTTTTTACCTAATTAATGTAGACCAGTGTGTGTGGTGCCGTCCATATATGGAAATACCTTTATTAATATGCATATCTCAGGACAACTGTGAAAAGTTCAAAACAACTATTTATACATTTTTTTCCATTTTTAAAGTGATGGACAATAAGTAGATATAAAGTAATAAAGGTATGTGAAATTCTAGGCCCTAACATCTTATATCAATGAGATACATCTTTAATGTTGCGTTTAGTTATGTACATCACTTAGTTAGTTTAGTGATATAGTCAAACCTCTGTCTGTGTGTGTGTGTATGTGTGTGTGTGTGAAATAAACCTTATAACATTAATATGCATATATTCCCGATATTTTCAGTGTTATTTGCTTATATGTTCCAACACGCCATATCGAACTTTCAGGCTGATATTCCAAATGGTTTTTATGCTACTTAAAATATCCACTCATTTTTAGATAACCCCTCGTACTTGAAACTTATTGTCTTTTACTATATCACTATAGTGATCGTTTCCTTTGAAAACTACCTTTTAATCATCATGAAAAAGCTCTTACAATAACACCTCATCATTAAAATGGGTGGAATTTACAGCAAAATTAATTTTTCATCTGGCAATCCCTGCAAACATAATTACATGTGTGGGATCGAACCCTATCAGCATTTTATCTGGAAGACTAGTTTCCATTCAGCAATGTGTAACCTTGTAACACCCTTTTGAATCGAACAGAA
Source organism: Solen grandis (assembly GCA_021229015.1). Lineage (NCBI taxonomy): Eukaryota > Metazoa > Mollusca > Bivalvia > Adapedonta > Solenidae > Solen > Solen grandis. The sequence continues at coordinate 38,898,159 of CM037787.1, forward strand.
AAAGTCGATTAGGACAAATTTAGCATGTGATCAACCCTTTTCCACCGTTCATCTAGTTGTTTTACACAGGTTAATAAAGCATATTACACTTTCATGGGGATATCAATTTTAATGATTGCAGAAGAGTTCGCAGATAATCAAAAACTTCTCGTTGGCTATTTTAGAGAATATGCCTTGTCCTAGTGGTATCGTCTTTATTTAATGCAAGAAACAGAACGAAGAAAAAGACAACCTTAGATTGATAGAAAATGATGTTAAATGACAGAATAATGCTATTTAATCAATTGTTAAAACTATCTTTGGAAATAATGATCAGAGCTATAGTGAAGAGGTGTGACGAGTTCTTCTGCAGTGAGATTGAATAATTATTGAAGTTAAAGTCACTTGTTTTAAATAAAATGTATTCCTTAATATTGGTTTATCTATGAACATTTTATATCAAAGAACATGGCTGTAGAGTTTAACCCTTCACTTCATGAATATCCATTTACAAATATATGACTCAATGTATAATAATTTAATGAACTCTGAATTGGTATATCAAGTAATGGTATTGTCATTCCATGCAAACTGTGTAGTATCAGAGGAACAATATTTGTATAAACGAACGGAGGAGACCCTGCTGTGTTTGCAAAGCGTCAAAGCGAGTATATATATATATATATATATATATATATAATATATATATATACTGATTTTCAGTATAACGTATGACTGGTTATAAGATATAATATTATCTATCAATCATTATACTTCGTGTAATCGATAACATAGGAGTATCATACAGTATGTTGAATCACATAGTTAAAGCAAATGTTGAAAGAAATACGTAATGATTTATATAAACAATGCATAATATGTACAGAAATTGTTTTTATGACCAAAACATTTTAGATGGTACAAGAGGTTGTTAAGATTGCATTATTTAAAATAAGAAATAAGGTTTTACTGTAAATGAATTTTCTTATTTTGTTGACTGAACTGATAACCTGTGATTTTGATAAACATGCAAGTTTGAACCAATTTACTGATTAAGAATTTTCAGACTAAATCATACCAATTCTGAATACAGCTCGACTTCTTGTTAAGATACCAACAAGTACAACAAAAAAAGCGAATGGTGTAGGTAAGGCAAAGTGACCACTCTAGATTCAGTATGTGTAGCAGTATTGATTAACAAAATGAGAAAGCTTAGACTCAAACATTTTGTTCAATACAAAATATGTTACATGATGATTTTAATTTAGTTCGTCAATTCTCTTTTAAATAATTCAGTAGGGTAAACAATTTCTCACAATATTGCAAAAGGGCGTTGGCAAAAAAACAAACAAACTTTTGCTTCACCAAATTGTTTATCTGATAACCAAGACAATATCTTAATGGGAAGATATTTTCGCGTACGAAACCTGAATTCTATTGTTTTATCATAACAGACCACCCTTTGACACGATTTTCATAGTGTTCCATGTGTTTGCATTTGCAGTGTAAACTTCACCTGAAGCATATCTAAAAAGTGGTCATATTAATTTATCACTCTTTTCTGTTGCTGAAAAATTCTAGAGGGAAACAGAAAAAAAAATGCGATGACTGACATAAAACAATATTATAATTTAACAGTTTAGGTAAATATAGACGACCACTAAAACTGTCGTTGACATGCAAAAAAATAACAGAAACAAAAACAAACAAAAAAATCATAAAAAAAAAAAACCAACAACAAACATTGAAGACAAATAGCCTGAATATTTCTTGAATTCATTTTCACTACGTATTAGTATCACTTATGACTTATTCATCTGCTTATATTGTTTTTGCTGTTGTTACTTTTTTATTTTGCCGAATGTCTGCACATATCTTACTGAATTTCCAAGTAAATTGGATGATTAGTCTTTGAGAACGCAGAAACATTATGCTAAGTAAAGGCTTCACGAATTCGGGATTTATACAGATCGAACAATGAATCAGAACGGATTAGTTTGAATTGTATTTTCATCCAGTATCAGTTTAAACTTTTATAAAAATGCATGTCACGAAATATCCATTGTCCATCATTAATACAATTTATATAAATGTCTCTTACATGTGTCTATCAATAAATAAGAAACACGTATTTCAAATTGCCGTTGTAAATCCAAATCAAATAAAACAGATGTAAAAATATGCATATGAACACTATATTTCTTTAATACTTATTCAGTTTGATTATGATTGGAAATCATAAACACCTTAATTATATTATCTTTTATTATGCATGCTTTTATTTTAACTGAAATAAAGTCATGGTATAAGACCTAGAAACAAAATATCCCGTGATGCTCATGAGATTTTGCAACAAACGCTATCGAGTAAACATATTAATTTTATTTAATTAAATTCAGTATTAAAATCAATTTACCTGGACTTTGGTTTTATTTCAACGAATTTTTTCCATGATTAGATTTTTATTTAATTCAAAACTTCCATTCAAGCATATGGCAGATGCTTTAATATTGACCGCTTAAATGTATTTGCATAATTAAGTGAGAAATAGTTAGCAAAGACCATTTATTATTAACGTGAATTTTTGGAAAAAAAATTCTTTGAGAAATTAGATCATCTCAGATGCATTATTTTGTAAATTAATATAAAATATATAGTTTATTAAATAAGCTAAAAGCTTTGAAGATAATTAAGAATAAGCTATATATATATATATATATATATATATATATATATATAATACTGCCTGACTTAGTCATTTATAATTTTGATTTCACAAACCTAAACAACTGCTTACTTATCTTTTTTTATTTTCTACAACTTAAAGAGATAGAGTGATATATATTCAATTAGTGCTTTGCAAAGTATTTCCAAATTCAATATCAATTATGACTTTACATTAAATTATCTTCAAACTCTACACGTATTAATATAAAATCATAGGTAACAAAATGCGGTAAAGAAATATTTTAACACTTAAAGTTTTAATGATTAAATATCAACCTACGTATTAATTGTACATAACAATTATTAGCTCTGTGTAAACATATATTGTTTTTAATACCACCGTTGCAAACACTAATGCTTAAGTTTCAAAAGTCAGAAAATGTAAGAGAGTTTTGCATTGCAGTTCAACATAATAAATCACTACTGTTATTTTTTAACAACAAATAAAAAAATCGATATTTATTAATTTATCCAGGGTACAGGCCGTGGTCATTTGCAGGCAGGTTGGTGTTTTGTAGCGGTAAAACCAATTACTGAATCATTATGTATGTTTAAAAGATAATTGAGGGACGTTTTTATTCTATAGCATTCAGATTTAATATTTGCTAATGAACCATGACGATTATGCCTCGCAGTGCGAAAACCTATCGTTCTTCTTCTGTTGATTTTTTTAAAGTTTTCGCACCTCGCTATTTTTTTTGTACACGCCCTGAGCGGCCAGATGACGAAAGCTACAGTTATGAAATTTAAGACATGCAATCACATGTCGAACCTGTGCCCAATGGGTCAAAATTTTCTCTTTCTGATTCAGCCACTAGTGTAAGTTCTTAAAAAGCTCTTTTCAGTGATATTTAGTTTTTGAAGATCGGACTTGATTTAGTCATTTTACGGCACTCAAAGTTTTGATCCTTTTTAGAACAATTGTAAATCAGTTTTTATGCTTCAGATTGTGATATATAAAAAATAGAATGTTTCACTAGTGCGACTTGTATACTTGACTGAACCATTTGCTGCATTGCTAGGTACCTAATGGTAGAAATTTACTCAATTTTGTTTTTCAGTTTGCCGCTAGGGGGCGTTTGGTTTGAAATCCCATTTTATAACTAAACAAATTGAAGTCTGATTTTATGCGATTTTTTGTTTCTGTTCCTTGGTGACGACAATTTGAAACGACACTCAAAAATTAATGCGATGAATCATGAAAATGATAGTTATTCAATGAATTATTAGTTCGCAATAATGTTGAGTGTCATGTCGCATTCTCGTGTGTTATTTTATACTGTTGTGTGTCATTTGCAATTGTTGTTTATCGACTACAATTGTCGTTTGCCGCCACCATAGAGCAACTCACACACCTCTAACGTGGCACTAACTAAATTCCGTAAAAAAAGTTTTCAAGTTTGCGAGTACATAACTGACATGTAATACTAAAAATATTCTATTTGGTAAAATAAGTCTGCTTAAATATTGCGACAAAAATGTTTGAAACAGTAGTGTTTGTTAACAGTATTCAACAAGCCAGTGAACGAAGCAATTTGCTTTTCGAATCATGCGACTCGTGAACTGAATGGTATTGCTTTCGCGAATACCGATGATATCGCTATAGCGATTCTTGTTTTTCTTTTTTTTATTTCTAACTGGGAATAAACCATCTTGAATACCTCCTTACGCATATGTAACCTACTAAATTCTTTTAAGTTGAGACCTTTAATTTCTTTGAAGTATTTAACGTATGTGATGATAAAACTATCTTAATGTTAATAAAACTATGATTACCACAATAATCGCTTTTTACTATGTTAATAGATTTATGTAAACCATTCATTTCTCCATTAACAGAGAGGCCAGATAATCATCTGTGTCTTTAAATTACTTCTTTATCTTATCTACATAAAACAATTTCGTTTTCCATAAGGTACGGTAGCACCAGAATTATTGATTAACAAAAATGTTTAATATATTGAGATTAAACGGTTTTTAATGTAGTCCTTAGTCATTTTGTGTAATACAAAACTTGTTTAATTATGTTTTGCTGCTCCCTTTATATTTATATAATGTAAAAGATTTAAACTGCTTCTTATTATAACTAATGCAAAATAAATGCTACACATGTAATTTAATGGCGTCTGGTACCCAAGACAAACATTGTAAAATTGGAAATATTTTTAAATATGTTGATACATGTATTTTTGGGTCTATTTTTATCACCAGAGACGAGTTATTCAATTAATATATGTGCCTTTGTAGCTTTCCATGCAGTTGCCATCTGAACCTAACGTGCAAAGAAACAGATATCAATTATCTTTTATATTCAGTTATTATGCACTGCCATCAGTCTATACTTTGGCCAGAGAAGATCACATATGAGTGAGCCACATGGTTTTGATATGTTTTCGTTTTCGTCGATTTTGTAAGTATTGTTTCGTATTCTATTCATTTCTTTTTCTGTCAATTTTATTGTTTATCGAGAGTCAGTCGTAAAAGAAGTATTTTTCAACACCTTTCGCTTTTAATTGATTATCAAATCGTATTGTATGACTATCGTTTTACATTCGATCAATGAATTGAAGCGTCTTGCAAATACAGACACCACTTTACCTTGCCGAAAAGAAAAAGAAATGTGATTAATCAAGAATTCTTGTACGTGAATGTGTCTTTTGAACGTGTTATTAAAAACATTTTTTTTCATGAACTTCATTATCGGGACAACTGATTGTAAATCGTATGTATGCATGTATACAAGATGTCAACTTGGAATACTTTATGAGCTGTTTTGTACATCAATAAAGATATACTGGTAGACTCTTTCTTTTCACTTAATATCACTTTGGAAAGAAGGGGGTGTCATGTATGTAAATTAGATATTGGGACCATTTCTATAAGAACTATCTTTATTTAAGAAATTTAGGGTATATACTGTAACGAAATTTCGTGATTTATGCATGCTTTAGCGCAATGTATTTGCTTATGTTACGTGATAAAGGAATATGTTTACAATTTATTTACGGACATAATTAACACGTAATTGCAACCATTTTTGGGAATGTACATAGTTCGTAGTTCGTTAAAGAAGCATACCGCTGCTATTCCCTTTTACGACATGAGTAATCAGCACACCCCCACCCCCTTTACCGGTATAAAATGTCTTTAGTCTTGTACGAATAGTTACTCCAGATTCGGCATAAAAATAAGTTTTTGAATAATATCATTGAAAAAATGACCCCCACATTAAAACATATCAAATTAAATTGAATCTTTGTTTTATCTATTTATTTTCCTTTCAGTATTTTTTTGTATTTGTTAAAATAAACCCTATTACAATTTCCCCGTGTGTCCAGGCTGTTAAATGATGTAAATGATTCCGACTAGTAAAATTAATGCAAGAATCAAAGTGTGGCTTAACAAATTCCAAGGTTAATATGTTTAAACAGTTTTTAGGCTTGACATTTCACATACACACACACACACACACACACACACACATATATATATATATATATATATATATATATGATTCCGTTTTAAAGAATATGTGATTTATTTTTCATGCATACAGGACATATGTCCTGAAATAATAACATTTATATATTTTCTCTCTCTCTCTGTATGTGATATGACAAAATATGCCCTAAGAACAAAGTATCAATATCAAAAAAAAAAGTATCAATATTTCCTAAACAAACTTATGCGGGTAGGATTAATATGTTTGCCAATATAGTTTGGCATTTAACATCCATTGTATGTTCTAAAACCTTTTGTACGGTGCATCAATGTATGATTATCAGTTATCTTGATATCCTGTGGCACTGTAATATAATAAAATAACACCTATTATTATAAATGATTCAGATTCTGTCACCATGTATTTGAGGTTTGGGAGCGAAACATTATTGAATGACTTTAAAGTTAGTTACACTTTTAAACACAACCATTTATTTTCATGACGTATTTGACACCTAGTCGAAATAATTGAAGTCTGTATCTCTGTATGATTAAGAATTAGACAACAATAAATAATACGAAGAGAGGCTTATAAAACATTATTTGTTCATAAATAACATGTTATTTTGTTATTAAAATAACTTAATGTTATTGTAATTTAATTTAAAACAAAAATAAATCTTGGTATGTATAATTAGTTATTCTACATTTAATTAGAAATGACATATTTTAGAATAATGTTTATGCATATGTACCGCAGCATCTCTAATTTGTAATGAACATACGAAACATTTTACTTTCAAATTGTTGCCTGGAATACTTTTTCTCGTTTGATCGAACTGAAAAACAATCTCGCATTCAAAAGGTTTTGCTAGATCCACTAAACCTACTTCGAAGTTGAGACACTTGCCAAAAGGCTACAATGACATATAATATCAATAAAAGTTGATTTAATTCTTCATTGCGATTATATTGATTAAATAATCCTGAACATTAGTATAATATCAAATAACTATGACATAAAAGTGGTATATACATATTCTCGATCTTTCCAGTCTTTTGAGGTATTGAAACATCGATCTTTAGTTAAACAATTCTGTAGACGCTTTAAGCGTTATTGTTTCTTTTGAGCCTTGTATTATCTCTGCATGCTAATTGTCCAGCCTTTGTAGGATAACTACGTCGTAAAGCAATATATCTCCATCAGATATACGATGGAAATAAGAAAATACCGATAGAGCTTAAAATCGTTCCTACAAAAAATATAAGAGAGCACATGAATCGTCAACTTTGCACGCAGAGAAAATTTACAGAGAAAACAAGGCAGAGCAGACTTTAAAAAAAAATGCAGAAAATAAAATGTTTCAAAATACTTACGACCAGATCGTACCCAGGTCATTGTAAACGCTTCAAAATTAAAACATTTTGACAGAAATAAAACCGACTGTATATTTCAGAATTAGTTCTTTTAGTTCTGAGGGTCATCATTTGAGACGGACATTTTCACAGTCAATGGTTGCTTATTTGAAAATGATAGAGTGGTAATGTTCATTTACTTGATTCGAGTGTTAAGAGTTCGAAACCCAACCACGACTTAGGAAATACACTTTGATGGCAACACTCTTGGACAAGTACTGATCTCTCAATCACTATTGTGTTCACAGGAGCTCGGCAAATTTTTCTGACGTACCTAGTGGATTTCGCAGTTTTTCGGGACTATATCTGTCAAACTAAAATACATTCACTGTCAGACGTTAAACCCAAACAAACAATCCAAAATTTGTTTTAAACTGATGGAAAGACAAAGTAAAGTCCTGACACACAGATGTATCACGCCATACTACATCGAATCAAATTATCCTGACACACTGATGTATTATGCCATACTACATCGAATCAAATTATCCTGACACCGTATAAATCATTCCTTGAACTACCATAATATGTTAAGCAACTTTGTTAGGTCTCAACCGGGGATTATACTCATGAACTCCCGATTCCGAGGCGGACGCTCTAAACACACGGCCACAGATAAACCAATGGTCGTATATGTATTCATAATAAATGACAAGGAACTGTATCAAGGGGTCAATTATGGTAATATATGTTCCTTGTGAGTTTAAAAATGAAAGGTATGTGGAATTGAAGTCTGGTTTATTTTATTCAATTGTTGATTTAAATCCCAAGACAATGTAGTAATAGATTACTTTAGACATAACGATTGTCTCATTGGCTTGCACAGAAAGTTATTAAAGTTATGGCTCCCTTTCGAGAGGCACTTTTGGAAATTGGTATACAAATAATGCACCGGTGGTTAGCTATTGTCTAGCCAAAATTATTTCGCTATCTACGAAACCTATGACAATGTTAAACAAAAGAGTGTTTGGGAATTTATAGCTGGAAGAGAAAGTCTCTACCGCGTAACTATCTGACGTTTCGTTTCATATGCTCTCTCTGTTTAGCGACTGAAAATATATTGTGAAGATCAATCTGCCTTTAAATGATGATTCTGGTTTTAAAAATAAATAAGCATTATTTGAGTGATGTATATATACTACACATTTAGAATGAATATTTTTAAGGAAATTCAAAAAGATTGCTTAATCTCATTTTAGGGGAATACAAAGTCACTTTGAAATATAGTATATCAATTCAACAAAGTTATGAATTACACATGATGATCATTATAATAAACGTGCATGTAAGGCTCCGGTAATAGGTCCCTTTAGTAGATATTATGTTTCATTATATTTATTTAAAAGCTTATGCGTTTGCCTCAAGACGACGATGAAGACTTCCGCATGCGTTTATAAAGGCTATTTATAATAGATTTTAATATGTACAGAAAGGTCTTAATTTTAAAATTAGAAAGGTATGACGGTTTAAATAATAAAATTAGAAGAAAAAAAATAAAAAAATATATTTACTGGAATAACTCACTTACTTACAAACTAAGAAACAGTGGGTTATTACTGATATGAGAGATGGTATTGCCTTTCAAATCTTCAACAAATATATTAGACGTTAACACATATTTTGTATCAATTATAATATGGATTTTCATTTTTCTTGGTATAATCGGCTATCTCGGCACAAAACGTATATTTTATTTATCCTATTTTTACACACACACACACACACACACCACACACTGTCTGTTTTTTTTATAATAGTTCACTAATTCCACAATTTCAAGCCGTGCCAAAGCCTTCAAAATGATTTACTCTCTGGCATTCTGAATGAAGGGAATAATTTTAGCAGAAGCTGTTACTAAGTTAAGAAAACGTAGTGCTAATTTCATAAAATAGAAGAAAATGAAATAAGTTTAACCTTAAAGATGGCCAAATACAACATTTAATGCAGATAGACATGTTAATCGCTTTGGTTATTGACTTCTATTTGACAGTATTTTGAATACCTTACTGACTAGATATCACCAAGTTAACTAAGTTAGGTCTGAAAACGAGGGGAAACAATACAATGTTGTCTTCTTTTAACCGAGACTGTATGAGGGAAACATAAGACATTAATTATCAATTTTATAAAGCGAACGGACATGATAAACGTAGTGACTGAGATAAAAATAATGATATTGAAAAAAACCAAAAAAACAAACAAAAAAAACACACACACACATTCATCGATACATTATAATCTATATTTTATCTTCACATGTAGCTTACAAAACTCATTCTTATATATATATATATATATATATATATATATATATATATATATATATATATATATATATATGAATTTTAAGAAGAAAAAAAAAAGACATTCAAGTGCATAATTGTGTTCAATTTATATCATCTACGTCTTAAATCTTTAGCCCAAATAAATTTATGATATAATGTATATATTTTACTGTATTCTTTGTTATTGAACTTTGAATAACAAATTTTTGAAAGTTACATAATTATGCATCATTTTGTTTTGCTTCATTTCAGATTAAACATGATTATTCTCCAATGTCAGTTGAAATAAAACAACTCTTTATTTATTGTTTATATTCTTCACCGCATCTCTTTATCACCGAGGGTTGGAAGTTTAAATGATAGTAAGCCTCACACAGGAATGATCAGAATGAAATCAGTCTTCAATCTGAAATACTAGAAAATAATCTATTTGGGGCGTATTGTTAAAAAATATATATACATTTCTTGGAAAAGCTCGACTAGCCTCGCAGCCACGTTACATGATTGTTACAATGAAACGAAATCGAAATCGGTATTGTGTCCCGATATTACCTACGAACGCTCGGAAGGAAGACGTTATAATCTGGCATAAGGTACACGTGAACAGCGTGATATATGGACATAGCCTAAGACAGTTTCATAGCTATATGTAGTAATAATGGTGACACTTAATGTTATTTGTCCCGATTGCAACACCAATAACGGGCAACGGATTTCTACAGCCCAAGTTTTAACGTTTTCTTTTTTTGTTAATACCATATCATAAGTCTTAGATTTGTTAGATTTTTTTCGTTTGTCAGTCCTGTAGAAATTGCTACGCAGGTGGTAATAAAATTCAGCTATGCAGTTCACAATAAAACTATATTTGTTCACAGCAACATAAAGTTTTCATTTATTAATCCATTCTGCATTATTTCCAAAGCTGGAAATATTATCCTCCCCATTGAAATTAAAAACACACTTCAAACATATGACATTTTATCTTCTTCTCTTTGTGTGTTAAACTTGGTTTATTTGGTTTTATTTAAATTATTGCCATTGTTTATGCCATTAAAGGCTAACCGATGGCCGTTTAACCTAACAACTCTTTCCTGGGATTCTGACAGTACTAAAATATTAACTTGTACTTTAGCACGCATAAATGTAGTTAACCGACAAACGCTCACCAAGAACAGTGGTGGAAAATGAATGACCATCAGAAAAAAATTGTTGGCCATTCATCACGGAGAC
>CM037787.1:38909336-38945350 GCA_021229015.1 Solen grandis
CTGGCGTCCCCAACAATTGCTTCAAACAACATCTCCTCCTAAACGGCTTGGCCAATTTGAAAAATATTTTGCAGGAATGTTCCTTGGATGAAGCTCTACTAAAGTTGTATAAATGGTTCTGGTCCATCGCATAATTAGGTCACAGGAGCTAAACAAAGATTTTAAAAATGAAAATTTAAACAAGGCTGTGTCACAGACACGAAATCCCCCGCCGAATATATTTAGTTCATGAATGGGAGCTGTTTTTACAGAACATAAATAAGGGGCCGTAACTCCATTGTAAAAGATCAAACTGGGTCATGCTGTCAATTTCATGGGTAGGAGACAAAAATCAAGTATGAAAAATAACAAAGGGCAAAACTCCAAAATTCGGCTAAGGAGAGTTATGGTTCTTGTGCATTCCCAATGAGAGGACAAAAATCAAGTATGAAAAACAACAAAGGGCAATAACTCCAAAATTAGGCTAAGAAGAGTTATGGTTCTTGTGCACTGCACTTCTCCTCAATGAGATCTGTCCACCTGTGAAGTTTCAAAGCAATAGCTTGAATACTTTTGGAGTTATGCTCCGGACAAAAATCAAGTATGAAAAATAACAAAGGGCAATAACTCCAAAATTCGGCTAAGGAGAGTTATGGTTCTTGTGCACTGCACTTCTCCTCAATGAGATCTGTCCACCTGTGAAGTTTCAAAGCAATAGCTTAATACTTTTGGAGTATGCTCCGGACAAAAATCAAGTATGAAAAATAACAAAGGGCAATAACTCCAAAATTGGCTAAGAGAGTTATGGTTCTTGTGCACTGCACTTCTCTTCAATGAGATCTGTCCACCTGTGAAGTTTCAAAGCAATAGCTTGAATACTTTTGGAGTTATGCTCCGGACAAAAATCAAGTATGAAAAATAACAAAGGGCAATAACTCCAAAATTGGCTAAGAGAGTTATGGTTCTTGTGCACTGCACTTCTCCTCAATGAGATCTGTCCACCTGTGAAGTTTCAAAGCAGTAGCTTGAATACTTTTGGAGATATGCTCCGGACAAAAATCAAGTATGAACAAGAGGGCCATGATGGCCCTGGATCGCTCACCTGAGTACCATTGCTACAACTGATTACAAGGTTTTTAAACAGACAAGAATTCTGATATAACTCAATCTTAAACATTTTAGCCCTGACAATACTACACACCAAATATATAAGCACTGGGCCTTATGGTTTCAGAGGAGAAACTTAGTGCGGGGTCATTTATCTCCAAAGGGCCACCATTTTGAAAATCTTGATAATGAACCATTAGATGATGCTACATACCAAATATCTAAGCTCTAGGCCTAATGGATTCATAGAAGAAGATTTTTAAAGATTTTCCTATATAACTCTATGTTAAACAAGTGAAAGATGATGCTCATACCAAATATCTAACTCTAGGCCTATGGATTCATAGAAGAAGATTTTTAAAGATTTTCCTATATAACTCTATGTTAAACAAGTGACCCCTGGTGCGGGGGCATTTATCACCATAGGGTATGATTTGTACAATCTTGGTAATGAACCATAAGATGATGCTACATACCAAATATCTAAGCTCTAGGCCTAATGGATTCATAGAAGAAGATTTTTAAAGATTTTCCTATATAACTCTATGTAAAACAAGTGACCCCTGGTGCGGGGTCATTTATCATCGTAGGGCTATGATTTGTACAATCTTGGTAATGAACCATAAGATGATGCTACATACCAAATATCTAATCTCTAGGCCTTATGGATTCATAGAAGAAGATTTTTAAAGCTTTTCCTATATAACTCTATGTAAAACAAGTGACCCCTATTGCGGGGGCATTTATCACCGTTTGGCTATGATTTGAACAATCTTGGTAATGAACCATAAGATGATGCTACATACCAAATATCTAAGCTCTAGGCCTAATGGATTCATAGAAGAAGATTTTTAAAGTTTTTCCTATATAACTCTATGTAAAACAAGTGACCCATGGTGCGGGGTCATTTATCACCATAGGGTCATGATTTGTACAATCTTGGTAATGAACCATAAGATGATGCTTCATACCAAATATCTAATCTCTAGGCCTTATGGATTCATAGAAGAAGATTTTTAAAGATTTTCCTATATAACTCTATGTAAAACAAGTGACCCCTGGTGCGGGGTCATTTATCACCGTAGGGCTATGATTTGTACAATCTTGGTAATGGCCCATAAGATGATGCTACATACCAAATATCTAAGCTCTAGGCCTTGCAGTTTTGCAGAAGAAGATTTTCAAAGTTTGCATTTTTAAAATCTATTTTTAGCTCCTGTGACCTACTTTTTTAACCAATCTGAATAATTTGTACAACTTTGATAGAGGGCATCATAAGGATGATTCCTGTGAAGTTTGGTCAAAATCCCTTCAGCGGTTCATGAGGAGATGTTGTTTAAAGCAAATTGTTGACGACGGACGGACGCACGCACGCACGCACGCACGCACGCACGGACGACGGACGACGGACAAAAGGCGATCACAATAGCTCACCATGAGCACGTTGTGCTCAGGTGAGCTAAAAATAACAAAGGGCAATAACTCCAAAATTCGGATAAGGAGAGTTATAGTTCTTGTGCACTGCACTTCTCCTCAATGAGATCTGTCCACCTGTGAAGTTTCAAAGCAATAGCTTGAATACTTTTGAAGATATGCTCCGGACAAAAATCAAGTATGAAAAAATAACAAAGGGCAATAACTCCAAAATTAGGCTAAGAAGAGTTATGGTTCTTGTGCACTGCACTTCTCCTCAATGAGATCTGTCCACCTTTTCAAAGCAATAGCTTGAATACTTTTGAGTATGCTCCGGACAAAAATCAAGTATGAAAAAATAACAAAGGGCAATAACTCCAAAATTAGGCTAAGAGAGTTATGGTTCTTGTGCACTGCACTTCTCCTCAATGAGATCTGTCCACCTGTGAAGTTTCAAAGCAATAGCTTGAATACTTTTGGAGTTATGCTCCGGACAAAATTCGGACGGACGGACGGACGGACGCACGGACGGACGGACGGACGGACAACGCCAAAACAATATCCCCCTCCCGATTTCATCGGCGGGGGATAAAAATCTTCTTCTCTGAAACCACAAGGCCTAGCCTTTTGATTTTTGGTATGTAGCATGATCTTATGACTCTCTACCAGGATTGTACAAATCATAGCCCTATGGTGATAAATGACCCCGCACCAGGGGTCACTTGTTTTACATAGAGTTATATAGAAAAATCTTAAAAAATCTTCTTCTATGAATCCATAAGGCCTAGAGCTTAGATATTTGGTATGTATCATCATCTTATGGGCCACTACCAAGATTGTACAAATCATAGCCCTATGGTGATAAATGACCCCGCACCAGGTTAAGAGTTATATAGAAAATCTTAAAAAATCTTCTTCATGAATCATAAGGCCTAGAGCTTAGATATTTGGTATGACATCATCTTATGGGCCACTACCAAGATTGTACAAATCATAGCCCTATGGTGATAAATGACCCCGCACCAGGGGTCACTTGTTTTACATAGAGTTATATAGGAAAATCTTAAAAAATCTTCTTCCATGAATGCATTAGGCCTAGAGCCTAGATATTTGGTATGAAGCATCATCTCATGGGCCACTACCAAGATTGTACAAATCATAGCCCATGGTGATAAATGACCCCCACCAGGGGTCACTTGTTTTACATAGAGTTAAGTAGGAAAATCTTAAAAAATCTTCTTCTATGAATCAATAAGGCCTAGAGCTAAGATTTTTGGTATGTAGTAGCATCTAATGGTTCTTTACAAAGATTTTCAAAGTCTTGGCCCTACGGTGATAAATGACCCTGCGCCCAAGTCTTCTCTGAAACCATATGGCCCATTGCTTAGGTATTTGGTGTGTAGTATTGTCAGGGGTAAAATGTTTTAGATTAAGTTATATCAGAATCCTTGTCTGTTTAAAAACCTTGACATCAGTTGAAGCAATGGTACTCAGGTGAGCGATTCAGGGCCATCATGGCCCTCTTGTTATCTTTTTAAAAGGACAAAGATATTATAGGAGCCCTCTGATTGATTTTTAGTTTAAAGTTATTTATTTTACGTCGATTGGGAAACAAGTTCTTACAACTTATACTAATACCTCTCGACGGTTTCTGGGTTGGACCAGTACTTTGCGCCAGGGAAGGTCAATAAAGATCCTTACCCCTGACGGGGTTTGAACCCGTAACCTTCTGATCTGAAATCGGATGCGTTACCTCTGGACCACGGCACCCTTGGTTGATTGATTTTTATTCTGTTAAGCAGTCATAAACTGTTATAATTTACTTAAAATTATCATTATTTAAACAATGTTTCTTTTGTATTAGACTCAAAATTTAGCACGATATTATCTTCTAAAATATAATTCATAGAAAAAGTTAAACACCAGGCCTCTCGTGCCCACTGTCCCTTATTTGGGACGTTTATATTTCTCATCAAAGTTTGGTTATATAAAGTATTTTGGGAAAAAATAACCTAGATTTGCTTAATATGTCATAATATCATGCAAAAAAACTCAATTTTAAGAAAGAAATAAAATTTGGGCATAAATGGGTTAATAGGAGGACCATTTGAAGTCTCAAAAGACGCAAAAGAAAGGTGGAAACATGCACCAGTAATATCCATTGCAGTGGCTTTAGTATCTACACAAAAAGGAGGTTTTCCTTGAAGGGAATCATCTCGAATTTAAAAACAAGAAATGTTCTATATAAGTTATTTCTATTTAATATTTCCAATTATAAAATGGAAAAAAGGAAAGAGAAAAAGTCCTTAAATATTTATATACTGCATGCATGATTTTGTTAACACTTAAAAAGTCCAATCTGACATATTATCACTACTATTCACCTTAGTGTTGTCTAGATTGAAGCTGAAATCAATATCTCGCTGGACCCTGATGTAAGATGTGATATTACTTTTCCTTAGCCTGACTGTCCCTCTGTCATGCTTTTTCATTGTGTTGTACTTCAACAGGTGACATATATTTATTTGAACACTTGCATTGCTTAACTATTCATTAAATTGTCATTATGCTTTTGTTTAAGGTCTCCCCTACCAAGAAAAAAATCTCCAGCAGGAGAATTATTGCTATGACAGATTCTGTATCATCCATCAGTATAAAGCTATGGAAAGACCAGACAGACTTAGTATTGGAAGATTTAATTGGAATTGAAGTCATTTTAGAAAATGTTGAAGTAAATCGTTATAGAGACCTAATTTCTGCCAATGCAACAACTATTGTACGTATTTCCATTCTTCGATTGTGTGTTTTTGATCTGAAGACGTTAATTACCATTATGAGCATGTCTGGATTTTGAAGGGTTTGCATGTTGCTCATGTGGTCTATGAATTTAGTCGACATGTGGGTTGGTGGTGAACTGTACCTTCCTTCTTCCGTCTTTAGGACATACCACGCACTTGAGGTGCCACGGCTATTCCCCTTGAGACCGTAGAACCGTCTCATCAGTGCCGACTAAAATTAGACAATGGGACAGGAGTTTATCCAGGTTGTTAGGCCGGGTGAGACCACGATATGGCTAGCAAACAAATCACCCCGACACCCAAGCACAAAACGGCCCCTGTTAGAGCAAAATTTTGAAAGCTAAATCAGCTACCAAGGTTAAATTACCTTTTGATAAATCGTTTTGCCAAATAAACAATATTTATATTCTCTCTCGATCACCTCTCGGTCCGGGCTTAGGTGAACCTGTGCTCCGTGCGGGCACACGGTTCATTTGCGGGGTCCGCCACGAACGGGGTAATTTTGGTGTCCGATCGCATCCGTTCGTATCACTTCTATGGTACCTCGGACAGATCCGGACAGGCACTGAAATATTCCTGTTCCATGCACTTGGTATTTACTTAGGAACGTCATGTTGGAGTCCTTTTACATTAACAATTGTCAAAACCTGTCAAAACCAGTTTCATGGTATCTTTTTGTGTGTATATATATATAATCTGTAATTTGTCCCCTTGTTTTCTATTAGGTGCGTTTCTTGTGATTTGATTACTAGTACTGTCAAAGCGGTTTTCCTTTGAAAGTATAATTACTGTATCTCTTTCGTTTGTGTCAACTTTTCATTAATTATTATTTATCAATTCCTTTTAAGTGCCTTTACTATAAAAGTTGTATTGAAATCTTGTGAAATTGTCATTTTTCATAATTATTTCTATCACCGTCTTTGGCGATAGCTTCGTTAGGCGTCTTGGTGATGCTTATCATAGCAAGGGTTATCATATTAGGTCATCTAATGTCAATTTCTTGGGCAAGAGGCGGGGGGGGGGGGGCGGGGCGGCTCCATATTCGGAGTGTTCCCGATGCCATGTTCACTAGTTTGATGAGCGCTTGTCCCGAAATTGTTATTATTATAAGGGGAAATGACATTTAAATGTCATTTTCCTTCTCTGGAGATATTGGAAGGTCTCCTGAGTTTGATTAGCTAGGTACAGGCCAGGGGAGTATATTTAGGCACTTTGGCTTAACTATTTATAAGGAATTCTTCCTTACAAGCATATTTAGCTATCAAAATTCAAAAAAGGGAAATTCCCCTTTTCTTTTTCTTCAACGTCGTTCTTTTTCTTTTCTCTCCTCAGAGACCGGAAACAGAGATAAAAGGGTGTACATCGACCTGAATAAGGCCAACTCTTTTCTAACTATTACAATTGTCTATCCTCTGACTGTAATATAAACCTACCAAAAAAGCAGCACTCTCTTGCTGCTGGAGGTTCCTCTGGTCCGACAATGAAATAAAAAGTCTGCCCCTATGAGCCCTGTTGGACCACAGTCCAAAAGGGACAAAATATAAATGTACACCCGGATATCTCTAAAAACAATTTCTTTGGCAAATTATTTTCAAGGACTTAATCCTTGCTAGCTTAAATCAAAGCTATCAAAATTCTAAATTAGAACTTCTTTCCAAGACCTTTCTTAGTTATTTGGCACTATTTTTGGCAGTTAGGGATTAATTTATTAAGTAAAATGTACTTTTTCTATAATTTGCATTTTAAATTCAAAATTAAAAGACTTCGCATAATGCCGAGCCGCCTTTGGCTTAAGGCTGTGAGTCTTTAAACACTTAATTAAAAAAAAGAAAAGAAAAAAGGTCAATCATGGATTGATGGCAGCCCTCGGGGAGACCTGTATACGGTTACGGGACCTGTCTAGTCGTAGTTTTTATCTGCCCGACGGGGTTCACTTGAATTTCCAGTGTGTGTTGCTGTGCGTTAATTTAGCTCGTGGAACTTCGTAATTTAAGGATCCATGGCGGAAGGCGATCCAAGTGAATATGACATCCAATATGAACAGCAACATACTTCAGATAAAATATCAGAGTTCCTGGTCGATAGAAAAGTCGACGTTACATATAGTTATGTGTAGAAATGTCGGCGTTCCAGATAGTTGTGTAGAAATGTCGGCGTTCATTATAGTTATGTGTAGAAATCGGTAGGCCTAAAATACGCAATAAAGGCAATGGAAATTTTTCCGCGCAATGGACGCAATGGAAATTTATTTTTCATTCTAACTATTATATAAGCTAATATAATAAGTTATAAAGATCAAATACTGTTTTTATACATATTAACATTTAAATCTATGAAGATATTAATTGAAAAAGTAACATATATTGTATTTGTGAGACAAAAACAGTCGGCGTAATGGAAATTTGGACTGCGCAATGGAAATTCTCACCGCGCAATGAAAATTAATTTGTAATAATATGTCTTTAATAAGCTAAAAAATAGATAGCAAGATCAAAAACTCTTTGTTTACATATACACATAGAAATTTATGAAGAAAAGAAATGGATAAATGACATCTGTAAGTATGATATACTGTAGAGTCGGCGCAATGGAAATTTGGACCGCGCAATGGAAATTCTCACCGCGCAATGGAAATTAAATTGTAATAATATGTCTTTAATAAGCTATAAAATTTAGTTAGCAAGATCAAAAACTCTTTGAATACATATACACATGGAAATTTATGAAGAAATGAAATGGATAAATGACATACTGTAAGTATGAGATACTGTAGATACTGCAATGGAAATTTGGACCGCGCAATGGAAATTTAGACCGCGCAATGGAAATTTGGACCACGCAATGGAAATTTATTTCATATCATAGCTTTCAAATTAGCGATAAATTAAGATATTAAGTTCAAATAATTTTCTTATGTATTAAAACATTTCAATTTGTGAAGGTATTAAATAAAAAATAAGCAATAGCAAGTATTAGATACCACAAAGCGTGCCGCGCAATGGAATTTTTCACCGTGCAATGAAAAAGTTTAAATAAGCTTTTTTATATTTTTTAAACTAAACTTAGTTAACAAAATAACTTAAAATAACAAAATCTTAACATAAACTGTAAGAAGATATTATAGGAAAATATAATATAATGTTTTCTTAATATCAAATGGTATCTGGAGAAATAGATCTAGTTCACGGTTAAGGTACGAAGAGATCTAGACCGCGGTTAAGGTACGGTAAGTATTGCAACTGTGCAGGCACGTGTCACTGATAAGGGAATTGTCACCTACCAATAAACTAATCACCTTATGTCCTGCACGTGTTTACTGTTAATGGTATGGCTACTGTTTGGCATAATTACGACACGTGCATGTTGATGCAAAGAATCAAAGAAAAATGTTCGATAATGATTTAGGCTAATTATACTATTACGAGACAATAACATTCTAATTAGATTTCTCTCGCTTCTACATAATGAGGCATACAAAGGGTGCCGTGATTTCATATACGTTAATTATTGTCTTTGATTATGCATATGCCGTTCATCGCTATTCTTTAAACAGCGGAAATGTCACCAGTTTGACTTAGTACACACAGATTACCGGCATTTATTAGTAAGTATAAATAGGTATTTGAAATTTGCATCATTTCATTTAAACATTGTAAGTTGTCAAAATGCCTGGAAAATATCCGTGTTACGTGTGTTCTAAAAACTGCTCGGACTATTGTATCTACTGCGAGGTATGTCCTATTCTAGCATGTGGCTACCAATTCAATCAGTTTATCCTAACATGAATGGACAAAAACACATTGCCTTTGTGACAATGAACAACCTCCTCAGACCACCATTTGCCGATCCAGATAGAGGTCAGCTCACCCTGATGTGGACAAGCACTAGCCTCCCTAAAAAAAAAACAGAAACAAGATGACAAAATGGGCCCCGAACCATATAGTTCCCCTGGTTGACAATGTTCCCCGCGGACAAGTCTTGCAAAGTTGCAATTACTTTCAGGCACAACCTCGACCAATTACCAATAACCTTGCAAGCATCAAACTATCTCCTAACAGGTTCGAAGCCTTGGCGGATGATACATTTTTGGAAGAAGCTCAAAATTTATCAACTATAGTGGAAGAAGAAAGTGCATCCCATATGACGATAGACCTACCGCCTATACATTCAATGAAGACCGGTATTGGCCAAGCTGCCTCATCGCATCGCGCACCGTGGATGATGATGATGAAGAAGAAACCGGTAGTGCCAGTCTGCCTCAAGCGGGTGGATGATGATGCTGTTGAAGAAAAAACCGGTAGTGGCCAGTCTGCCTCAAGCGGAATGGACCCGGCGCATTGCGCACCGGAAGCTATCGACATGTGGATGAGATGATGAAGAAGAAACCGGTAGTGGCCAGTCTGCCTCAAGTGGAATGGACCCGGCGCATAGCGCACCGGAAGCTATCGACCATGTGGATGATGATGCTGATGAAGAAAAAACCGGTAGTGGCCAGTCTGCCTCAAGCGGAATGGACCCGGCGCATTGCGCACCGGAAGCTATCAATCATGTGGATGACGATGATGAAGAAGAAACCGGTAGTGGCCAGTCTGCCTCAAGCGGAATGGACCCGGCGCATAGCGCACCGGAAGCTAGCGACCATGTCGATGATGATGTTGATGACGGAGAAACCGAGATCGAATCCGATGAAGAGCAATTTGTCCCGGGGCCGCTAAAATCATTTATGGACCTACCGACACTGTTACAAAAATTTCGTTCTCCACATGACGTTTTACCGCAAATACCAGTTGGGAGGAAAGATGGTAATTACTCTTTCGTTGACAAAAATAATGAAATGTGGGATGACTGTGGTGCTTGGAATAAGCCTTCAAATCCAAAGGGTACGTTTGTTTCATACAACAATAAACTAACAAATGTTGTCTTAAAGGACAAACAATACTGTTTGGAAAAAATGATCAAAGGTAAGAGACAATACATTCCACTGCAACCTCAGCCAACCGAACACGAAATTCTATCAGTGAAAAGGTCATACCAAACACTTAAAGCATCTACGGGCAAATTCCCCTTTAAGGAGAGGATTACATGGTTTGGAACCATTCCAGAACTATACGCTGGCCTTCCAAGCAATGAAGCTCTCGTAGAGTACATAGGACAATATCCTGAGAGGCAGTTCCACGGTAACGTAAAGCATGTTCATAGGAATAAAGTGTACATAAAGTCCAAAAAAAGGTTCTAAATCAACTAAAATCTGACCTCAAAACAATGTCACTTAAAGCTGTGGAAAAAAAAGAACATTGCAACAGATGACGATTTTCACAAACAAAAAGACTATTAACAATTAAAAAATCTTAAATACAACCAGGATAAGAACATGCAACCGCGGGCTAATACAGCTGACCATGTAATCGCGATAGAGGAAATGGTGAAGACCAATGAATTCGTTCAAAATGTACAGCACATCAAAGGCGTTAAT
Organism: Solen grandis; assembly: GCA_021229015.1. Taxonomy (NCBI): domain Eukaryota; kingdom Metazoa; phylum Mollusca; class Bivalvia; order Adapedonta; family Solenidae; genus Solen; species Solen grandis. The sequence continues at coordinate 38,920,107 of CM037787.1, forward strand.
CTCCCTGTTGTTACATTATACACAGACCAACAAATTACTGACATAAAAAGATTCTGCTGCAAAAAAAATGGAACTGTGTTAGGTCTTGACAAAACCTATAACTTGGGTGATTTTCATGTCACACCGACGACATATAAAGACCTGTCGGTGTTGAAAAGATCATCAATGCAAAACCCTATCTGCTTTGGGCCACCTTTTATACACACCAGTTCAACCGTAAGTACCTACAACGCCTTTCTGCATCAGATTGCCGATAATCTCACAGAAGAAGAAATCAGGGACATGGTCATTTGTTCAGACGAGGAACTCGCATTTAAAGGATCTATCAAACGCTGTTTGCCTGGAGCTACCCATGTACTATGTACACGACACCTGAAAAATAATATATTAAAATACATGGAGGACAACGCTAAGCTGAATCATCAAGAAAGACAAGTCATAAATGAAAAGTTATTTGGGAAACTGGTGTTGTTGAGTCAGCGGAAATTGATACCTTCAACAATCGCGTCTTCACTTTGTTAAATTCGATCCCAAATAAAGAAGACAATACCACTTTAATCAACCATCTTAACAACAGAATACTTCCACTTCTGTATCAGCATGTCATAATACCGGCCATTGAAGGTAAAATTGAAACCAATTGGACATCAAATAATTCCGAGAGCGCAAATCACATATTGAAATCGGCGGTCAACTGGAAATCAAGTGATTTACATTCATTTGTTTCTAAATTACAAGAAATAGTGGAAGCCGAATCCAACGAAAGAGCACGTGCCATAAGGAATATGGGGGGATACATGCTTTTCGAAAGCTACAATCACCATTTGGTAAATATCGACACATGGTCTTCTCTGTGCTCAGAACAGCAACAAAGACGTCTGAATAAGTTCCGCAATGATAAAGGCAGAGCACGCCCAAATGAAATTATTTCAACAAATGGCCAAAGAACTGTCCTGAAAACACCGTATGCAGGGAAAAACCCGCACCAAACTAAATGGAAAAGGACAGAAAGAACAAGAACGCCGTCCTCTAAGCGAAGACTTGTTTGTGACAAGTAAAAAAAAAAGTAAAAATAAAAAAGACACTTTGTTGGATGTAATGCTGGACTGGAATGTAGATATGTATATAAACGCTTGTAGAAATTTTTAATATTCAGTATATTAAAAAATAAAAAAAAATGAAACTAAAAATTTTTTTATAATAATAATAATAATAACGTGGGCCATGAAAGAGAGCACCTCCTCGTGGTGTGGCCTGGATGCTATTTATCAATATAGAATGCTTAGAAAAATGACTTGTTCTATATGAGATAAATGGTAACTGATCGCTCTCATCTTTCTGCTAATATAATTTCCATTACGCGGAACATATAAGAATTAAAGAATTACACTGCGCCCGCTCTATGTTATCTCTTACTAACAATATTTTATAGCTTATGAAAGACATATTATTATAAATTAATTTCCATTGCGCGGTGAGAATTTCCATTGCGCGGTCCAAATTTCCATTGCGCCGACTGTTTTCGTCTCACAAATACAATATATGTTACTTTTTCACTTAATATCTTCATAGATTTAAATGTTAATATGTATAAAAACAGTATTTGATCTTTATAACTCATTATATTAGCTTATTTAATAGCTAGAATGAAAAATAAATTTCCATTGCGCGGAAAAATTTCCATTGCGTCCATTGCGTATTTTAGGCCTACCCTGTAGAAATGTCGGCGTTCATGATAGTTATGTGTAGAAATGTCGGCGTTCATGATAGATATGTGTTGAAAAATGTTGGCGTGTCATAGAAAGGTAAAAAAAAATGTTTCAATTTATATACGAATACTTGCTGTCAGGCCCGGATTCACCGGGGGGGCCGAGGGGGCCTTGGCCCCCCCAGCTGCCCTGGTTATACATTTTTTTCTAGGCTATAAAATCCATTGATTACATAATGTTCGAGCTGTCTAGAGGAAATCCCCATCGCTGGCCCCCATACTGAACATACTGGAGATAACCACCTGACCAGCCAGACTCCTATTGTCTTATAGCCCCCTGCTGTTAATGTGTAGGTAATCCGAATCGGCAGTCATCCATGACTTAGTGATAAGCATGTGTTTAAGGTACTGTGTATGCAAATTGATTGACACCTTCACTGATTCACAGGCTATTGTCGAGTGATACCTAAGGACATCTCGTCTGCCGAGCGATCTAATGATTGAAGAAAAATAGGCAATTACAAAAACTTTATATCAGTAAAACTATTCTAGACAGGTGATGTTTAGGAAATAGCATAAAAATCGATTAGTATAAAATTAGCCACTAAAAACAACAACTAAGTTGGACATTAAAATGTAATTGCTATCGAAATATTTTCACTAGAGCCCAAAGAAATTATTGATTTAACAAATAACTTTGACTAAATCTAATCAACGAAATTTTAAATTCACTTTTCTCTACATCTATAAAATTTTAAATCTTGAATTAAAAGCGGGCAATTTAACTGCCAGGTTGATGAACTTTCAGGTATGAAAAATTGCCGATTTTGTTTTGGAAAAAAAATTAAAAAGCTATTCTCCAGGGAAGATGCATACCAATCGCTAGCCATGTAAATTAAACTTTATCAGAAATGGGTTGTGTTTCTTAATGTCATCAGCTATACCATTTTTACATAACTTGTAAGTATTATTTTAACGAAGCAGTTAAATTCTTCTTACAATATATAAAAAAGTAGGTCTATACATCATATGTTCACTTTTCTTATTATTTACGAATAAAATAATAATAATTATTATAAAATATGTGTATTTTAGATTTATGAATATAATTAAGAAATGAAAGAATTTGAAAATTGTTAACTGCCATATTTTGGGACAATGTATGTGTAGATTTTAATTAAAAAACAGGTATTAAAGATTTTATATTAAATATCAACATCTATTGTTTGTTTTGTCACTGATTAAACACTTAGAAAAACCAAAATGTTTCAACTAAAACTAAAACTGTACAACAAAAAAAAAAAAAATGACACACAAAAGGGGCCCACACCTACCCTATAACGTGCGCCTGATTTTTTTTCTGAGAATTTCTGTGTGAAGACTGCTTCCAGATCGACAATTTGACAGCCAATATCATGACGGTCGAACCTATTCCCTTCCACATTTTTGACAAAATGATTATGTTTAACGTGAAAATTGATTTTTTTTCTCAGTCTTTGACAAAAAATGTCTTTTACACTGTTGAGTTAAAAACTAATGATCACAAGTCACTTTTTGTGGGGGTTCAGGGAACGCTTATTAAATATTTTATGCCAGTTTGTGAATGAAAATACAAGATAAGCCCGTTTTTTAACCGGGAAAATAATGCCCTTTCAGTAATTCGTGTTCCCCCCCCCCCCCCCGTTATTTTTATTTTATTTATTTTTGATCGGGGCCTGTAAATGCAATTGTAATCAAATTCATACGATTGCACAGCAGTTATTCAATAACATGACTTTGCGCCGGTAAAAGATAACATTATATCGCTCAATGTTTAAGGCTCGGTCCCACTTGGCATTTTTTTTTTTTTTGCCTCGGGATCGGATGGAAATAGCGTCGCGAGCCATGTGGAGTCATCGGGAGGCCTCGGGTGTACTGCAAAAAGAATTCATTGAAATTTTCCCGATGTGTTCTTGATGTTTTATCGGGAAAACAAGCCGGGGAAATATCCGCAGAGAAGCTCCGGTCAGCATTCACGGAGCTTCCGCGATTTTTTTTCCTCCGATGAATCCCCGATGCGTCTGTGATGTCTCGCCGAAGTATCGGGGGGGGGGGGGGGCGCATTCGGGGATATTTGGCGGCCTTTCTGTGACACATTCCCGATCTTATGGTTGAATCTCATAATATTTGAAAAAAAATAAAAAAAAAAATAAAAAAAATGGCAAGGGTTGAAAAGCGCACCCAGAAATTAGTTTCTGTTTTGGCCAGTCTTAGACTGAGACGGTCCAAAAGGCCTTTGTCGCTTAATTCCACCATCAAATTTTCATACTCTCAATAATCTTCCCCGAGACACGTAGGGTGGTTTGCAAGATCCCCTAATCTACGGGGATATTCCACCGATGATGTTACAAACTCAGTGAAACTCCGGGGCACCTTCGCCGATCATCGGAGGAGGTCCCCCGGTGCTTTTCCGAACATCGGGACTCAAGGCTATTGTGTCATAGCCGAAACAACAGTGAATGTTCAACAGACCAATCCCGAAGCCTAATAATTGTCATTTTTCAACGGACTGCTCAGTCTTTCTTTGCTCAAACATCGGGAGCCATCGGTAGAAAAAAATGTTTATTTCCACATCACCGATTTTTTTTCCACAGTGGGACCTAGGCCTTCATGTTTCAAAAATATATATCGGATTTAAAAACAAAAACAACAACAACAACAAAAACCTTCACTATTATCCCCAGATACCCTTCAGAATGCATCTCCATCACACTAAAAACTTTTTTTTTCTGGGGGAGCATGCCCCCGAACCCCCCTACCACTCCTATCACATTCGGATTTTGGCCCCCCCAGCAGAAAATTTCTGGATCCGGGCCTGGCTGTAGTATCGAGGTTTTTGTTGTACAGTAACAACGGAGCTTACACATTCAGGAACAGTGTTGTTCATATCATCACGATGACAGAGACATTATGGGTAAAGAGTGGAGATTCTGTTTCTCTACTAGGAGATGTTATGGCAAAGGTTATATCAGGGGCGGCACGAAATTTGCCCAAATCTTCCTTCCAGTTACTCTAAATGTATTGATTGTTGTTTTTCGTAAGAAAAATGAATTAAGAAATAAGATATACTTCCTTATGATTTTGTCGAATGTCAAAGATACTGTGCTGTTAAGATTTACGGACGTTTCGGTAAATGACCAGTTCGGTAAATTGATATATATAGTAACAGGTTTGCATGGTTCGGTAAATTGATTTTCAATAGTAATTACCTATTATATGTATATCACACCTTCATGTATGTTTGAAAAAACGTGTTTATACTAATATGTGATTCATGTATGCATTGGTTAATTAAAGGTAGAGAGGAAGTTATGTTCGCTGAGTGGTTTAATGTACGGGATTTAAATTAATCAGCGGAATACTTTAGAGATAATATCTGAATACTGGGTATATTAATATTTATTAATATGTTACTAATTATTTTTGAAATATTAATTATCAAAATCTAACATTATGATTATTATCATTATTGGATATTGGAACAATATACATATTATATATCTCTCTCTCTTTCTCTCTCTGACTGGGAGTTGTATATGATTTATGTTTATTGTAGTTCATTGTTTCGTGGGAGGAAAAAAAGGAAGAAGCATTACAAAGTTGTATTACATTTATTTATTTTTATTTTATTTCTTTCATTTTAAAACAGTATTAACAACATGTAACAAACAAATAAAAACATACAAAGCCATAAAGAGGTTGTCAGAAACAATGTCACTGTCTAAAACTCAATAACACACACATCAGATCATGCAGACTTCCCGAAAACCGTCAGAACTACTGATCGTCATCGCGGTAGAGATGCAGGGTAGCCTCCGTTGGACCGATGACACTGATATGACTGATCGTCCTCAGCAGGGCAGTAGTGGTCAGGTCCTCCTCCTCATATCGGTCCCAGGCCTCCTCCAGTTTCCCGTGGATCCTGGCGTACTTCTTCCGGCGAATCTACGTGAGGAGGTTCTCCGACACCAGTCTCACCTGAAGGTCGACGGTTTCGGCTTCCTCACGAAGAATCACCGAAAGCTTGTAGATTCCGAGGTTCGGATTCCCTGCCCGAGCATTCAGTCTGCGGTGCCATCCTGAAATTAATAGAAGTATATTATAACATATATAACAAAAAGGTATGGTTCTCGATGTCTTAAATAAGTGGTGATGAGGTAAGTAATACATGTAGTATTTTTAATTCTAAAATATTAGGAAGAATTCCAACCTCTCACCCACATATATCATTTTAACATACCTTCTAGGTCGTTGTTTGTGCGTACAATCTCACGGAAGACGCACCAGTTGGCTGGACTCCAGATGGCTCCTCTCACCCATGTCCTCTCCATGTAGCAGACGACGTTGAGCACAGGACCGCCGACTTCCTCTGCGATGGACTTCAGCCTGTTGAAGGCGGCGACGATCTGTTCCTGAGGAAGGTAGGGAAGCGACATCACCTTCCTCAGGAAGTCATACTTGTCAGCGGAACTTGCTTCTCGTCGGACCCCTTCTTCACAAACACGTGGACTGTGTGTAGCTGGTAGAATGGATGGCGGACTACCTTGAAAGTTCCGTCCAGGAACCACTTCTTCGCCTGTGACAGCAGCTGCAGCTGAGACTCCGTGCCGAATATGATGTGGCGGGCTCCATCCATCTGGATATCTTCTATCAGGAAGTCTCCTAGGAAAGCTCGGTCAATCTGAAAATATACGCATTATTCAACATTCTTGCATACGCATTATTCAACATTCTTGCATACTGGATTGAAAAAATATAGAATATTGATATCAACACTTTAAGAATTATTGTGTCACGTGATAAATAGAGCGTTGACTCAAAAGTATTTTCAAGACTCGTCTCATAAATATTGATATTAAATGAAATCTCATATTATATCCTATGTTTTGTTATGTTTTGAGTTGTGTGTGCATAACATATATAACTAAATACCTCAAATTCCAAGTCATTTGGTTCCTGTGGTCGTTGGCATCTGTTCCTGTTATAAATTTAACTTATGTACGGACTGAAAGAAATAGAAACGAAAGAAAGAATGAATGAAAGATAGATAGATAGATAAAGATATACGGACTTACCCTTTTTGCCACTTTCACTTTCTTGCCAAGTCCAGGTTCTGTAGGATGGATATGGCCACTCAGTCCCACGTGAAACTTCCCCATGTATTCCTTCAAGGACGCCGGGCACTTGATATTCTTGTTCCGGATGGCACACCTCCAGTACTGTCGGTCAGCAGTCTTCACCTGTTGAAAAATACACCATGCCAGAATTCATAATTATGAGTACTTACCTACAACAAACGTACTTTAAAAGTTGAAATTGATATTGAAAATGTTACTTTGTACTTATTTATAATTGAGTTTAAAATAGTAATATATAATAATTTCGGATTTGTTTTTCTCAATCGGTTCAATAAATACATAGCGGGCAGACGGAGGGACGATATAAGACAAGTGGTCTATAAAATGCTATAAGCTTACCCCTTTCGTGTAGGCGTATCCGTCACCGCTAACTAGCTTAGCTGCCCCGCGCTTGGTTCCGGCCTCAACCAGCTCAAATGTCAGTGGCTGTTCGTCTGGTATCTGCGGTGAGCTGCCGGTCCTCTAGAGATTCTTCACAGGGAGCTACAGGATGGTCGAAGTCTCTGCCGGTGATGTCGAATGTCACATCTGGGATGTTATTTCTCCTGTTTAAAAAATGGACAGTTGCATATGCACATGGGAATCATGTTTAATAGTTTAAGTTAAATATATGTTGTCCTATATATGTTATGCACGTATCTATTAAAATATGATTATCCATTATGGAAGCAATGGAATCTTATTGTGATGCGATGTATTGTTTAGAAAAGACATAGTATAAATCACTAATCATAAATGTGTGTATGTTTTGTTTTTTTAAATATTTTTTTATATGTGTGTATTACCTTTGGCTGGTGGCAATTTCCCGCATCGAAGATACGTCCACTTCCATAGGCGGCGGGAGAATATCTTCCAGTGCCGTGGAGTTGTGCGTCTGTGGAACCGTCTCGCATTCTGCACATCTCCAGTTCAGTGTCAGATCACCACGTCGCAGCTGCAGATACTGCTGGTGGCTGATGCCTGAAATAACAAAAAATAAATATGCGATTTTTTATGCGTGTTTTTATAATTATTTGGAAACATAATTAATCATAAATTAAATAATTATTCTATATATTTATTTATTATATGTTTATTATAAAGACTATGTAATCATGTAATTTGACAGATATGTATCCAAACATGACAATATTTCTAGTTGTTAGTCTGTGTGTTTGATGTTTGATATATTCTTTTATATTCTGTTCTTATTTAAAATAATGCTAATAATAATAAAAATAATAATAAAAAACTTACTGTTCCACACTTCCTGTGGTTCCATCTTCCACAGTCGTCACAAGCGATGGCATGCGATCGACCGGTAACGCCTACCTTGCACTGAATGCACGGATATACGACCGACATACTCGATGGTTGTTGTCGCAAGTGAAGAATTTTTGTTTTTTTCCAAACATTTATACCATATCTACCTTTTCATGTCTCAGTCATTTTCGGTTTGATGATATTTAAAATGATTTGTTTGCAACAAAAATCGTTTACATGCTTTATATTTTTTATGAACGCTAAAATTGTAAGAACTTCATTCAATGCCGGTGCGTTAGATGTTTACTTACAATCAACCTTTGGTGACCGCCAACTTTAAACCACGCGCTGGACCAATTAAAGGATGTGTGAATTATTTTCTTAAACTGAGATTTATCATCGTTAATGGATTACGAATTTCAATTAATGCGCATGCCAATAGTGTTTAATAAGAACTTTAATGAATTAACGGTTTGATGAAGTTGGAACTGATATAATGGGTTATCAGCAATTTGACTTACAGCTAAATCGTTATTATAATTATGTTAATTTTATTAAATAATTTTCAAAGAATGTCGCTATCTGTATATACCTTCTTTTTTTGTAATTGTAATTTCATCATATATGTGTAATTTATATTTTAATTTTAACAAATTTTTCGTTCTCTCTTACTTATCTTTCTTTCTTTTTGTATGTCTGTCTCTCACACTCTCTCTCTCTGATTTTTTTAATTTTTTTTCTTTATATATCTTATTTTAAAATATTAACATATTGCGCCGTATAAACTGTAAAGCCCCGCACATTTACCGAACATAAAATGGCCGATCATGGGATTCATTGAAACACTAACACTTTTATTCTTTTAATGAGATAATTTTTATTATTATTTTCATTTATATCTTGTCAACAAATGACTTAATAAGTGATATGAGAGGTATTTCATGTACAAATATACTATTGAAAACCAATTTACCGAACCGTCCACTCATTTTCCTATATAAAATCAATTTACCGAACTGGCAATTTACCGAAATGGCCGGTACGTTTCGGTAAATGACCAGTTCGGTAAATTGATATATATAGTAACAGGTTTGCATGGTTCGGTAAATTGATTTTCAATAGTAATTACCTATTATATGTATATCACACCTTCATGTATGTTTGAAAAAACGTGTTTATACTAATATGTGATTCATGTATGCATTGGTTAATTAAAGGTAGAGAGGAAGTTATGTTCGCTGAGTGGTTTAATGTACGGGATTTAAATTAATCAGCGGAATACTTTAGAGATAATATCTGAATACTGGGTATATTAATATTTATTAATATGTTACTAATTATTTTTGAAATATTAATTATCAAAATAATGTATGCCATTATTTTTTACATCATAATCAATTATTATTATTATTAAAATAATAAATATATTTTTTATTATATATTATATTATATAATCTAACATTATGATTATTATCATTATTGGATATTGGAACAATATACATATTATATATCTCTCTCTCTTTCTCTCTCTGACTGGGAGTTGTATATGATTTATGTTTATTGTAGTTCATTGTTTCGTGGGAGGAAAAAAAGGAAGAAGCATTACAAAGTTGTATTACATTTATTTATTTTTATTTTATTTCTTTCATTTTAAAACAGTATTAACAACATGTAACAAACAAATAAAAACATACAAAGCCATAAAGAGGTTGTCAGAAACAATGTCACTGTCTAAAACTCAATAACACACACATCAGATCATGCAGACTTCCCGAAAACCGTCAGAACTACTGATCGTCATCGCGGTAGAGATGCAGGGTAGCCTCCGTTGGACCGATGACACTGATATGACTGATCGTCCTCAGCAGGGCAGTAGTGGTCAGGTCCTCCTCCTCATATCGGTCCCAGGCCTCCTCCAGTTTCCCGTGGATCCTGGCGTACTTCTTCCGGCGAATCTACGTGAGGAGGTTCTCCGACACCAGTCTCACCTGAAGGTCGACGGTTTCGGCTTCCTCACGAAGAATCACCGAAAGCTTGTAGATTCCGAGGTTCGGATTCCCTGCCCGAGCATTCAGTCTGCGGTGCCATCCTGAAATTAATAGAAGTATATTATAACATATATAACAAAAAGGTATGGTTCTCGATGTCTTAAATAAGTGGTGATGAGGTAAGTAATACATGTAGTATTTTTAATTCTTTAAACTGATATATTAGGAGAAAGTACATTACTACATAAAACTATTTTTTCTCAACGTTTAATAATTAATTGGTGGTGAGGTAAAAATACTTTAAGGACAGAAAGGGAGAGGAAAAGATACATTCACATATATCATTTTAACATACCTTCTAGGTCGTTGTTTGTGCGTACAATCTCACGGAAGACGCACCAGTTGGCTGGACTCCAGATGGCTCCTCTCACCCATGTCCTCTCCATGTAGCAGACGACGTTGAGCACAGGACCGCCGACTTCCTCTGCGATGGACTTCAGCCTGTTGAAGGCGGCGACGATCTGTTCCTGAGGAAGGTAGGGAAGCGACATCACCTTCCTCAGGAAGTCATACTTGTCAGCGGAACTTGCTTCTCGTCGGACCCCTTCTTCACAAACACGTGGACTGTGTGTAGCTGGTAGAATGGATGGCGGACTACCTTGAAAGTTCCGTCCAGGAACCACTTCTTCGCCTGTGACAGCAGCTGCAGCTGAGACTCCGTGCCGAATATGATGTGGCGGGCTCCATCCATCTGGATATCTTCTATCAGGAAGTCTCCTAGGAAAGCTCGGTCAATCTGAAAATATACGCATTATTCAACATTCTTGCATACGCATTATTCAACATTCTTGCATACTGGATTGAAAAAATATAGAATATTGATATCAACACTTTAAGAATTATTGTGTCACGTGATAAATAGAGCGTTGACTCAAAAGTATTTTCAAGACTCGTCTCATAAATATTGATATTAAATGAAATCTCATATTATATCCTATGTTTTGTTATGTTTTGAGTTGTGTGTGCATAACATATATAACTAAATACCTCAAATTCCAAGTCATTTGGTTCCTGTGGTCGTTGGCATCTGTTCCTGTTATAAATTTAACTTATGTACGGACTGAAAGAAATAGAAACGAAAGAAAGAATGAATGAAAGATAGATAGATAGATAGATAAAGATATACGGACTTACCCTTTTTGCCACTTTCACTTTCTTGCCAAGTCCAGGTTCTGTAGGATGGATATGGCCACTCAGTCCCACGTGAAACTTCCCCATGTATTCCTTCAAGGACGCCGGGCACTTGATATTCTTGTTCCGGATGGCACACCTCCAGTACTGTCGGTCAGCAGTCTTCACCTGTTGAAAAATACACCATGCCAGAATTCATAATTATGAGTACTTACCTACAACAAACGTACTTTAAAAGTTGAAATTGATATTGAAAATGTTACTTTGTACTTATTTATAATTGAGTTTAAAATAGTAATATATAATAATTTCGGATTTGTTTTTCTCAATCGGTTCAATAAATACATAGCGGGCAGACGGAGGGACGATATAAGACAAGTGGTCTATAAAATGCTATAAGCTTACCCCTTTCGTGTAGGCGTATCCGTCACCGCTAACTAGCTTAGCTGCCCCGCGCTTGGTTCCGGCCTCAACCAGCTCAAATGTCAGTGGCTGTTCGTCTGGTATCTGCGGTGAGCTGCCGGTCCTCTAGAGATTCTTCACAGGGAGCTACAGGATGGTCGAAGTCTCTGCCGGTGATGTCGAATGTCACATCTGGGATGTTATTTCTCCTGTTTAAAAAATGGACAGTTGCATATGCACATGGGAATCATGTTTAATAGTTTAAGTTAAATATATGTTGTCCTATATATGTTATGCACGTATCTATTAAAATATGATTATCCATTATGGAAGCAATGGAATCTTATTGTGATGCGATGTATTGTTTAGAAAAGACATAGTATAAATCACTAATCATAAATGTGTGTATGTTTTGTTTTTTTAAATATTTTTTTATATGTGTGTATTACCTTTGGCTGGTGGCAATTTCCCGCATCGAAGATACGTCCACTTCCATAGGCGGCGGGAGAATATCTTCCAGTGCCGTGGAGTTGTGCGTCTGTGGAACCGTCTCGCATTCTGCACATCTCCAGTTCAGTGTCAGATCACCACGTCGCAGCTGCAGATACTGCTGGTGGCTGATGCCTGAAATAACAAAAAATAAATATGCGATTTTTTATGCGTGTTTTTATAATTATTTGGAAACATAATTAATCATAAATTAAATAATTATTCTATATATTTATTTATTATATGTTTATTATAAAGACTATGTAATCATGTAATTTGACAGATATGTATCCAAACATGACAATATTTTCTAGTGGTAGTCTGTGTGTTTGATGTTTGATATATTCTTTTATATTCTGTTCTTATTTAAAATAATGCTAATAATAATAAAAATAATAATAAAAAACTTACTGTTCCACACTTCCTGTGGTTCCATCTTCCACAGTCGTCACAAGCGATGGCATGCGATCGACCGGTAACGCCTACCTTGCACTGAATGCACGGATATACGACCGACATACTCGATGGTTGTTGTCGCAAGTGAAGAATATTTGTTTTTTTCCAAACATTTATACCATATCTACCTTTTCATGTCTCAGTCATTTTCGGTTTGATGATATTTAAAATGATTTGTTTGCAACAAAAATCGTTTACATGCTTTATATTTTTTATGAACGCTAAAATTGTAAGAACTTCATTCAATGCCGGTGCGTTAGATGTTTACTTACAATCAACCTTTGGTGACCGCCAACTTTAAACCACGCGCTGGACCAATTAAAGGATGTGTGAATTATTTTCTTAAACTGAGATTTATCATCGTTAATGGATTACGAATTTCAATTAATGCGCATGCCAATAGTGTTTAATAAGAACTTTAATGAATTAACGGTTTGATGAAGTTGGAACTGATATAATGGGTTATCAGCAATTTGACTTACAGCTAAATCGTTATTATAATTATGTTAATTTTATTAAATAATTTTCAAAGAATGTCGCTATCTGTATATACCTTCTTTTTTTGTATTGATAATACTTAGCCTTTATATATCTTATTTTAAAATATTAACATATTGCGCCGTATAAACTGTAAAGCCCCGCACATTTACCGAACATAAAATGGCCGATCATGGGATTCATTGAAACACTAACACTTTTATTCTTTTAATGAGATAATTTTTATTATTATTTTCATTTATATCTTGTCAACAAATGACTTAATAAGTGATATGAGAGGTATTTCATGTACAAATATACTATTGAAAACCAATTTACCGAACCGTCCACTCATTTTCCTATATAAAATCAATTTACCGAACTGGCAATTTACCGAAATGGCCGGTACCCGCTGTTAAGCGGATACCGCCTAAATATTGCACAAATCTACCCAAATCTTCTTTCCATTCACTTTATGTGTAGGAATTTCCAAAATCTTCTGTCAATCACTTAAATATGGTATTATTGCTTTTATTTGATTGATATTTATGGTACTGCGACACTGTAACACCTAAATAATTTACGACCCTTGATTCACGGTTTATTTTACGGCCCTGCAGTTACGGTTTATTCAACGGGACCATTCAAAGTATATGGTAAATAAATATTAATATGAGAATGTGTTTAGTATTTTATTATTTATTTTATCGATAATTGTTACATGTTTTTTTAAGTTTATTTTTTATTTAAATTTTTTTTAGGTTACAATTCTGTTATTGATGATATGTTATATTTTTGAATAAATTTTGTTTTTTCTTATTTAAATAGTACTTTATTATTTATAAAATATCTTTTTATATTTATCAACCAAATTATTTCAAATCACTTTGAACCTGGCTTATTTTATTTGAACTTTCCCATGTATAAATGGATATACACGAATTTATTCCTAATCACCAAACCAATCCCCTTATCTCTCTCTCTCTCTCTCAGGGGGCGACTCTCTCTCCCCCTCACCCTTTCTGTCTCTCAGAACATATTCTTTGACTAATGCGTGGTTGGAAAGATTGAGTTTGGGACCCGAGATTATTAGAATATAAAGAGACATGGTATGTCAAAATAAATAACAAAAGGCGAATATAAAAAAAAAATGTACATCTATTGACAATGTAATACGCAGAATACCAGCAATATTTGTCTTTCTTTGTCTTTCAAGTTTTTAACGTTGAAAATATAATAGCAGACATTTGTATTTCAAGTTCTGAACGTTTAGAAAATACAATGAATAGAAATATACATGACTATACAAAAAAGTATATAATAGCAAATATTTGTATTTCAAGTTTAGAACGTTAAAAAATTACAACGAATTAAAATATACAACATGAATATACAGAAAGTATATAATAGCGAATATTTGTATTTCAAGTTTTGAACGTTGAGAAAGTACAACAAAAAGAAATATACAACATAAATATACAAAACATATATAATAGCAAATATTTTTTTTTTCAAGTTTTGAACGTTGAGAAATGAAAAAAAAAAATATACATGATATACAAAATTAACAGAATAGCTGTTTTTTGCTGCATCACATAAAAAACAGGTACATGTGATTCAGTATACCCATTATCTAGTAGTTGACTTATCTTTCAGTCATTTAAAGTTTGCAAAATGAGTGATGGAATCACCAGGGCTAAATGCGATCATTGTTCGCTGTATTCTAGTAACTCAACAATCTCCGGAAAACACATAACTTTTTACATGAATTTAAATTTGCGCGTACGATTTCAGTACATAATATTTATTTATATTAAGTCTTCATAAGTGAAACATTACTGATACAACCTATAAAATCGACAGCAGCAGCTATATTGGTTTGATGTTTCCATATTGATATTCGTTTTGTTTGTTTATCAATGTGATGAGATATAGTCAGAACATTATTATTTAAATATTATATAGTATCAAATGCTGTTGTGGTAAACATTATCAATCACTGGTTGACAACATTGAATCCACATACATGACAGATAAACTATTATCATCGGTGTCTTGTGATTCGTTCAGCAGTCGGTCGTCGTCGTTGTCCAAGCTTCTTTCCTGCGTTTGTTTTTGGATTTTTTGTTATTGTAATGGTTCCGTCAGTTGATTTAATCAGTCCAGAGTCCATTTCTTTTCGAATTTACAAGGTCAGAATACCACTTCCGTTAATAGCACGACGTGAGTTGGCTAGTTTGAAAAACATATAATTTCTATATTAGATCTGGGGCGGACATAAGTTCGTGGTTTGTTTCTTGCTTCACTCTGTTGTTGACAGACTCTGCATTGTTGTTGGTCCATAATTTTGTTATTTTGCACAGTTTCAATGGATTGTATACGAATTCTTTTAGTTTGCTGCAGTTTGCTGCTTAGATAATTGTTGTAATATTTTCGGAAATGTGGGTATTCTGCCCTTAGCTGACAGATAGACAACGGAAGGCGAATAACGTTGCTTTAATTTATTCATCAATCCGTAATAAACTGAAACATAGACAAATACAGCAATTTACTTTTGCAGCCAAAATATAATTACCAAAACATTTCACACAATTTCTCTTTGACGCAATTTCTACCAAATATTCTCAATACAATGTATTAAATATTCAATTCATATTTCAACTCAATATTTATCTAACTAGACTTGTTCTTTATAGATCTAAATAGACAAATAAAATCAAGAACAGATATGAGATCCTGGATGACGGTGGGGGAGAGGAGATGGAATGCACCAATGGAGGTCCATCTTCGTCTCAACCAAATTCTACTTCAGGATCATCATCTTGATTTTTATCAATCATTTGTCGTTCTCTCATAATCCATGGTAAATAAAATAATTCAATGGAATTGTAGAGGTCTTAAAGCAAATTATGATGAGCTATTATTATTGTTATCTTCACAATCTCCAGCCGTAGTCTGTCTACAAGAAACTTTTTTAAAAGGTAATGATAATGTATCTTTTAGAAATTATATTTCCTATGATTTTATTTTAAACAATTGTGATAGAGCCGCTGGCGGTTCATCTATTTTAATCCGAAGTAATATTCCTCATAGTAAAGTTCAACTGAATACACAACTACAGGCTGTGGCACTCAGTGTGACTTTGCACAGAGTGATCACAGTTTGTTCTATTTATATACCTCCAAATTCTACTTTGAATCCTAGGGATCTAGAAAATCTTATTAATCAACTTCCTGCACCTTATTTACTTTTAGGTGACTTTAATGGCCATAATACATTATGGGGTTGCAACAATCTTAATGAGAAAGGTAAAATTTTAGAAGATTTTATCAACAAAAATGATTTATGTATTTTAAATAATAAATCTCATACTTACCTTCATCCTGCAACTGGTCATTATTCTGCCATTGATCTTTCTATTTCCTATCCGACTTTATATTTAGACTACGACTGGAGAGTGCATGACGATTTGTGTGGAAGTGACCACTTTCCAATTATATTAACTAACATTAATTCTACTATTGATAATACTCCTCCACGTTGAAATTTTAAAAAAGCTGACTGGGCTAAAATTCAAACTCTTTGTAATAAAGAGTTATTTTCTACAACTATTTTAGAATTTGAGGACCCTATTGTCGAGTTCTCCTCTAAACTCCATTCCATTGCCGAACAGTGTATACCTAAAACAAAAATTACAAATAAAAGCAGACCATGGTTTAATGACGAATGCAAAAAAGCCATTCGTAAACGCAGAGCAGCTGTCAAAAGATTCAATGTAAGACCAACAGAAGAAAATCATGATCAAATTAGAATACTCAGAGCAAAAGCTCGTAGGACCATAAAACAATCAAAGAAAATTCGAATACGTTTCAATAATAAAACTCCAATGAAAAAGGTATGGAAAATGATAAAAAAAGGAAAAAAATTTAACCAAAATAATGAAAAGGTTTCTGATAAAAAAAGTATCTCTAATTTATTGGCGGAATGTTTTTCGAAAAACTCGTCTTCAAAGAATTATTCTAAGGAATTTCAGAAACACAAAAAGGAATCGGAAAAGCAAAAATTTAATTTTACTTCATCTAATGATGAAGCTTATAATAAACCGTTCTCTTTGTCTGAACTTCAAGACGCCTTAAAAAAATCTCATGACACCGCTGCAGGCCCTGATGACATTCCATATCAATTACTTCGAAATCTTCCACAATCTTCATTGGACACTCTGTTAAAAATATTTAATGATATCTGGTCTTCAGGTATAGTTCCTCCTTCATGGAAGGAGGCATTTATTATTCCAGTTCCAAAACCTGGAAAGGATAATACTAACCCCACTAATTATAGACCTATTGCTTTAACAAGCTGCATCTGCAAAACTCTAGAGAGAATGATTAATGCCCGCCTTGTTTGGTTCTTAGAGTCTAATAACCTAATTACAAATTTTCAGTGTGGCTTCAGAAACCAGAGAAGTACAACTGATCATTTAATTAGACTTGAAAGTTTTATTCGTGACGCCTTTGTCAAAAAGGAACATTTAGTAAGTATATTTTTGACCTGGAAAAGGCATATGATACGACATGGAAACATGGTATTATGAAAGATTTGTATGATTTTGGTCTGAAAGGCCATTTACCAATATTTATAGAAAAAATTTTATCAGGCAGAAATTTTAAAGTGAAATGTGGTTCGACTTTATCAGATTGTTTTAGTCAAGAGCAGGGAGTTCCACAAGGAAGTATTCTCTCTGTTACCCTTTTTAGTGTTAAAATTAATAGTATTGTTAAATCTTTAAATCCTGGTGTTGATTGCTCTCTTTACGTTGACGACTTTTTAATTTGCTACAGATCCAAAAATATGAATACTATTGAAAGGCAGCTTCAACAATGTCTTAATAAAATACAAAAATGGGCATCTGAAAACGGCTTTAAATTTTCTAAATCAAAGACACAATGTGTACATTTTTGTCAACTAAGAAATCATCACGATGACCCAAATTTAACGCTGGATGGTACTCCTATTCCTGTCGTTGACGAATTTAAATTTCTTGGAGTGATTTTCGACAAAAAACTTAATTTTATTTCCCATTTAAAGTACCTCAAGAATAAATGTCTAAAGGCACTTAACATAATGAGAGTAGTCGCCCATACCGATTGGGGGGCAGACACAAAAGTCCTTTTGAATTTATACCGTTCTCTAATTCGTTCAAAATTAGATTATGGCTGTATCGTTTATGGTTCAGCCAGAAAATCATACTTACAGTTACTGGACACAATTCATCATCAAGGACTTCGCTTGGCACTTGGCGCATTTAAAACATCTCCTGTTGAAAGCCTTTATGTAGCCGCAAATGAACCATCCTTATATCTACGTAGAGAAAAATTAACCTTACAGTATATTACAAAACTCAAATCAAATCCGAGTAATCCAGCTTATGATAGCGTATTTCACCCTAACTATGAAACATTATGTATGAGCAAACCTAAGGTTATCAAACCTTTGGGATTGCGTGCTCAGAATCTTATTTCAGGTTTAGAAGTTGACATAAAAGTCATTAATACAAAAACAGTCCCACAAATTCCACCTTGGACACTTAAAAGACCTGAAGTTAATCTTAGTCTTCACAATTCTAAAAAGTCCATCACTGATCCAATTTTATTTCAAACAAAGTTCAATGAAATTAGGTCTACTTATGGAGACCATTATGACATTTATACAGATGGCTCTAAAGATGGCTATACGACCACATGTGCAGTCATAAGCTACTTTTACACAAAATTATATCGTTTACCGGATGGCGCTTCGATTTTCTCTGCAGAAGCAAAAGCTATTGAGTTAGCTTTACATGCGGTATCGTCTATTCGGTCCGATACATTTATCATATTTTCTGATTCCTTGTCTGTTCTACAATCAATTAAAAACATGAACTTTTCGAATCCACTAATTCAAGATATTTTACTTAAACATCATCACCTATCTTTTTCGAAACAAATTATTTTCTGTTGGGTTCCCAGTCATATGGGAATTCGAGGTAATGAGAGAGCTGATCGTGCTGCTAAGGCAGCCTCCGATTTAAACGAGGCTGATATAAAAATTCCATTTACAGATTTGAAATCTTCCGTAAATAAATTGATCTTTTCAAAATGGCAATCTAGTTGGGACAACGCTCAATTTAATAAGTTACATTCTATTCAACCATCCTTAGGTTTTTGGTATCCATCTTCCCGCGCCGTGCGTAGGGAGGAATGTGTTATCAATCGTTGACGCATAGGACATACTCGTTTGACTCACTCCTATCTATTAAATCGAGAAGAACAACCTGTATGCATTCCTTGCCAGGAACCGTATACAAGTCGACTGTATTGACTTAAATCTTATTAGAACTAATTATTTTAATGTGGCATCTATGTTAGACCTTTTTAATACTGTTTTTGTTGATACTTTGATCGCTTTTATTAAAGACGTTGGTATATATAACAAGCTTTGATTTTACATACGTGATATGTTAAACGTGTTTACTCTCCTGCTGTGCGGGATTCACTTGTGTATAATTTTGTGACTTATCGTGTTTTTAAGCGTTTTTAGACACTATGACGTCTTTCGACTTTGGGGTTTAAATCAATTTATCCTATTAAGACTTAATTTTCTAATAATACCAAAAATTTTAAAAAAGTTGAATACTTATTCTTATGATGTATCACAACATAAGTGTTGAAATACAAATAATATAGTTGCTCTAATATTACATGTATCTAGGCTTTTGGATAATATAATTGCTTTATTTATAATAACAATAACAAACATTAGAACCTTCATTGTGCTCGCACACTCCATCCATGCTGATGTGACAGTGCATGACAGCTGCAGTAAGCCAGTATGACTAGTATTAACTGTAAAAATATATAGACACTCTCTTTACAAACTTGGATCAAAACAAATGTAATAAATCTATGCATTGTAGATTGCTTATGGCTAGAATTGTAATATAATCACACCTCGAAAACACTCAAATAATGTCTCACAAATATTTATGCAATTTTAAATTTTCTTAAAATTTAGATTCTGTGACTTACGAAAAATAAAAATGAATACGAAACTAATGGGGACGAACTTGTATAAAATTTAGACCATTAAATAAGAGGGCCCTAGCAATACAAGACTCTTATACAAATTCTAGGATATTAATAACATTATTACATCTTATTATATATCTGATTTCTTGTTTAACTTACTTTAAGTCACAAATTCTGGCATTTTTACGATCAACGAAATGGAACATAAAGCTCGCGCGAAAAGACGCTCACGCGACAAGAGAGATAATCATCAAAACAAGGTTGCAGTATACCAAAAAATCACAACCGTAAAAGATCACATTAAACTAAAACAAAATAAGAAACCGACTGGAATACAATTCCAGTACACTCCCCGCCTGTGATATACAATATATTCACACTCATGCGCTCAGCTCTTAAATTTTACATGTTATACAATACTCCTCAGTGGTTCGAATAAACCTTCCCTACTCTATATCTGCATAAATATGCTTGCGCTTTGATCAGGTTTACAATATTTCGGTATAGGGTGACAAATGCTGCAAATATGAAGGCAAAAGACCTTAATCAATGAGTACAATCATCTCTGTAACAGGACGTGTGTAGATTGTGCTTTTTAGCTCACCTGAGCACGTGTGCTCATGATGAGCTTTTTAGGATCGATGAATGTCCGTCGTCCGTCCGTCGTCCACAATTTGTTCGTCCTCGAAAAACACGGACATGTCTTCCTCACATTGTTGAAATTCAAAATCATCCTTGCTGAAAACTAGACCACTTTCAGTATTGAAAATTTCAGAAATAATTTTTTGTATCGTTTTTTCACTTGTTCCGTTCCTTACCAAATTGTGTTTTATGTTATCTTTAATATGTTTTGTACAGAGGAGAAAGTCTGAATTAGGGAAGCTTATTTTTAGTGCATTTCTCATCGCGGGTTCGTCGTCGATTCCCAAAATGAAATTGTTCCTATTTTTTCTCTTAAATGATTGAATAATTTTGAATATGTTACTTGTTGTCCGTCCTTGTTGAATACATGTTGGGCCAATGAATATAGGGAATTGGTTTGTTTTTCTGTTATCTGTTGATAACTGTTCTATTTTTGTAACACGTAGCTGTTAAACGTCCCAAATTGAATATACGGTCTTTGCAAATTACACTTCTGTTTTTGCCTTCACAGTTTGCTTTCATATTCTTAATTTGATTTTCTTTGTTTAATATCACAACAGGTTCCTTTTTTTGTAAATACAATTTCCTGAATAAAGTCACTGTCATTGATTTGGCCGAGTATACACAAGCCATCTGATATGTTTTTTTTTGTGTGTGTGTTATTGTTGGGTTTCTTTTTTTTCATATAATGGATTCTGTCCTGGACCTGTCTCGCGCTTTTGGTGGCAATTGGGCTATTTTGATTTGCCATGTCATCTACAATACCAGTCGCTTTCTTTTCTCCGACTTGCCTAGCAGCGGCCCTGATAACTGCTGGGTCTGTTCTAGTGTAAGTTTCCCCAGACTGGGAGTCAGAAACCCTACTTACCTGACAAGACATGGAATCTCTTTACACCAAGCAGTGGATTTATCTCATCAGGTAACGCTATTTTCGAAATTGTTTTTGAGTTAACTGCTAAAATATATAATCGTGTTTCTTCATAAAAATTTGTTAGTACATGTACTAATTTTACACCGAATCGATGTTTCTATACCTATATGTTATGATGCAATAGAAAAGAAGACGTCTGAGTTGAGGACACCCGTGTCCTACGTTGTCATTTAAAGTTTCCCCCTCTATTTGATTTATTCAGGTCCTATCAATCTTGACTGTTATCGGCAGCATGGGTGTTAATTTCAAGAAACTCAAGATCCATATACCCAAGGGAGCCTGTAAGATCTGGAAAAAGGAAATTGTGTTTGGATACACAACGTCCTCAAATTCATCAGCAGAGGTGGACCTTTATTTAAAACACCACACATCCACCACACACATATTCATTTTGATATTCATTTTGATATTCATTTTTTAGGAACTCTGCGGCATGAATTTGGTCAGTTCTCGTTTGTACCAACAAAAAGGATGGGCATTCAGGAGAATGGTGGATGACTACGTCAAAGCTTATGATGTTTGTCAACCAATTCATTAAGGACTTGCCTATATTGAACAGTTATAGACATAGTTTGTGTGCTGTTGCTATAGGACCAAACATGTGACAAATTTGAGGATGGTTTTGTTATACTTTCAACGGAATCTGATGGAGAAAATAATGTAAAAATTAAGAAACGGGTAAAGAAACAGATGAGGGTAAAGAAACAGATGAGAAACAGATGAGGGTAAAGAAACAGATGAGTATTATTTCATGTATAATTTTTGTAAGTAGATCACTTTTATACGCCGCCTCCGGCGGTCGTATATTGGCGTCATCTTCTCCGTTTGTCCGTCCATATCTTGTGAACGCAACTCCTCCTTTGTTTCTGAATGAATCTTTTCAAAACTTGGTCAATGTCATTACTATAATGATATGCATGAAGTGGCGATTTTCCGGATCATTGATTTTTAGCTCACCTGAGTACTTGTGCTCGGGTGAGCTTTTGTGATCACCTTTTGTTCGTCGTGCGTCGTCCACAATTGCTTGTGAACACTCTAAGAGGCCACAGTTTAAGCCCAAATATTTGATCAGGGTGTTAGTCTACATGATATCTCGGATGAGTTCGATATTGTGTCATGTGGGGGTCATAAAATTAGGTCACCAGGTCAAATCTTTGAAAAACCCTATGAACACTAGACGCCACAGTTTTGGCCCAATCTTCATTAACTTGGTCAGGATGTTTGTCTACATGATATCTCATCCGAGTTCGAAATTGGGTCAAGTGGGGTCAAAAACTAGGTCACTTAGTCAAATCTTAGAAACACCTTGTTAACACTCTAGAGCCACAGTTTTGCCAATCTTCAATAGATTTGGTCAGGATGTTTGTCTATATGATATCTTGGATGGGTTCGAAAATGGGTCATGTGGGGTCAAAAACTAGGTCACCAGGTCAAATCTTAGAAAAATCTTAACACTCTAGAGGCAACAGTTTTGGCCCAGTCTTCATGAAATTTCGTCAGGATGTTCGTCTACATGATATCTTGGATGATTTCGAAATTCATTCACTTAGGGTCCAAAACAAGGTAATTTTAACTTGGTCAGAATGTTTGTTTACATCAAATCTCAGATGAATTCAGAACTGGGCAACATTTGGTCAACAAGAGGCCCATGATGGCCCTAAATCGCTCACCTGAGATAAATAGGTTGACCCAAGGAACATCTGTACCAATTTATTTTAAAATCTGGCCAGTAGTTTTGAAGAAGATGATTTTTAAAGTTTTCATATTTTTTTTCTTTTTGTTGCCATGGCAACAAGAGTTCTATATGGATCAAGTTTATTTTAGCAACTTTTGTGAAGGTTCACCCAAGGATCATTCCTGCCAAATTTAATCAAATTCTTTCCAGTGGTTTCAGAGGAAATGTTGATTAAAGTTTTCCCTATATACATATAAGGCAAATAAGCCCCGCCTCTGGCGGCCATGTTTTTTACGGATCGGAAATTTTTTAGCAACTTTGGTAGAGGTTGACCCAAGGAACACCTGTACCAACTTATTTTAAAATCTGGCCAGTAGTTTTGAAGAAGATGATTTTTAAAGTTTTCATATTTTTAGCTCACCTGAGCACAAAGTGCTCAAGGTGAGCTTTTGTGATCGCCCTTCGTCCGGCGTCCGTCGTCGTGCGTCGTCCGTAGTGCGTCGTCCGTCGTCAACAATTTGCTTTAAACGACATCTCCTCTGAAACCGCTGGACAGAATTTAATGAAACTTGGCAGGAATGTTCCTTGGGTAAGGCTCTACAAAAGTTGCTAAAATAAAGTTGATCCATGAAGAACTCTGGTTGCCATGGCAACAAAAAGAAAAATAATTTGAAAACTTTAAAAATCATCTCCTTCAAAACTACTGGCCAGATTTTAAAATAAATTGGTACAGATGTTCCTTGGGTCAACCTCTACCAAAGTTGCTGAAATTATTCCAATCCGTAAAAAAACATGGCCGCCAGGGGCGGGGCTTATTTGCCTTATATGTATATAGAGAAACCTTTAAACAACATCTCCTCTGAAACCACTGGACAGATTTAGATTAAACTTGGCAGGGATGATCCTTGGGTCAACCTTCACAAAAGTTGCTAAAATAAACTTGATCCATGTAGAACTCTGGTTGCCATGGCAACAAAAAGAAAAAAAAATGAAAACTTTAAAAATCATCTTCTTCAAAACTACTGGCCAGATTTTAAAATAAATTGGTACAGATGTTTCTTGGGTCAACCTCTACCAAAGTTGCTAAAATTATTCCGATCCGTAAAAAACATGGCCGCCAGGGGCGGGGCTTATTTGCCTTATATGTATATAGAGAAACCTTTAAACAACATCTCCTCTGAAACCACTGGACAGAATTTGATTAAACTTGGCAGGGATGATCCTTGGGTCAACCTTCACAAAAGTTGCTAAAATAAACTTGATACATGTAGAACTCTGGTTGCCATGGCAACAAAAAGAAAAAAAAATGAAAACTTTAAAAATCATCTTCTTCAAAACTACTGGCCAGATTTTAAAATAAATTGGTACAGATGTTCCTTGGGTCAACCTATTTATCTCAGGTGAGCGATTTAGGGCCATCATGGGCCTCTTGTTTTTCTTTTTATTGCCATGGCAACCAGAGTTGACCCAAGGAACATCTGTACCAATTTATTTTAAAATCTGGCCAGTAGTTTTGAAGAAGATGATTTTTAAAGTTTTCATTTTTTTTTCTCTTTTTGTTGCCATGGCAACCAGAGTTCTACATGGATCAAGTTTATTTTAGCAACTTTTGTGAACGTTGACCCAAGGATCATCCCTGCCAAGTTTAATCAAATTCTGTCCAGTGGTTTCAGAGGAGATGTTGTTTAAAGTTTTCCCTATATACAAATAAGGCAAATAAGCCCCGCCCCTGGCGGCCATGTTTTTTTATGGATCGGAATAATTTTAGCAACTTTGGTAGAGGTTGACCCAAGGAACATCTG
>CM037787.1:38945450-38973170 GCA_021229015.1 Solen grandis
CGACATGATGCCAGTTGTTCAGAATAATGAAAATTTCAGAGTTATGACAGTAAAGTATACTCTTTTGAGAAAAAAAATTTTCAGCACCATATGACGTCGTGTGACGTTAGAGCTAAAAATAGTGAAAAATGGTGTTCACGCTCTACAGCCGCCATTTATGGTCGGATTTTCTTAAAATTTTCACAGATTTTACATCTTGAAACTAAGGTGTGCATATCCTGTCAGCTAACCGAAATTCCCGAAAGCCGAAGTTCTGTGGCTGAAATAAGATTCGAACATAGGACCGAAAATTTCATTAAGGATTAAAGAGCTTCAGGATGAGATAGAAAGTTGAAACTTACACAGTTTTCATTCTTTAGAATTTCTACATATGTTTTGAGTGGTGACGTCATATTACGTCATGTGACGTCATAGGCATACTTCTTAATTTTCATATTAGGGCAATGATTTCGACATGATGCCAGTTGTTCAGAATAATGAAAATTTCAGAGTTATGACAATAAGGTATGCGCTTTTGAAAAAAGCATCTTCAGCAACTTAGACGTCACATGACGTCACAGCTAAAAATAGTGAAAAATGTTTTTCGCGCTCTACAGCCGTCATTTATGGTAGGATTTTCTTCAAATTTTCACAGATTGTACATTTTGAATCATAGGTGTGCATATCCTGTCAGCTAACCGAAATTCTGAAAGACCGAAGTTCTGTGGTTGAAATAAGATTCAGGATATTTTAGGATTGAAGAGCTTAGGATATGGTAGAAAGTTGAAACTTACACAGTTTGCAGTTCTGCAGAATTCCTACATACATTTTGATTCTTGACGTCTAGGACGTCATGTGACGTCATAACCATACTTCTTATTTTTCATTTTAAGGCAATGATTTTGACATGATGCAAGTTGTTCAAATAATGAAAATTTCAGAGTTATGACAGTAAAGTATGCGCTTTTGAAAAAAAGCATCAACACCCACCCTATGAGTCACATGACGTCACAGCTAAAAATAGTGAAAAATGTTGTTTGCGCTCTACAGCCGCCATTTATGGTCGGATTTTTTCACATTTTCACAGATGGACATCTTGATATTAAGGTGTGCATATCCTGTCAGCTAACCGAAATTTTGAAAGACCGAAGTTCTGTGGCTGAAATAAGATTTGAACATAGGACCGAAAAATTCATTTTAGGATTAAAGAGCTTCAGGATGAGATAGAAAGTTGAAACTTACACAGTTTGCAGTTCTGCAGAATTTTTTACAAATATTTTGAGTCCTTACGTCTTTTGACGTCATGTGACGTCATAAGCATACTTCTTGATTTTCATTTTAGGGCAATGATTTCGACATGATGCCATTTGTTCAGAATAATGAAAATTTCAGAGTTATGAGAGTAAAGTATGCGCTTTTTAAAAAAAATAATTCAGCACCTATGACGTCATGTGACGTCAAAGTTAAAAGAAGTCCTACGAAAAAAAAGAAAAGGGGTAGAGAATTTAATATATATTCTTTCTAACGGTATTAATCTTAATATTTTTCAATTTAAGCAGAAATCCTATCATTCGTATCAACGAATGAAATCTATTTTTCAATTGATTCTGTCCTTTAATCTGAAAGCGTATCAATGGAAATAAGTACAGTTTATAAACTGTCACTAAATGCCTGTGAGAGTGGCGGCTTCCTTGATCGAGCGAGTAAAGTCGCTAATTTAACACCACTCAGCCCCTCAGCGCAGTGAGTTCAAATCCCAAAAGGGTCCCTCGGACGTTATTAGAGGACGAAGCATTTAAAGCTGACTTGCTGTAAGGCTGTGGTTTCTATCCAGTTTGGAGTCTTCCTCGACGTATGTAAGTTGCACGTCCCTTTATGACTGCAATGTTCAGTATCCTCGGCATGTCATGATCTTTTTTTTTTCATCGGCGATACATGCAAAAGTGTATAAAGAACTCTTACTGGTTTTAGTGGGCTATTTTATTTTTACCCTTTAACTTTATCAAGACTGTTTGACAAGGTAACAGTATCTGTGACGCGATATCAAAGGGTATTCATCATTTTCAATGATAGTTCTTGTTAATTTTTAACAAATGCTAGGGGCACTTTGTATGCTTTATTTATTATAGCTCAAAAAATTGAAGTCCTATTTCAATGCGATTTTTTGCACACTGTTCCTTGTGAAAATTGTGCTAAAATGAAACAAAGCGTTCGATCTGATCAAGTTAAAAACGAAAACCGAGAAACCGCTTTGCGGTTCTAGTTAGGTTTTCGCACTGCGATGTTAAAACCCTTTGTTCTTCTTCTGTTTTATTTATTTATTTATTTATTTATTATTATTATTATTATTATTATTATATTATTATTATTATTATTATTATTATTATTATTATGTTTCGAATCTTTTATGTGTGTGAACGGCATAGCTTCATGATCAGAAAAGCCACATTTATTAAATTTTTAATCAGTTTTTACTACGTATTTGAAGATGATCCTAACATTGAGAAACGGTCAAACTTCACTAAAATATGGAAAAAATTAAAATTTCAAAAACATATTTGTTTCGCACCTGACTTTTTTTTTTTGTACATTCTTCTTGAAATATTAACACGTTATGTATTGGTATGTTTGAAAGGACCTCACAATTAAAAGTTTTTAAAAACTGCAAGGGTCAGAGTCATATTACGATTATTGTGCTCTTATTTGGCCCCAAGACTAAATATTTTCATTGAGAGTATATGAACAAAATTTTAAGTTCCTGAAGAGCTCTTTCCAGTGGTGTATATGTTTTGAAGATCTGACTTGAATATCTACATTTTACGACAGTCCAACGTTCGATCCTTTTTTGAACAATTGTAAAAAACGAGCGTCGGTGAATTTATGAACGTCAGTTTTTCCATAAACTTTTAAAAAAACTACAGTTCTTACATATATTTTTATTATTGATTTGAAAGAGCATTATTTTCCGATTCTAATTATTCTTGTTTTTAAAAACAAATTTATATAAGTTGAGATATCGTCCATTTTATCCTTGAAAAAAAACACATTTCCGGGCCGGAAACAGCTGATAAACGATCGGATCATTTAAAAATCGATCGATCTTTACCTGTCGAAAAAGACGATCGGTAACAGCTGACCTCCTATCGGAAATAACGATCATTTTGTTTCTATCGGAAAAAGCTGAACGTACATATCCAGTCGAATAAAATCAAACATAAGACGGGTTTTATTTGAAATTGTTTGATTTATTTGTAGTTAAAGGAAGAAACTAGTGTTTAAAATCGCAC
This sequence comes from Solen grandis, assembly GCA_021229015.1. Classification (NCBI taxonomy): domain Eukaryota; kingdom Metazoa; phylum Mollusca; class Bivalvia; order Adapedonta; family Solenidae; genus Solen; species Solen grandis. Next base: position 38,948,717 of record CM037787.1, read on the forward strand.
GTTTGTTTACAAAATGTATTAACGGTACATCCGTTGTTTTAGACTAGTATAATATGGCGATCTTCAACGAACCATATCCTGAACCAGATACTGAAATTGTTATTTGAATCTTGTAGCTGTATAAATAATTTTAGTTAGTTAAAGTTCTACATTATTTTACCTGAGGGTAGTCGAGAGTTCGCTAATTTCTAGAATAAAATTTAAGTTTTGATACAAAAGCTTCAAGATTAAATGTTTATGAGTTTATGAAACAAAATAAATTAGGTCTTGGTGTGTGGTTAGTGTATTAAAAATAATTATAACAATAATGACATCAGGGTGAGAAATATATGTGTCCAGACTGACCAGGACGCAAACCGGGGCCATTCGCTTTCAGGGCAAATTCTCTACTGACTGAGCTGGACATGTCACTTACATTTATTCCTCAAGTTTAGGGTTACTAAAAGGCCATTACAATAATTGTACTTTATATATATATATATTATTTAAATGAAAGATTGTCATTTAATTTTTGTTCTTTTCAATTGATGCAAACGTAGAACATAAATGAATTATATTTTTAATATGGGCCTCCGTGGCCAAGACACTTTAACACTCACTCAGCCACTCCACTGCATGGGTTCGAATCCCGGCAGGGCAATTCGGTTTTTCATGTGAGGAAGCCTTCCAGCTGCAGGTTGGTGGTTCTACCTGGATGCTTTAGTGCATTAGGGGTCTTCCTCCACCTGTAATTAGCTGGACTTCGTATATGACTGAAATACTTCGACAGCTCATCGGTAAATTAAAAAAAATCAATAAATCTATTTATAAGGTTTGTTAAAAATTAATGTTCCTGTAGCTTGTTACAACTGCAAAGATTCAATCACGTAATTTCTTTCAATGTGCGTTCGATTCCTCGCATGTCACTTCTTCATCTAAGTAAGCCATCCAGCTCGCTTGTGGTAGGTTGGTGGTTCTTCCCGGCTGCCTATTGTACTCATCCATGTTATTAGCTGGACATCGATTACTATATAACTGGAATACTCACAGTCGCAGTGACAGTAAACTCCAGTCAACACAGTAATTAATAGTAACTTGTCTGCAACCGTTTCTGCACATCATCTCAATTATAATTATATTTGAGGCAAATTTCATTAAATCCTTCAAGGGTTATAGGAGATATGAGCGGACATGATATTGTAAGGAAATGTGAAAAAAAAAACAAATTAAATTAAAAAGGATGAAACCGGCACTGCTCTTAAGCATGGGGAATCAATATCCATGTTGGTCACTGTAATTTGTTTAAAGAAAGATTGTTTAGACTGTTGATACGGATGTGATATGTGATGACATGACTAAAAATTATTTTCGTATCCAGCCATATTGCCTGTTTAAATCCCCTGGTCCAACATTCTTAGTGTATGAGTATTATTTGGCACCATTGAAGTTCCATTAATTACCATTGAAGGTTATGGATATTTCATTTAAAATCATTGATTCACCATTATTTTACGTAAAATGACACCATCAAAATACCATTGGCAAACCATTTTATTCCATTAAAATCCCTCATTGGATACCATTGAAAATAATTTATTTTTCATTTTTTTTAGGGAGAGCTCATTTGCATATTTCGGCTCATTTCAATAGAGTTTCAATGGTGTTTCGGTTGAATTTCAATGGTGTTTTGATGGAGTTCAATGGTTGAACTATTTAGTATATAAAGACTTTCAATGGTCCTTCAAGGGTTGTGCTACATTTGGTTCTGCAAAAAGAAATTGTAATTCAATGATGTTTCAAGCCATTTCAATTAGATAAGGGTGTTGTCGTTTTTGTTGAAAAACATGACATCCTGGATACTGAAAAATAATGGCTCACTTGGACTCAAACTAAGAGCCTTTAGCTAGCTGGTACCCTCTCGGTGTCAGAAATTTATTCAATGAGCTATCTTCCATCATTTGTTTTAAAGCTATCGTTTGTGGCTTATTTCATCCATTTAAACTTGAACTTAATCCAGCCTGATCAAATTGCACATATATATGCACCCTAACAAAATATTTTAAGTATATTCAAGTCAAACACAAACAATAAAGCTATTGGCTGCTATGCATATATAGTTTTTTTTTATTTATTCAACTGATGTATTATAAAGGTAGTTATCCTAACCAAACGGGGCATACATTATAATTATTATATTCTGTTTCTTATTATGTGTATACCAACCTTCATGTGCATGTGTATTACATGTATATACAAGCATTTTGAAAATACATAATTATTTATCTAGATCCACTATTCATACCTATGATTAGTTCTAGTTGTTTCATTTTGAAAATATTTAATATCACTGGTATAACTGAGGTGCACCAGAACAAACTGCATTACATCCTGCATTTTGGTAATGCTTCATTTTTTTTCTTAAAAATCCTTCATAAAAATCCAACCCTTATTTAAGATATTGATCACATTTCAAGTTTTAGGGAAATCATCCTGGTAAAATTTAGATTCAGTATAACTGAAAATGATCCTTATAAATCATATAATTACACAGTTGAATCATTTTAGCGGCCACCTGTATTAAGCGGCCAACCTATATACAGTGGTCAGTTTTAATATTACCAGACTAGCCTTTTATTTTGTTTAACCTTCATTTATGCGGCCATCTCTGATAAGTAGTCTCTTTCTTTATTCTCTTGAATGACCACTTAAAAGGTTTGACATTATGTTAAGACAAAAGTTATTGAAAAAGTTTTACATAATCATTGAATTGAAACCCGTTCTTTTGGCTGAGTTCGAGCTGTATACTTCCATCCAATCATGGTAATAAAAAATTATTTAACTCATTAATTAACAATAATGTTCTTGGTTTTGTTTAAAACTGGTAGACCCACTGTTAGGGTAATATAATGATTAATAACTGAGGTCTTATTATACCACTTGTCTTGATGATATCAAAGTGATGCAGAACTATATAACCTGCCTAATGTAAACAAAAACCCAAGATTAACCAACATAATGTCAGTGTAAATCCAAGTAAACAAACAGACAAACAATTAGATCACAGGGAACATTGAAATTAATCGGATGGACAATTTTGTGCATTGTGCAAATTTTGAATCTAACTTGCAATGGCAAATTGACAGGGGGTCAGAGAACTCCATAAGTAAATGTTCAACAGTCATCAGGTGTATTGAGGCCTTGTGTTTTTACTCTATTTCTCGGATTGAGATCACAGCCCTGAGAAGGGGAGATAAGTCTGAGATTGTTCATCTATTTTAATAAGATCAAATTTGTTTATTTGTCTCAATATCAAAGCAAGAAAGATCTGAAGGCTGGGCAGCTTTTTATTTTTTATTTTCATTTGAAATGATTAGTGTAGCTGTAGCTCACTTGATCTGAGCATTTGCCCTTGTAGTAAAAGGTCTGAGGTTTGTTGTTGCGACACAAACCCAAACACATGTATCAAACTTATTGCTCAAATAGGCTGCACATTTTTCTGACCCTGTAACATGCAAAATATTAAAAAAAAAACACCTTCAAGTCCTAACATTGATTGGAACTGTTTCAGCAAAATGACCAAAGTCATTGCAAAATTTAATTCTGTGAACCCATTAAAACTTTTTACAGTATCAGTTTTCATATTTTAAGTACAATGTGTATATCCATTAAGAACTGAAACAAAAGAATAGAAATAAAACTCCATTAATATAGCAACCAGTTCAGCCTCATACTCATAGCAACCTCTTAGCCTCATACTCATAATAATTAAGAGAGAGACTTTACTCATTATAAGAGAGAGAGAGAATATACTTATGGAGACAGGGAGAGAGTGAGTGAGAAAGAAAATAATCATCAAGAGAGAGAGAGAGAGAGAGACTTTACTCATTATATAAAGAGAGAGGGGGGAGGGTTTTACTCATAAGAGAGAGAGAGAGAGAGAGAGAGAGAGAGGAGAGAGTTTTACTAATGAAAGGGAGAGAGAGACTGAGAAATTATTATAAAAGAGAGAGGAATTCAAAGAAATAAACATCCTTTTTAAACTCACTGAAGCAGAAATGCCAAATAGATTGCATTGGCAACTGATCTCACTGAGGAGTAGCAAATAAAACCTGAAAACCTCCTGTGAGAGATTTTAGATTTATCTCCTTGTTCGGGTCATTTCCATGGATGATTCCTTAGACCACTAGTGGTAAGATCAGGAATTTGAATCTGTAACTTGCAAACTTCTATGTTGATATGAGGGTTTTCTTGAAAAGAAATGTGTTTGACAGTATATCTAAGATACCATCACTGACTGCATAGATCAATCAGATGTGTAAGTTCAGGTCTCTTTATATACAGTTCAAGAGCCAAAAAAATCCATGCAGAAAACTTAATTAGTAGTTTACCATGATAAAATATTTGAGCATATACACAATTATGAAAACTGAATTTAAATAAAAGTTATTCAAAACAATTTTTAAAGCAAACTTACTTCTGTTAATCTCATAATTTGCATTTTGTAATATAATTTGATAGTTTTCATATAGCAAAGCTCTATTTTGTCTGCACTGTACCTTCATTCTAATTGTGAAAGTCACTTTGAAGTATACTTTGTGACATAAATTTGTAATATACATCTATAGATACTACTTTTCCAACTAGAACTTCTTTCATTTATTATTTAATTCATCTCATTGGTTATGTGAAAACTCTCATATTGAGTTATTTTTACAGTTTTGTTTAAAATATATAAATGTACATGCATTTCATTTTTACTTTAATTTGTGTTAAAGAAAATATTACAGCTTATAATACAGATCCTTCTCAGTGAGTTAGGGGGTTAACCAGAAATTTGTACCTCTGAAGATCATAAAAAATTCCTCTCCCCACCCAGTGAGGTTCAAATTCACAAGTTTTGGGTCTGAATATGTACTCCAACTGGACCACATGGGGCTCAGTCTATAGACCCCGCCAAGCTGAATGTAAAGCTGCCTAGACCCAAGTGCTTGAATTAAAAGCCGCTGCCTGCAGGACTGACAGAGTTGTACTTGGGTTGTATTGCTGGGGTTAACTGTCATGGTTTCAGTATTTCAGTCATTTGGAGACTATGTCTACTTGAAAGAGATATAGTGCTGCCACACTGCAGTATCACATTGAAGACATGTGACATGATACCACACCATGTATGTTATGACCAGGGATCCAACCAATGACCTCCCGTTCCCAAGGCAGGGATCTTACACTCTGCCACTTGAAATTTTAATGTTCATTTACTATTCTGTATTAAATGCAGTCTGAATACATCTTTAAGTAATAACCTCACATTATATTCACCAAATGTAATCAGGTTTGAAAAAAATAGTCAGACTCAAGAGCTCTTGCTTTTTCAGGGGGCGACAGGATGACTCTCTCAGTAAAATTGGTTAATTCGGAGGGACAATAACAAATTGCCTTTGTTTAAAAAGTGGTAGTGTATGTGTTCCATTTACTGTTAATTCTGCAATTAATTTACCATCTGAAATAAAAAGAAAAATGTTACATTGTTATTATCAAGTAATTTTAATGTTTTGATCATTTTTAAACTCACCAGATAGATACACAACTCAAATTACATTCTGCACACAAGGGGGATAAACTACATGTTCTACAAATACAACATTTATGCTAGATCAAACTGACACTTTTTTGCACTCCAAATGAAAACTTACTGAAAGATCAGTCACCCAGCCGACCCCTGCTGCTAGAACATTCTCTGTCACCTATTTCCACTGTCACCATGGCAACGTGACTGCGTCAATCTTAATCAGTCAAACGCTTTTAGTTTTTACTTAGTATACGATAACTGAGCGTCTGAATGTCACAGATGTGTGGAATTAAAGTACCATTTTTTGTGCATAATAGAATTTAAAAAAACATGTCAAATTATATAAATGCACTTGAACTGCGTTAACACGGTCGAATTTATTTTTTTTTGTTGTTATATGGACGGCTAACCTCTCCCTCCCCCTTCTCTCTCTGCCATTCTTACAAATTAAAGATGTTAATAACTAGATGTAATGTTAATGTAGCTTCTTGGTTTAACATAATTTGAATTGCATTCAAAAGGAATCAAAATTAATACAACAAACGCATCAATTTAAAGTTAACCCAATAACGCTTTTTCATAGAACCCCAAAATATGAATGTAGATCTAATACTACATAACTGTATTAATTGTGCCAAGAAAAAAAAGATAACCTTATGAATTACTTTCATGTTTGTTTGTTTTTTTCAATTTATTTTTATAAGTATATTGAAATTAGATTATTACAAACATGGTTGGAGTCTACTAGAACTGGTCCTACTCAGCCGGAATACCTGCTTGGTGTGTCATCCATCCATCCATCCATCCATCCATCTATCTAATCAAGACCTTAATTATCATTTCCTTATTATGACTGTTTTTCTCTGACGCCTTTCTCACTTGGGACAGCTTCACAGAGAATATGTACGGCTGAAATGCTATTTCAAAATTTAATTTTAAACATTCATCAGTGATTTACAAAAGGGGGAAGAGAGAGAGTTCTTGTTTATTGTTCTCTCAGGAATAAGCGATTTATTTCAAAACATATGGCATATATATAGGTGCACATTTTTTTTCCCTTATTTCTTTTAAATCTTATTCAGCCTTTTTTCTGCCCTTTTTAAAAATTCATCCGATTCGACCTTGACCGATGATCAGTTACATTTAAACTGCTGATTCGCTACAGTTTCTATCAAACGTCTCGGTGACATTGCTGACGTAGTTTTGTTTTCGATTTAGTCACAAAATCTTCTCAAAACAATGGATTTCAAGTCAGCACAAGTGTTCATTTCAGGTATATTGTTTCTTTCACCAGTGTCTGTCTATACAAATCGTAGTTTTACACGGGAGAAAAGGGCGATATTCTGTCGGTCAGATCTCTTCCGACCAAACGATTTTTTTTTAATTCCCGAACATTTTAGGGCGATTGCTCAGACAAGGGTGTGTTTATTTGTCTCTGTATGTACTTATTTATCTTTCCAAACAAAATAAGATCAATTTTATGAAAATCTTTCAATATTCAAAGGAGTTATTGCAATTAAAAACGACATTATGTACGTTTTCAGTAGAAGACCTTACCTACCTTCTTATTATATATATAAGGTCATTGATTTTTTTTATTTTCTTTTTAATGGGTAGCAACGTACTGGGTACATTTGGTTTAAGCTACCGTTGATGCATGGCGGACAGATAAGAAAGATTGATAACAATACCTGGTGCTCAGGCGAGCTTAAAAAAAGAATGGTGATGAATTTGGTCAAAATGGATGAAAGAGTTATAGCCCTTGATGGTGATGTAACCCTTGTTATAGTGAACAAGTACAAGTATGTGAAGTTTGATGTGAGAAGCTTTAAATAGTTAAAAGTTATACGGCCATGGTTAATGTTTTTTTCACTATACACATTAAACAAGAGGCCAAGATAACCCTGTGTCGCTCACCTGAGTAAGATTGTTTTTTTTAAGCATGATTACAAAAAAAATGTGGCATCTGAACTGTTTTCCTGACATTTGACTAAGTGACCTAGATTTTTGATCCTACCTGAATTTGCACTGAACTGGGATTTCATACAGTCATCATTCCAATCAAGTTTAATGAAGACTGGGACAAAAATGTAGACTTCTCGAGTGTTCATAAGGTTTTTTCTAAAATTTGCCCTGGTGACCTACTTTTTGACCCCAAGTGGCCCAGTTTTGAACTCATACCAAATTTCATGTAGACATACATCCTGACCAATTTTCATGAAGATTAGGCCAAAACTGTTGCCTCTAGTGTGTTCACAAGTTTTTTTCTAAGATTTGACCTAGTGACCTAGTTTTTGACCAAACATGACCCAATTAAAAACTCACCTGACAAAGCATAAAGAAAAACATCCTTACCAAATTTCATGAAGATTGGGCCAAAAATGTGGCCTCAAGCATGTTCACAAGGTTTTATAAATATTTGAACTTGTGATCTAGTTTTTGACCCCACCCAAAACCCATTTTCAAATGCATGCGACATTTATGTAGGCCCAAAAATCCTGGCTAAGATTCATAAAGATTAGCCAAAATTTGGCTTCTGGAATTTTCACAAGCAATTGTTGATGACGGACGATGGACAAAACGCGGTCACAAAAGCTCATCCTGAGCACAAGTGCTCACTGCTCAGGTAAGCTGAAAAGGAAGATACATTAGTCAAATTAGACAGAAGAATTTTGGCCCTTGATGGATAATGAGCCAGCTTGTTATAGTGAACAAGTAAAGTGAAGTTTGATGACAGAAGCTTTAATAAATTTAAGAAGTCATGGCTATTGTCATGTTTTTCACTCACATTTTTAAAGGGGGTTATGACAAACACCTCTGTAAAGTTCCATGAAAATCCAAACACAGATATGGAAGCTACAGAGAGGACATGACAATGTACCTATAAAATTCCAGGCAATTTCAAACAACTCCTTTGACCTTGACCTTTCAGAGGTGCATACAGTTGATGCAACTGACACATTCATTGTGTCGTAACAAACACACTGAAAACTTTTTAAGAAAATCCAGACATAGATAAGGAAGTTATAGAGTGGGGCATGACAATGAAGCCTATGAATACCCAAAGGACAATTTCTAACAATTCCTGTAACCATGACCTTCTAAGTGTGCATATGGTTGATGCTTGTGATATGCCTTTTGTTACGACAAAGACTTCTATAAATCAAATTCTGTCCAGCGGAGATGTCATTTAAAGCAAATTGTTGACGACGCACGACTGATGCCAGACAGAGCGTGATCCTAATAGCTCACCACGAGTTCTTCATCCATCCATGCATAATGCAGTTTAAGCTCAATAACAATAAAATGTTCATCTTTTCAACCCTTGACACCAGATTTTGACCTTGATCTATGGTATCATGCCAAAAATAAGTGGCATGATAACATCCATTTATCACGGACAATGGAGTCCATTAAATTTAAACTGAGGTAGTACATAGAGAATTTGTAGGTCCTTCTTCGTATTTAAAAAACAACAACATGATTTAGCACAAAAACTTTCTATAGAGTCTCTTTTGGTTACAGAGTACCATTTGTTTTTTGATGCTATATGATCAGCACAACTTATTTTTTATTACCTAAGTTGTGTCAGATTTTTTTTGAAGGTATACCTGATCTACGTGTCTCATCAAACCTTTAAGTATGGGGTCTCGATCAGCTACAGACAATATGATACCACACCCAGCACATTCACTTTCATCTGACAATGAGCCAACCATCCTTGAACTACCTTAATTATGCTGTGCTCCAAGCAGAAAACTATGTTGTTTTGTTGGATATAACGTTCTATCAGTGGTATTTCAGTCTTTTGGATAGGATGTCTACTTGAGACAGACATAGAGCTACCACACTGGAGTATCACGTCATAGACATGTGGTATGATACCATACCCAGTCACATTATCTTGTGTGTTTGTTTGTTGGGTTTAACGTCTCACCGACAGTATTTTAGTCATTTGGAGACGACGTCTACTTGAGAAAGGTATAGTGCTGCCACACTGCAATATCACGCCGTAGTCATGTGGCATGACACCACACCCGTCACATTATCCTGACACCGGGCCAACCAGTCCTGCAACTACACTTATAGCTGAGCGCCAAGCAAGGGAGCTATAACAGTACCATTTTTACGACTTTGGTATGTCGCAGCCGGGGATCTAACCCACAACCTCCTGACATTATATTGACTCTGGGCGAACAAGTCCTGCAACTACCCTTATATATGCTGAGCGCCAAGCAAGGGAGCTATAACAGTACCTTTTACAATATTGATAGTCACGCAAGGATCAAACCCATGACTTCCAATTCTTGAGGCCATGCCTTAATCACTAGGCCACCACGCGACAGTAGTCTGGCTACACGTATTTCTGACTTTGTGCAAAATGTGAGACCATTATAGTATAGCTCTCCAATATATTTATGTGTTGTACCAAACGTGAGACCATTATAGTAAAGCTCTCATTTTTTTTTTTTTATGAAGAAGAACATGATACATTATAATTTGTTCTCTGTCCTTTGCATATAGGACAAATTTATACTCGTAACAGCCTATTTATAAATAGCAACTCATCCCAGTGAGAGATTTGTGTTATCCTGATAATTACTGGTCTGGTGAAGGTTCAAACAGGACTTTCTGTTTTTTTTAGTTGAGGTCAACATTCCGTGCCCCCCCCCCCCCCCCCCCCCAAAAAAACTCCCTTATTTTTTACCAATTTTATCAGCGATTTAATAAAACAGGATTTAATTTCCCAAATGCCTTACTTAATTTTACAGCAAAAGGTTATGCATGTGATTCCTCATCTGTTGAAGCAATAAACATTACTGCTATTCTTGTAAAAATACGCTTGTAAGTAGAAACTGAAAATAATCAAACTGAAATTTGAAATGCTTCACCGATCACTGAATTCTTTCTTTGTGCACAGTAAAATAAAATAAATGAATGAACTTGAAAAACATTACATTGGCTAACTATTACTGGTGCAGTATTATTGATGATTTTATACTTAGTTTACAAACATTGAAACCATCAAAACTGAGCTGATCAAAGACCAGAGACTCAAGGCTGCTTTCTTTGAGTTGCAGCATATTTGACGTGGCATTGAGCCTACAGTTGTTGAGAGGTTATTAAATTTAGACTTATGAATGACTTGTGTACATTCTGAGAACTTCACTGACAACTCAATAACTGATGCCTTGATGAGGATCATTGCCTAAGTAAAAGATATAGGGGATGCTGGAGGGATTTGTCCGGGATCCATGTGGGATTCAATATCCATATTAATGTTCCGGGATCCCAGGCCACATCAGGATCGGACCTATCTAGTATCAAAGTTTGTATACATCGGGATCAGAATACCAGGCTGCATCCTGATCCCTTGTTTGTACTCATCCGGGATCCCAATTACTGTTAGCACACTTGTAAGTACATGTAATGTCTGATGAACAATGAACAGATGACAAAATTCTTCATTGCTATTTCAACTTAAGAAAGACAATTTTTTTTTTAAAAAGTTTTCTTTTTATTTTATTAAAGTAAATTTTTCTTGATGAAATATATATAATGAAAAATTATAAGAGAAGGTGAAACAGAGGAAAGAGAGAGAAGAGAGATTTAACAACATATAAACATAAATTAGGCCTCTTCCCAAATTTCTAAAAAAAAAAAATGTCACTGTATATATCAGCAAAGGGTTGTAAAAAAGTGATAGCAATTTGTTCTCATAATTGGTTTGGGGACAAATTAAAAATGGAGGAATGGAGGGAGTATGTAATGGCCTTCAAATAACCCATATAACATCTGCGACTGAGTGCCGCCTGGAGGGTTAAGAGGTTGTGGATTTGATCCCGGCCACGACCCTACAAAGTTATGAAAAATGGTCCCCGGTTTGCTGATCTTTTGGCAACTAGACCAGGGATGGTTGGGCCGGCATCAAGAAAATGTGAAATAAGTAAAATCTGTATGGTTCTAGGATGATTTGCTGTGTAAGCAAAATTCTGCCGCAAGTGAAGGTCAAGCTTGTCCCAATTCGCTTGAACCATATTACATACAAAATTCTTTATATTAATTAATATGTAAAGCATACTGAAAGATATACTTAATATATTGCCAAATTTGATGAACTTTTTTTAATTTTAGAGGCTTTTTTTCAGATTTTTCAAACACTGTTCTTTTTTTTGTGAAACAAGCTGAATAAACAACAAATTCAAAGGTTTTTAAAATTATCCCCCCCCCCCCCCCCCCCCCGTTCATTTTTGGTACAATACCCTTAATTAACGGCAAGGAGAGATATTAGAAGAACATTTACGTAAAACACAATCAATCGTCGCCATTAAATCTTTCAATCACTATCCATTAAAATTTCATCGTTCAATTCTATAGCTGTAATAACCAGACAGGTTTTTGACCGAACCCTATGCTCAAAGATGGTGGTCCCAATTAACCAACTGAACTTATGATCTAACTATACCGCACCAATATTAGCTACTTATTTGACAAAAAGAAAATGAAAATGGGGGTTACAATCATTTGTTTTTCCATTCCATTCTGAAAACTCTTATAGAGGTATTTCATTTGAATTAACAAACTTTAAATGAATATTTATGGAAAATTCTGCAAAAATCCTTTGCAGAGAGAGAAAAGGGGAAAGAGAGGGAGAGGGAGAAAGAGAGATGTTTGAAAATAACAGCAAGTAAAGTTTTTGAAAAATCGATTGTTGAAAAACAATCCAAATTCAAGGGTACTTTAAATTCATAAGCAACAAAACGGGAAGAGAGAGAGGAGAGAGAGGAAAGACAGTACATTTAAAAGTAAAAAATTGGTTACTGTTTCGTTAACAAATAAGTAAATGTGTAGTTTGCTTCTTTTGAAAAAGCAATTGCTGCAGAATCTGTAGACGCTTTAAATATCTGTCCTTTGTTTTTTTACCCCGATTACACTATAATGAAACACGAAGAAATTCACGCAAAAAACGTCACTCGTCTCAAAATAAAAGATTTAGTTTGCATTCTAAGTTCAGTGATAAAATAAACAACCACCCAATTTTTTCTGAAAAATAAAAAGGGTTTTTCGAAAAAACGATCGTTTTTTTCGGTCGGACGTTGAAATTCGATCGGAAATTTCCAACAAACGGACAGGTACCGATCGATTTTTTTCTGTCGGAGCGAATTCCGTCGGAGATGTTGATTTTTAAACCTTATCTTTTTTATTAAGGATGGATTTTCTTGAAGTACTATTTTTGGAAACGGAAACATTTCTTTCAGAATATAAAATGGGTAATAGTGTATATGCATTAGGTTGCTTAAAAATTATGGAAAAAACCGACGTTCCATAAATTCCCCGCGCGGTTTTTAAATCAGTATTTATTCTTTAAACTTTTGAATTTAAAAACAGAATGTGCGCCCCATGCGACTTGATACTAATTGAACTATTTGCTGCTTGCTACGTCCCAAAAAAAATTGTAAATTTTTAATCAATTTTTGTTTCTAAATTTGCCGCTAAGGCGTTTTCTTAAAATCACTCTTTTGCTATAATCAAAAAGTTAGTCTTTTTCAAAGCAATTTTCAGCATTCTGTTCTTGATGACAGCACAACAGAAAATGATTTGAGTTTCAAAGTATCGCGTACGGGAAAATATTTGCGTAGAAGAGGATGAATGTTGACCTTTCAAAAAAATTTGCATATTAGAGGGGGTTACGAAAAACCTGCCTTTTTTTTTTTTTGTTGATAAATAATTTTGTTTGCTGCATATGAATTATAAGACATAACGCAACAAATATGGGTTGGAAAAATTTTTGGTAGTATGGTTTGTCCACAAGATGCGATCAACTTCACTAATATTTGGGAAAATCCAAATTTCAAAACGTGCTTTTAGGTTTTTTGAAGCTCCTGACTATTTTTTAATTAATCTTTATCATTTTAAACAAAGGGAATGTATTTTTATGATTCAAAGAGTCTCAATTTCAAAAGTCAAAAATGCAATGGTCAAGGTCAATAAAAGATTATGTTTTTTCTTCGGCCCAAAATACTCCAAAACTAAAAAAATATTTTATTGAGAGGATATGGCAAAAGTTAACTTAAAGAGTTCTTTCCGTGATGTTATGGTTTTAAAATTTGGCATGATGGATATTTTTAACAGTTCAAAGTTGACCATTGTTGATATTTGTAAAAAAGTTTTTTTAATTTAAACTGGAATGATTCAAAAGCCTCAAAATTTTAAAATTAAAAAAAAATGCAAAGGCAATGTATTTTACGATTTTGTTTTTTTTTCTTTGGCCTAAATAACTCCAAAACAAAACTATTTTTTTGGAGAGAAAATGAACAAAAGTGTTGGTTCTTGCAGAGCTCTTTCCAGTGATGTTTTTTTTTTGAAGATCGGGCTTGATTTGGTCATTTTCGGCAGTTAAAAATTTTATCCTTTTTGAAAAAAAGTTGTAAACAGTTTTTAAACTTTAAAATTTGACATTTAAGAAACAAATAAATTTGACCCTGCAGATTGTATACTTAATTGAAGATTTCTTGCTTTCTAGGTACCTAAGGGAAAAAATCAATTTTTGTTTCTCATTTTGCCGCTAGGAGCGCTTTGTTGAAAATCACTCTTTTGCTTTAATTTAATAAGGTGAAGTTTGATTCAAATGCGGGTTTCCCGCAGTATTGGTAAGGGGAAAATTTGCGAGGAGGTTGGGTGTTCGAGCCTTGCAAAAAAAAACTGTGCAAAATTTTGAGAAAGGGTTTACAAAAAAAGTCCTTTTTTTTTTGAGAGAATAGAAGAATTCTGTTTTGCTGCATGTACAAAATACGTTTCTAACTTTACGCTCGTACGTACAAAAATATACTTTTATTTTTTATTTTAAGATTTTCGCTCCCAATATAAATCTAAGAGAAAGACCAAATCGAGTGAAAATGTTCGTACGAAATCGGGAAAACAGCAGGTCTCTTATATAGTGTTCGTTAAAGCAACTTAACCAGATCAATATGCTCGTTGTGTTTGTTCAATAAAGTATGGACTAGTGGCCTAAATTGTGTGTAGACCCTGGCTGGTTGTAATTGCTACCCGGATTTTCTAGGTACGCATAGCTGCGTATTTTAAAATTTTATCATTTTTTGGACCTTTTGAAAATTCCATTTCTCAAAAGATTGCAGGGTTTGGCCTTAGTGCCCAAAGAGATTTAGCCAGTTTATTAGAATAGGTTTTTTACCGAACACAGCTTGAATAATCATACTGGACAGGTAGGCCGTCAATATGTTGTCCAATCTGTGTGCAAACCAATATGTACCGCATTGCATACAACAATAATCTAGCAGAAAACCTTGCAAAAGTGTATATCATTATGCTGCCATTTATTTACAAAGGGAAAAAAGCATTTATTTCATAACTGTACTTCATTTGAAAATAATAACCTCAAAAAAAAAAAAACCCAAAAAACGAACTCGTATCAGAGTTTTCTCGTTATTTGATATTAAAAACATAAATATATTTTATAAAACCCTTAATCGAGTATTCTAAATAGTTTTACCTTATGTACGTTCAAGAACTGTATTTCGTTTAGTTTATTTAGGAAATTTAATCAATTTACCGTATTTTTATTTAGAAAAAAAGAAAAATTTTGATTTTGCTGGACCCTGGTGTGCGGTATTTGTTCAAATGGTTGGGGCCATATCTCACGAAGTGAGTCTTTACATTAAAACCTTTTTCCCCTCATTTCCCTTTATTTCCAATGTAACTTTACGAGTTCATATTAATCATGCCCGTGTTTCATTTAGGAATATCAAACCCCATATCTTTTTATATCCTCAAATTTCTGAATTCATTTATGTATTATTATTCGCACAATACAATTGCACATTTAAAATACCATTGTTCTTTTTACAAAATAGTTGATTTTTAAAACATGCATGTTTAAAAGATTTTTTTTTTTTTAGAATCTATTTTTATTTTATGTTTTCTGATATTTATAAGTGCAATGTTTTTTTTATGTTTTCAATCCATATTTCAGCTGTCAATCTTGCTTTTCGGAAGCAGGAGTCGGAGTAGTGCCAGGTTTTCAGCAGCTTACGTTGTAAACGGAGATGTTCGGATAAACCAATCAGCCTGTTTTTGTTGCACCGTGCATGGTTTGAATCGGACCCAGGCTGGGGAACCCCTTGGCCAAATAATACAGGGTGACCAATGTGTGATCTACCCGAAATTATTATTTGTTAGTGAATCATTATGGAATAGTTCGGAAGAAACAAACTTGTGCATATATTAATCACGAAAACTAGATTGTATGCGGTTCGACAAAACAGAACCTCTGTTTTTTTTTTTTTTTTGCTTGTAATACATGTATATACAGCGTAATTAAAACATCTGATGTCGTTTATATATAAGTACCCAAAATATTTAGGATTTTTTTCATTAATTTTTGTAGTTTGAAAAACTTGCTTGCTTTTGTATTTTTTTCGTGTTGCAATCACTATTGTATCGCACCACTTTAAAATCAATTAGCCATTAATTTCCGAAATAAAAGTGAAATCGATATCAGATTAATAAACGAATGTTTTGTACTTCAAGTTTTTAAACCCAACACATATTTAAACAGGGATTTTGATTATATTGCATCTACATGCACAAAGAAGAAAACACGAGGGCACCAAACAGTACCGATACCTGGCGGCCCCCCATCTCGTATCACAATCTTACAGTTGAGTAACGCCGATATATCACACTGGGGAGCAACGCTCATTGGCCGTGTGTGAACTGGAAGTAACAAAGAAGGTAATTTTGATAAATAATGTATTTCGGAATAATTGCCATTTCGATATTTTAAACTTTACAAAAAATCAGTTAGCGCCGGATACCCGACGTTTCTACAATCTTAACCCTAAACCCCAACCCGTAGAAGTGTAGGTTTTGAGATTATTTGGAAGTAGAACAAACGATAAATTTTTGCAAATCAAATACGAAGTCGGAATAAATTTTTCAATTTCGACTTACTCAGCCCTTTACATGCACATTCATAGAATTAGATTGAAACAAGAAAGAACATCTTTTGTTAAGAACGCTTAACCCTTCCTTCTCTATATCAATGATGCAATTTTTCACCGAATATGTTTGGGCTCCCTTTATGTGCGTAGTAAAATAAGGTTTTGATATTTAACTTAATATATTAAAGAAAAACAGTCACTTTTATTATCCACCGCTAATAATTTTTGCATGGGCTGTAAGTTGGGGTTTGTTAACGTCACAGCAGTATTTAATCAATAGAGACTTTGAATACTTGAAACAGATAAGCGTTACCACCACTGCAGGAAAATACAAAATTAACCTGACACAGGTCAACCGTCCCGAAACTACCTTGTTAAATAAATTCTGATCGCCAAACACGGTTCTACCAGTACCATTTTTTTAACAATGCGGTATGTCGTGGGCGGGATCGAACCCCCCCGCCCCCCTTCCCCGGGGGGATTTCGGCACGCCCTCTCCACCCCGGCGTTTACCTACAAATGACAATTAATTTTGTACCTAACTTTGCAGACCCCAAGTATTACCATTAATTCTGTAAAAAACCCCCTTTATATCAAAACAGCAACAAAAAAATTTACTTTTTTTTTTTTTGTTTTTTTTGTTTTTTTTCGAGTTTAACATTCCTGGGGGTTGTTCAAACATTTGAGACAGTATAAAATCAACCTTTGTATTCCCCCGGATATTTTGCATAATACCACCCAATCTCTGGCGGCCATCGAACCAACGACCTCCCCCTTTTCAGACAGATTACATTACTTCAAAAAAAGGAAAGGAATATATTCGGTTGAGCTTAATATGAGACCCCCTTTTCCGATTAGAAGTGGTTAGAGAAAACTGCATTGCAGCCAAAGGTCGCGTGCTCTACACCAGCATACTTCATGGGACAAACTGATGTGCAAACGCTAAGCATATAGATGTAGTTTTTGGGGAAAGACTACCCGTGTCAGAATTAAAAAAGAATACAAAATTTTAAATTTTTTTTAGTAAAAAATGCCCCAATTTTTTATGGCATGAATTTCGCGTGAGGCAGCACTAAGTTGACTTATGTAGCAAAATACTACCAAAAGGGAAACACATCTCCCCTTTTTTGTAGATGTACTTTAAATAATTATGAGTTTTCCCCCCACCCAACACAAATACCCCTATGAACTATCACGGTAGCTTAAAGTCCCCCTTTTTCCCTCAGTCCGTTTAAAATTAATTAACACTCTGCATCTTATTTTTTTTTGCAAGTTCTTTAAACTCATGAAAAATGTTTTAAGCATATTTTTTTTTAACCCCAAAATTGAATATGAGAATCTGCTTTTAGGTCGGGTTTGGGTTTTATTTAAAAGTTTTGTGCGAGTTTACCGTCCCATGAACGGTAATCAACCGTGTAGGGACGTCCAGCAATTAAATTTTTTACACTCTTGACTCCCCTTTCCCTTTAAAAAAACATCTTTAAAATTGTGATAGTTTGTGAGCATAATCTCTAGACAAGTCAAAATGGTTGATATCGACTGTGATGTCAGATTTTGGCCCTTTAATTAAAAAAAAAACCGACTTTAAAAATACATCTTCTTTTTTTGCAAAAATTTTCAAAAACATAAATGTTTTTTTTTTAAAAATATTCGGCAATATTCGATTATTTTGATATCATTATTATTTCAGGGTTAGGGGCCTTAAATTGTAAAAAATGCATTTTTCTTTTTTTTACATCCAGCATTGCAGTATTAACAATTTTTATTAAACTTATAACATTGTTAAGGGGAAAACTACTTTTTTTGATTTTGTTATGGCTAGTAAGACCGATAGATCTACAGTTTAGAATTTTAAAAAAAAAAAAAAAAAAATCACAAAATTTTTTGTTTAAACTCTAGTTTTGAACATCTTCAAGTCAGAAACACAGGCTAGAGCTTAGTATTTGGTGTGTGTCGATACCAAGTTTTTTTTTTTTTTTTTTTTTTTTTTAAATTACCAATCAAATAAAGCCGGGGCAGTTTTCCCCAAAGTTAAAAATTGGGTTTTTTCGTTAAATTTTTTTGGGAAATCAGACCTTGAATATGGACCCCAGGATGTTTGTTGAGTGGGGTTGAACAAAAATTGAACCATGCTCGTGACGGGGATTTAAAGCAAAACCCTTTTCATAGTTGGTAAAAAACAGGTTTGTGTTTCTGAATTTTTCAGAGTTTGCGTATTTCTGCATGGTTTTTTTCTGTACTAAGTAACTTTTAAAGGCGATAATGGATTTTCTCAGGTAAGCGTCTTCGGGGGCCTTTTGGTCCTCCGGGGCTTTTTTTTGTTTTTTTTTTTTATTTGGAAAATTTAAAAATTTGGTATTTTAAAATGATACAAATTAAAACATTTTTTTACATTGAATATATTTTTGATAATTGTTTGTATATAAATCATTTTTTATTTTATTTAAAACCCAAAGATTGCTGAAGGTTAAGCTTTGAAAAACATATAGGACAATAAATAGCCAACGCATTAAAATTTTGACGTGGTTATCATTCACCAAGTCCCATTTGGGAAGTATTTTTTGCTTAAAGATATAAAAATATTCAGTTTAATTTTGAAAAGGAAGTTTTTGTAAAAATTTTGGGACTATTACCCAAAAGTTTTTAAGGAATTAATATGAACAAAGTATATGATAATTCACATAAAAAAAATAAGTCGGAAAACATCCATCACATTATCATTTTAAAATTTTGTGTTTCACAGTCTATAAAATTGTTAATTTTTATTGATAAGTGGGGTGCCAAAGACAGGCATTTAAAAAAAAAAAAAATAAATCATAAAACGTTTTTTTTGTTTTCATTGTTAACGCCCCGTTCTTCGATCACGATTTAAAAAAACCAATCCAGTCGGATAAACATTTAAAAACCAAAGATCTATATTTTAAAAATAAAAAATTTCTCATGTCCCTGGATTCTATTTTTTTTTTACGGTTAAAAAATAGACCCTTAATCAATTCTTGTTTATACCCCAAAAATTCAGCACAAAACTATTTATCAATAAGTACAAAAGGGTTTAGCGGGGGAATTTTTCTTGCGAAAAAATTTTGTTTTTTAAGCTTTTAAACGGCATAATTCCAAGCAGAATATAAACTTTGTAAAGTCACTGAAATCCAAAAACAGCCCTTGACGAAACGATACTATATATCATAAATTCCCCTTTGGTTTTTTTTTGGTTTTTTCATTTCACTGAAAACCCCCACTTAAGGGGGGACTTTTTTTTTCTGAAACGAAATCTAACAAGAGACAGACAAATCTTAATTTAAAATTATTAGAATGAAAAAAAAACAGCAAGTATTAAAATTTTTATTTAAACATTATGGGGCCCCTTAAAAAAACTTAAAATTTGAAAACGTATTTTTTTTGAAATAAAAAAAAAAGCATGTTATCAGCTGTATTTTCTTTTTTTTTAATTTAAAAAAAAAAAGTTTGGAAAGGATGGGGGGTCAACAAATAAATAAAAAGAAACCTGTCCCCGATTTTCCTTGATCTTTTATTCTAAAAATTTCCCCCTTTTTTCTTTGTTTTTTTCAAAATTTTTTTTTCTTTTCCCCCGTTCCCACCTATGCAAATCGGACATAGGGGAAAAATTGCCATAAACCTGGGGCTTGTTTTAAAGGGAGAACGGGACCCGGGACAGGTGTGTGAGGCCTGGACCCCGGGTTTTTACCGGGGAAAGTGCGAAAAGGGGGGAAACTTTTTAATAAATAAAAACATGTTTGCTTTTGTGCTTGGGGTTTTAAACCGACAGTGTTTTAGCCCTTTTGGAATCTATGTCTACTGAACGGGTAATTATGCACCTTCATATGACATGAAAAAAACCCCCAATAAAAGGGGCCCAAAAGCCTTCCCGACCGGGCCCCAACCCCTTCCGGGAAAACCCTTTTTGGGAGCCCCAACCCCGGGAGTTATACCAGTACCAAATTTACGATTTTGGGGATGTCGCGGACGGAAAACAAACCCTGACCTCCGATTTGGGGAAGGACGCTGTAACAGTTCTAACAAGGGTTTTTTGGCCCCCTTTCAATTAATTTTAAAACAAACATTAAAAAAAATAACCATGATTTCCCATTATCCAGTTGTGTTTTTTAAAATTTTTAAAAAAAAAAATTTTAAAAATGTTGTGGTTCACCTTTTTTTAAAAAAAAGCCCCGTAGCCATTTTTATTCCATTTATTGAAAGGGTATATGAATAGACAAACCCAACAACAGACAAAAAACGTTTAACTTATAAAAAACAACACCTTACTAATATTTGATATTCAAAAAATAAAATGTACGTCATTTTTGGGGGAAGAAAATTCAAGGAAAGGTCTTTACTGTTCTAGCATGCAAAATATATATTTACCCCCTTACTCTTTGTTTCATTTTATAAAAATTTTTTGGGAATTTCTACTTTTTTTTAAATTTAAAAAATTTTTCCCGGGTGTTTCATGGTTTGTGTGTTTTTTGCAAAAATTTTTAACATTTCCCAATTGCGACATCCCCCTTCTATATCAATGTTTTTGGAAAAACTAATACATTTTACACTATTCAGGAAACACTAAGAATGTATCCTTTTTAGGAAACACAAATGACATTAAACATATTTGGAAACCAAGACATTTATACACTATTTAGGAAACACAGGACTTTTATCACATTTGGGCCCACCGGCCCTGCGAAGCTGTATTCACGCAGCATACAAATTTTTTTGTTGGAAAAATTCCTTACCAAAATGGGGTGAAAACCCGGGTTCGAACCCCGCAACAATGAGGGTCAGTAGTTAAAAGTCAGTGACTAAAAAGGTTTTTCCCCACAAAGAATTTTTAATGTGGAAATTTGTCATCTAATTTTAAAAACAACCCAAGAAAATGTATTGGGGGCGGGGACTATATTGCACAACCCCTTTTTAAAAAGCATCTTAAAGGCTAAAATTTCTGTTTCTTGAAAAATTAAAGGTTGTTTGTTCAATTCCCAGGGGTCTTTTTTTTTTTCTTTTTTTTTTTTTTTTTTTTTTTTCTCTTTTGGCCCTTTTTTGTGTAAACCAACTATTTGAAAAAAAAATTGTCTTTAATGTAATTAATTTTTAAGATCATTTTTGGGGGATTTAATTTCCCCAAAGAATAATCTGTGTAACAGATACGTGTTCCACACTGAGTTTATGCCTAACACGGGATGATACCCACCCCACATTATCCTGACCCCGGGGAAACCAAACCCTTAAAAACTTTTAATGCGAACGCTAGAAAAAAATTTTAAAAAAAAAACCGGGACCCCCCCTAACGAAAAAAAAATTTTAAAAAATTGAAAAGAGCCCCTGCCGAGGAGAGGAAAAGTAATCAAAATGGGGAAAAGCACAGGGAAAAAAAAAATTCAAAAAAAAAATAAGGTTTTTTTTTTAAAAGTTTCGATACGCAAATCTGTAAAAAAAAAAACTACCCTTTTTTTTTCCCAAACAGGGAAAAGTTTTTCATTGGGTGACCATGCTTTTTTGGGAAAAAGGTATTAAAAGTAATGCACACAGATAGTTTTTAAGCCATTTTTAGGGAAAAATAATCTGCGAATTTGGGTGCTTTAAAATAAAGATAAAAAAGTTTTTAAAAGGGAGTGAAATCACTAAACCAATAAAAGAAAAGAGAAAAACTATTTAAAAAAAAAAACGGGGACAATATTACACAGGTTTTTGAAAAAAAAAATAAGCAAAGGAAAAAATTTTTAAAAACCCTTTTTTAGAGAGAGAGAACAGAGAAAAGAAAAGAGGGGGGGGGGGGGGGCATCAAAGAAAGACAGGAAAAATTTTCACTTTTTTTTATATTTTTTCATAGGGGTTTTTTTCAAAAATTGAATAAAATTGCCCTTTTAGAAAAAAATTACCATGGCAGTTTTTGGGCCCCCCTGTACGGGGAAATTTTTGGTTTTTTGGGGGAAAGCAAAAAAGTCACATTGGGGGCTGGGGTTTCCCAAAAGTCCCGGGGGGCCCCCCCGGGTTTTTTGGGGGAAAAATTGTAACAAAAAAAAAACTTCAATTTTTAATTTTTTTTAAAAAAAAAAAATTTTAAAAAATTTTTTTCCCCTTAAAAAGTTAAAAAAAAACGGCATGACCCATTTTTTAAAATAAGGGGGTGGGATTAGCATTTTTTTTAAGACCGTTTTTCATTGGGGGTTTTAAAATTGCAAAATTTTCCCTTTTTTCCCCCTTCGTATTGTGCGTTTTTTTCTTTTTTTAAAAAAAAATTTTTTTATCTCAACTTTTTTTGGGGCGACTTTTTAATTTCAAGGGGGGGTTTTAAAAATTTTTTTTAAAGCAAAAAAACAAGGGTGTTGGGGGAAAAAGGGAACGTGGGTATGAAATTTTTTTTTTTTTTTTTTTTTTCCCAAAATTTGGGGGTTTTTTTAAACAAAAATAATGTCAAATTTTTTTAACAAGGGGTTTGCACCAAAATTTATTTCTTTAAACCGAAATTTTTTTTTAAAAAACATTTTATGACCCTCTTTCGGTCTGAAAAAAGCAGGGTAAAAAAATTAATCGTGGATTAAAAAATTTTACGATTGGCCACAAGCCTGCATTTTTAAAAAATTTTTCTGAAAACACCGGGGTTAAAAACGCAGGGGCAGACACCCCCGGGAAAGTGTGGATCAAAAGGGGGGTTGTAAAAAAGTGTCCAAACCTTTACTGTTTTAAAAAGGGGATAAATTTGGGGGGAATTTTAATTTTGGTTTTTTTATCTATCTATATAATGGGGTTTTTTTTCTGTTTTTTTTATATAAAAAAATTCGTAGAGCCCCCAAAAATTTTCTTATTCGTGCCATGTTTTTTTTTTTAAAATTTTTTTTTTTTTTTTTTTCCCCCCGTTTTTTAAAATTTTTTTTTAAAAAGTTACAAGACGGGGGGTTTTTTTTGTTGTAAAAAACACAATTTTTAAAAAAAAAATTTTTTTTTTCAGGGAAAATTTTTCCCTTTTTCCAAACCCCCTTTTGTGGGGTTTAAAGATAAAAATTTTTTTTTTCGGAATTGGGGCTACTATAAAATTTTTTAAATTTTTTAATTCTTTTTTAAAATGAAAAGATGTCGAAAAAAAATCCCTAAATATTTTGCCCGGTTTTTCCCAAAAACCCCAAATGTGGAAAAAAAAAATGTTATAAATTTTATAGAAGGGAAAGCTGTCTCTTTTTTTTTTTTTTTTTGAAAAATTTTTTTCAAAACCCGGGTGTTTTTAAAAAATTTTTTCTTTTTATGAACGGGTTTTTTTTAAATTTTTAAAAAAAAAAAAAAAAAAAAAAAAAATGGGGAAGGGGTTTTTTAAACAGAAAAAAACTGCATGGTATTAATTTTTTTTTCTTGGGTTTTTTTTAAAGAAAAAAATTTTAAAAAGCTAAAAAACCCTATACATTTTTTTTTTGTTTGGGGTTTTTTAGAAAAAAAAGGGAAAAAAAATATGTTTAGTGTATGTCGTTCTTGGAAAAAAAAATTTTTTTTTAAAAAATTTTTTTTTTTTACTTTTTTTTTTTTCAAAAAAACTTTTTAAAATTTTAAAAAATTTTAAAAATTTCCCTTTTTTTTTAGAAAAAAAAACAAAATTTAATTTTTAAATTTAAATTTTTACCCTCCCTTTTTCAAAATTCAAAAAAAAGAACTAGCTTTTAAAATTTTTAAATTTCCTCTTAAAAACAGTTTTGAACCATAGATTTTATATTATGTTTTATTTAAAACACAAACATTTCATTTAAAAAATTTTTTTTTTTCCCCAAAAATTGGGAAAAAATTAAAAAGGGGCAAACCCCCCTTTTTTTTTTCAAAATTTTTTTTTTTGACAAAAGATGGACTTTTTCTTTTCAAATTTTTAAGTTTTTTTTTTTTTTTTTTAAGGGGGTCCCCTTTTTTTATATCCGAAAAAGTTATCGTATGTAAAAAAATTTACCCATACTATTTT
>CM037787.1:38973270-39023219 GCA_021229015.1 Solen grandis
ACAGAATATATAAGGTAACTATATGACCCCTTATGTGACTAGTTTTTCAACTTTATTTTAAAATTTTAATATTAAAAAAATTTTCCCAAAATTTTCCAAAAGAAACTTAATTCTTACCGAGATTTTGAAATCTTCTATATTGAGAAATATATGAAAATAGCAGACCCACTATGGGCCTCACTTTTCAAGGGATCAACTTTATTTTAGCAATTATGGCAGACAGTCATGCGGTGACCATTTGTGCCGAATGAAATTATAATCTGACCATTGGTTTCAAAGGAGAAGACTTTAGAATCTTTCGAAATACAGTAAATAAAAAGCTGATCCCCTAGGGATCTCATTTTTTACGGGATCAACTTTATTTTAGCAATCATGAAATAAATGCTCAGTGAAATAAAATTTTGGCCATTGGCTTCATAGAAGATTTTTTAATTTCCTATATAGAGCTATATCAGGCAATAAGCAAACTCACTAGGAGCCTCATTTTTTAACAGATCAACTTCATTTTAGCAATAAAGGTAGAGTACTATGAGGTGACCATTTGTGCCAAAGGAAATTTAATTCTGACCATTGGTTTCAGAGAAGAAAAAATCTGGTGGTTGCCATGGTAACCAGAGTTCTGCGTGGATCAAGTTTATTTTAGCACCTTTTGTGGGGGTTTACCCAAGGATGATCCAGCCAAGTTACATCAATTTCTACTGAGCAGAGGAGATGTCGTTTGAAGTAAATTATTGACGACGGATGACGGACGCGGGGTGATCCTAGTAGCTCACCTTTGGCAGTTGTGCTTTTAGTTAAAAAGACACCAGGTAAAGTTAAAATATTTATGGGTCCAGGGTGAGCGCTATGCTTTTTTCATAGGCGTCTTCAATATTTGTTAGATGATACCCGTAACAACTCATACTCTGTACGTCATAAAAAAAAATTCAAGTACAATTTCAAGTGTATAAAATAAGGGAAATTGTGGACGTTTTGACTTTTTTTAAGTCATAATTTCCGGTATGTTACTTTTCAAGATGGCACCATCAACAGAACACTGCTTTTGCAAATGCACATCTCTAAAAACATTGATTAAACATATGAAAAAGAAGCACGCTGATCTTCAGCAGATACATGTACACTCCTAAAACTGCCAGAATCTGATATGAGAAAAATAAAGCGTAAACAAAGTTAGTAAAACAGTTCGTTCACGGGTGAACGGTAGATATAAAAAGTTGTTTTTTTCCAACTATCCCTCGTAAATGATGGCGAAGTCAGCTTCCTGCATAAAAAGACCTTTGAATACATAACGCTATAAACTACTATGATTGCCTTTTCCACACAGACATGTAATTGACAAACACCAAACTTACACATTATATTTGGTTTTAAGAACGCACAAATATAAAACAGTCAAACTTATTATTTCGAGATAAAAGGTTACACCACAGCTAGTTTGCTATGTACAAACAAAACTCGAAATCTACAATCTTGCGGAATAATCAAACATTAAGTAGTTCGTGCTATACTTCATCAAATATGTCAAAACATCATATAATATGCATACTAAAGCAACATATGTAGCGGGAAAGTTAAAAGGTTTAAGCTTACATATTCGTAGACAAATAGTCAATTTTTCTGATGAAAAAATGAATACTGATTATAAATAATTTACACCATATAATGACTTTCATTGTTAAAATGTAAGACTTATATGTATATACATGGAATACTGCGATATTTAAGGCCACAAATGAGCTCGACAGAGATCGCCTAACTTCCGATATTCTTCGTCATAACACGCCATGATTCGGATTGTGATTCTTTTTCATTAAAAAGGTTCAATCATGGAATCTTTTATCATTGTTAAGCAAATGTAATAATTTTGATGGGTATTCATATATTTATATGCAAAAAATAGTGTCCCTTTTTTTTTTAGCTCACCGGAGCACATGTGCTCAGGACGAGCTATTAAGTTCGATGAATGTCCGTCGCATTAAACACGTAACTAGTTGGTTGGAAATGAAATGCTTTATTAAATATACATCTGTGGTTCAACATTTTTTATGTACAATACGAAATTTTGCCTGCAAGGAAATTTCACATATAAATTGTGGTATATGTCTTGACCGAAAGATGGCATTATATTCCACTACATGTATTTCACTTAACAATTACTTCACATTAAGCATGAAACGAAACAATAAAACACTTTATTATATAATTATTATTTCAAGATGGTGGCCACATTGAACCAGAAGAGTACTCATGAAGCAGTCAATACCTTTTTTCTGAGCTTAAAATTCAGGGGGATGGTGTAGGTTATACATACTGTCATCACTTGATATTTGCATGGTTAACCTATATAAAATTGTGTATTTTTACATTTGATACAGTATATGAATAATTACTGCACAGCTTGTTGTATAAAAATATGTACTTTACCATATGATTTTATAAATGGAAACTAAATATGACTTGACTATTTGAGTTTACCGTCGCTTCGACAGTATTTCAGTCATATAGCGAAGTCCAGCTAATTACAGGTGGAGGAAGACCCCGAATGCACGGAGGCATCCGGGTAGAACCACCGACCTACCGCAAGCCAGCTGGAAGGCTTCCGCACATGAAAACCCGAATGACCCTGCCGGGATTCGAACCCACGCGGTGAGGGGCTGAGTGAGTGTTAAAGTCAGCGACTTAACCCTCTCAGCCACGGAGGCCCCAAACTAAATATGAAACTGTAATATGAAGATATTCTTTATAAGTACATAGTTTACAATGCATTTTATGATGTTTTCTGTTATGTTTTATTATGTTATCTGTTTGACATGTCCCGTAGGTATATCATAAATCAGTTAATGAGAAAAAAAATGTGAAATTGAATTATTTTATAGCAGTTTCTACGTATACCCCACAATATTTACGTAAACATTTCAATGCAGGGTTTTATAGTCTGGAAATCCTTATCTTTTTAGAATCTTTTAAAATTTCTTCTTTTGAAGAAAATGCTTTTTTTAATGCATCGAATTGAAAAACACCAATCACAGGTAAAATGTTGTTTTTTAGATGAGATATATTCCATGCCTGCTTAAAACAAGCAGACGGTAATAGTGCATGTACAATATTTCAAACAGATTTCAGCTGATATTTGCTGGCTCATTCTAGATGTTAGAGATCTGATTTGAGATCTGTCATTTAATTAACGATTATTTTTTAATTTGTATCGCAGTTTTCTGAGAAATACTATGGAATTTATTATATACATGTATTCGAAAATAACACTATTTTATTTATCGTGATTGATCTGATTTCATTATAAATTTAAAAAAAAATAAATAAGCATTGATATGGAAAAAAATCCAAAATGTGATTTCATGTGAAACAAATATCAAATCATTGAAAATAAAACATAATACTATAATGCAAACACGCAATAAATTTGATATTCCTATTTAGATTATCTCATGGATGACATCCATAGGTCATAATTTTGATGTATTTTTATATCTAATGCAGGTAGGCCATCATTATAAAAATGTTGTTTTTTTAAGTTTCAGTGTTTTCAAAGTTTCAAAGTTTTATTTGAAGCAAACCAGAAGGTCATAAGACCCATGTGGTAACATAGCACGGCAGCAGTATATACTTCATACAATAAACAATAAATAAATAAATAAATGAATCGAACTGCTTTCGCTTTTTTTCTTTCGGCTGCCCATTATAAAAAGAAATGTCTTAGTATTGACGACACACCATGTAAGTTTAAAAAATAGCTATGCAATTTTTCAACAACAACAACAACAACAACAACAACATTTCATCAGTTTACGCTACGGTATTATGACGTTGCAACATTTGATTAGATCAACAGTTAGTATACATATTTTATTTTAACATTGATAGAGCATATAAGAATTATGTTAAAAATTCCTTTTTTATTTTCAAATTTAGATGAGATGTTTAAGAAATATATTTATCATCATTCAATTTTTTGTCCTTTTTTAAACATGCATTTGTAGACATTATACTAAAAAAGACTAATGAAATGTGATCAGACCTAAATACCACGGTTCACGTCCCGTGTTCTCGAAAAAATAAAAAAAATGGTACTTAAGTATGATTTTCATACTTATGCTCAAACTATGCGCATTAGTTTCAATAAGGATTTGAGTATGATACTCAAATTTGGACATGGGATCGTACTTAAGTATTTTCGAGAACACGGGGCCGGTCTCTTTAGTTGCAAATAAATGATGTTTCATTAAACAATCATACAAATACATGTCAACATATTAAAGAAACAGGGACGTTGGATTAGGATATATTAAAAGAAAAATATTTTACACGTCATTGAATATTTGCTTTTTTCCACATGTTATTGCTAATCAATGGTATTTTGAAACCTGTCATATCCCTCACCATTGGTATAGCACTTTCATTTGTTACCTGGTTTAGTTAAATCACCTATGTGAACTATTAGAAAAATCAAGTCTATTCATTTCTTTTATTCACAAAGTTTAAGATAATGGCGCCGTGGTCCAGAGGTAACGTAGCCGACTACGGATTCGAAAGTTGTGAATTCAAACCCCGTTGGGGAGCAAGAACCTTCCCAGTCGCAAAGTACTGGTCCAACCCACAACCGTCAAGAGGGATTAGTATAAGTCTTAAGAACTTATTTCCCAAAAAATAGATAAGTTTTAAACTAAAGCTTTAAATGATAAGAATATGCAATTCTAAAGTATAAGAAAATAAGTATGGTTGTAAAATTAAAATAATAATCAAAATGATTTAAGGAAATACATCCATATATATCACGGTCCTCAAATGCTTAAACAGACTTCAGTGCTGATGCAGCATCCATTGACCTAGATTTATTGGCTTTATTGCTCTAAGTTTATAAAGACTTGCATTTACTTTAAAAATGCCAAGATCATTTGATTGACTATGATCACAATTTAATGAATGATGGATTACCTTAATAATGGCTATCTAGTGCCACTTACTAAACACTTACTGGATACTTAGAGTCTAATTCAAAAAATGTTATTGTAAGGAATTAGGCCATATAAATATTAATTATAAAATATTATTGACAACTTAAATTTTAAAACACCTTAGAATCAACATATCGTACAACATAAAAAACACATTAACGATTTACTAATTTCTGAATTAAAACACATATTTCTGCTCATATTTTAAAGTCAATGTTGTTATAGGAAACAAGAAATATCTTTAAAAAAGATATTCGGCGTAGGATGAAAGAAAAACGAGATTTCCAGTCTTCTAGAACATTCCGAGGAAAAGCGCGCGAAAGACCGACGCACAACAAATTTAGTACGCTCTAGAAATAGTTCAGTATTTTTTCTATGAAATATACTTTTTATAGACGGAAAAAAATTTGTTCATATCATTATTGCATATGACAATTATGATATAAAAGCGTTATTAGTTGTTTTGGTTTTGGCGAATTAATTTTCAATGAGAGCATCTCGGCAGGCTGGAAGAATTCAATATACATAGTAATTAAGGGGTTTCATGTCATAACACGGTGGATTCTTTTTTGTTGTTTTAAATCATTTTCACAAAGTAGCATTCCTCAATTGATGGAAAAGGATTGTATTTAACTTACTGAAATCACTTTCATGTTTACATCAAAAAGAAAAGTAATAACACCAAGCTGAATGATATATACAAGCTGCACCCCTTATTTACAGTAATTTTATAGTCCATAACGATGCGTTAACCAATAACAGGAGTCCTTTTATTCAGCTTAGAATTATTTACCGCTGTTAGCGTACATTTGATTGGTTTAAGATGCGAGTTGAAATCGAAATTATACAGCTACGCCGAAAAAAAACCATGTACCCACAAACAGTGAGTCCGCTGATAATAACATATTCTTTTATTGAATTATGAAGACTTTGAGATGAGATGTTATGTGTCTTATTCAAACAAAGTCAGGTTTATATTCCACCAACAATACTTAGCGTCAAGTAACAGGCTTGAATTCCGCCAACATTGCTTAGCGTCAAGTAACAGACTCGAATTCCACCAATATTACTTAGCGTCAAGTAACAGGCTTAAAGTCCTAAATGAGGTAGAAGCTTCCTCCAAGATTCCTGTTTCCTGAGGATGCCAAGTGCATGACATAGCTGACATTAATCATTACCATAGTAACTAACATTAATGGTTAATCAAAGGACTGAGAGTCCTAGTGTTGCGTTAAGCATTGAATTTGGATATCCAGTATTGTAATTTTCGCATTTGAAAACAACGCAACATAAAAATGACGTCTAGTTATCTTTATAAGAGAAAGACAATCATGAAATTCATCCCTAAGTATTTAAGTATTACCTAGCGATGAATAATGTTGGTTAAATTCCAGCCTGGAACCATATTAATACGGGGCATTCTTTATATTCAAATACCAAAAAAGAACAAAGTAATACCTGTCTGTATATTGCAAAACTTGAAGCTCGCTAAATGACATTTTCGTGAACAAGTTAAGTTAAACTTAATATAAAAACAAATATTATAAAAAACACGAATACACGAACTGTGAACAGCTTAGACTGTTTGTAATCTTACACCAAGAATACAGGTTAAAAGAATTGTGAAAATAACGATCTAGTGTATGCATTTTTCAAACATTATCAATATAAAAGTAAATAAAACATATTTTCGATCAAAGTTAGTTGCATCAAATGCATTTCATCCAGCTATTTGAGTTCAACACAATAAACATACAGTAGCTATATGCGCGTGACGCGGAGTAATAAACCTTTTCAAGTAATTCGGCCTATAAGTTTTATGTGACGTATTAAATATTAGAAAATACGTTACGATTATACGAAACCGGACATATTTGTTTGAGCATAATGTCGTATGATAAAATTGAATATCTGTCCGTTACACTTGATAAGTGTGATGAAAATAAGCAAATTAAGTCAAGTTTTTGGGGAACCACGTGCCAAGTTGCCAGATTTTTAAAAGGTGCGACAATAAGGAAGTCAAAGGTCATGTGTCGTTATTCAAACAACCTAAAACACTCGTTCAGTCAAGTAAAATAATTCATCTCACTCCGTAAATATAAATTCAAGTATATACAATATACGATAAGTATATACTTGTCACTCACAAAATATCTTCATACATTAGGGACAATTCACACACTGACGGACTAACGCGCAGTCGTTATTTATAAGCCGATTATTCTTCCAAGAGCAGTGTATATTTTTCGGACAGGAAAGCAAAATGTATGCTACATATCTGTTAAGAAATCCAACTTGTACATGCTCGTTGACGACAACTTTACTACAATGCATAAATATGAAAGAATCCGTTGCTAAAGATCATTCAATTGTTTACGAAATTACGTGATTTGCATATTTTGCATATCTTTGAATTTATCATCATTGCAATTTGAATTATTTCTTGTTTTTTGGTTTGTTGGGCTTAACATCTCGTATCTTATTTTGTTTCGGATTAAGTGGCAAACATAAAACCACAAAATGATCATTCCACAAATCATGGGATAAATAAAACGTCCATAAGACTAGAGCATATTTAGCTGATTCTAAATTTTCTTATGCTTTCTCTTTTATTTATAATCTGTCAGTTTTCAAATACATTTTAAGGAAATTATTAATGCAGAATTCTGTTTTGTAATCATGCTCGGAAAATGCGTTTTTATTCATATTTCCACCATGTCCCTCTCACAAATATATCTTATGTTAAGGTAACAAGGAATATCGTTCCATTCGCCATTGATGGTGAAAATCATTCCGCAGTCTTCATTATTAGCATTATCCGGTTGTCCCTGAGACCAATTGCTGTACGTCAAGGGCAGGTTATTTCCGTAGTACACCCATTTGTTTTCTTCGGCGATATCCGTTACTCCAATCCATACATGAATATCTAAAACTGCATAAATGTCTTCTCATTTACTATCATCACTATTATATTTAACTACAATACATTGTGACACATTGGCCAAAACTTATCTTGGGTAGCAGTAATTTATATGATTTCAGCAAAAAAAAAAATCCGATCTTGATATTTCAAATACAAACTTCAAATATTGAATAAAGACATGCTGCTTTAACAGTAAAAGCTTCCGCTCTGTCACAGGGTGGTGGGTGGTTCAATCCCCAGTCGTGACCTTCATAATTCCTCAATCTGCCTTGCTTGACACTCTGCATTTACATAAAAAGACTATTACAGAGCAGGTTGGCAACGTGTTTGGATAATGAGACTGACTTTCGCACTGTCACACTTACAAATCATAATCTTTATTTTATTTAAAAAGTGTATCAGAATTAACATACCGTCAGCAAAAGTTTGTTGAACAATGAAATTATTTTCGTATTCGTCATCAATATAAATCAGATGACCCCCCTTATCTGCACACTGTTCCTGAAAAGATTGAAAAAAATGTACATGCAGAAACAGGACATTTTTTTTTTGTATCCGTGATGAAATACATGATTACTTGCAATATATAAGAAATATACAATATAAAATATACAATATACAGTATAAAAATCAACTGAAACAGTATTTACACCTGTAACATAATCATAAAACACATTACAAGTTGACAGTTATTTAACAGGCCCGGATTCACGGCGGGGGCGGGGGGAGGGCTTAAGGGGTTCAAGCCTCCACCCCCAGCTGGACTGATCACACAGTTTTTTAGGTGACTGAAGTTGCCTTGTTTGGGTAAATGCTTGTGGTAAGTAGTGGAAATTCCCATTGTAAATTCCCCTTACTGGAAAGAAAGTTAGCTAAATGACCCGCTCTTATCTGAATCTGACAACCGTTTGTGTGCATGTCTCAGGCGCCAATTAACGCGCTGATAGCGATTAGTATAAATTTAAGTCGTATTTATTGTGAATATCATAATAGTAAAACTAATAAACAATGATCAAATCAAACACAAGTTATATACACTTTTGAACTGCGACCAAAAAAAAAATCCTAACATTTATTTTATGATTTTATGGACGGCTTTAGTCGCTCCCCCACTCTCTCTCTCTCTCTTACAGATTTTAAGGTGAACATAAACATATGTACATGTATTTAGATAGAAAAGAATCATAAATATATAAAAAATATAATGCAATACTGTATTATGCAAAGAAAATAATAACCTTCACAATCACTTTCATTTTCATAAACTTAAACTTATGTTTTTCAATTTATTTTTTAATTTTAATGAGATTTAATATAGTCAAAAAGTCCCCCAGCTGTACTAGAACTCGAAACCTGGCTTTGTAGCCAGTGATTAATGGCAATATAAATCATACAGAAAAAAAAATAGTTTTATGGATCTAGATATATTGATTAAGAGAGTTGTGAGTTCGAGCCCTGGCTACTATCTATGGTATTTGTATGCCAGGAGTCTTAACGGAGAATGTGAGTCTAGTACTGCACCTTTCCAAGAATGATGGTTAGGTTAACTACCCGCCTGGGTCGCAAGAAACTTGTTAGAAAAAAACAAGCAACTGGTGTTGAACGCAACAAATGAATCCCCTACCGGTGAGGTGCATAATCTTTCCGGTACCATAGCAACCAGAAATTTGGACCGAGGAAAAAAAAGGAGACGATCTCCATACTGCCATCTTTTGATATACCAAGTTTCATAAATAATTTTAAACAGTTTTTTAGTTATCGCGAGATGCAGATTTCCGGACATCCGGATGGACAGAAGGACAGACAGACGGAGGGCAAGCCTATAGACCCCTCCGGTGTATACATCGGTAGGGGGCTAATAAGGATCATTGAAGTTGATTTTAGGGACAAACAGCATAAACAAGGAAGGAAAAACAGGCTGATTTCGACCCCAAGCAAAAGAACTACTTAGCCCAAAATTTAGATTTCAATATATAAATCATATATCTAACTATAAAAAAGCTTCCATATTTCTCTAGATACCCTCAGAATGCATCTCCGTCATTCTAGATTTTTTTTTTTTCGGGGGAGCATGCTCCCGGACTCCCTCCCCAGCCCCCAGCACTACCATTTCACTAATGTATTTAGTCATTTAGTCCCCCCCCCCCCCCCCCCCCCCGTTGAAAAATTCTGGTTACAAAGTATGATAAACTCTTCTGACAATATGATTTTGATATGTTATTAAAGTATTCAGTCTTTCCATTTTTTAATGCTTTTATTTTCAATTTTTAGCAAAAAGAGATGTTTTACCACAAGCTTATCCTCTAAATCGAACATGGTGACCCCTATTTCTTATTCATATAATTTTTAGTTATAGTGTAAAATACATATGTGCAAAATATTAGAAAAAGCTGTCCGTTAGAAAAAACGCTGAAACGCATTTATGTAACGTACATTTAAAATGAGCATTTATCATTTACTAGAAATATTAAACGAGATAGCTAGAGGACTCTGTGAAAGGCATGGATTTTTATGACCTTCCCAAAGACTGAGTACTGTTCCAACCCAGCAACTGTCGAGAGGGATTAGTATAAATTGTATGAACCTGTTTCTAAAACCTGTTTTTAAAACTAACACATCTGAATGAATCGAACGGACATAATATACAACTAGTGATGGATATAAGGATTATAATATAATGCCGGGCTACATGTATACACATAATATCTCTATCTTGATATCCCTGTACTTACTGCGGATTCGTTAAACGTCAATGAGTCTAAGGAAAACCAGTAACAGGAGCACCTGAACGCTGTGTATCCATCTGAAAATTTAAAAAGCATTAATTTTGTAAAAAAGTAAGTGGGGGTGGAAAACTGAAAGAAAAGAATATGAACACGATGTATCCGGTGGAAACAATGTTATGAAATTGCTAACCATGAAAGGACAAGAACAATTTATTTTACATTTTATGTTATTAAGTAAGAGGTCCACTAGAACGCTGTGAAATCTAACAGACTGAAACAATGATGTATTAAGTATTTTACTTGTATTTTTTCGGAGATAACATTAAAATTGAAAAAATAATCGGAATAAAAAAGTTTAAACTGAATAAACCTAACTAGTAAAAGTTGTATTCCTGTTTAAATCTGGGTGCCCTTTTTTTCAGAACTATACTTAGAAGTGAATATAAACTACATAAAGCGATATGAAAAAAATATTCTAGGAGTATCTTGATAAAGAACACGGCTTTTAAAATGTCTAAATCCTTAAATGTAAACTCAACAACTTTTCTAATTGGTCACCCTTTGATTTTGATATTTTTCAATACTGGTGAATATATTGATGGTAAACCATCACAATTGAGTTACCATGAACATAACCTTGAGGTATACATGGATTTTGCCAACAAAAACATCGTGAATTAAACCTATGATTTCTATTTTGTAATAAACAGTTCTTTAATTTAAATACATCAGATTTTCAAACACTTATTTTCCTTGTGATATTTTGATAAAATTATCAGGTGACCAATTAGAAAAGTTGTTGAGTATACTATAAATGTTCCTGGTAAAGAAGGTCTTCTTTGTTTGCCCATACAATATTGTAGCTCAGTTTCTGAAAATGTCTGTTTGGCAAAGAAACTCCATTATTCCATATGCAATTTTTAGTTCAATCAATTAATATTTATTAAGTTAAAAAAACTTGCACATGAATATTCATGAGGTAAAGGGATTATTTCCGCTTTTTTGGAAATATAATCGGCAATTAAAAAAAACTACATACAACGGTATTAAAATGTTTCAGAGAATAACTTGTGAAAGGGAACATGACCTTCAAAAGCAGTCAAAATAATTCATCCAAATGCCACTTTAATGTACAATAAATGTTCT
This sequence comes from Solen grandis, assembly GCA_021229015.1. Lineage (NCBI taxonomy): Eukaryota > Metazoa > Mollusca > Bivalvia > Adapedonta > Solenidae > Solen > Solen grandis. The sequence continues at coordinate 38,985,039 of CM037787.1, forward strand.
CTTGGAAACTCAGAGGCTTTAACGGAAAACCTTGTCATGCTATATGAAGATTCCAGCATACCTGGACAAGTGACTGTATTGCATTCCCGAGTCTCGCTGTTATCTCCAGGGCAGTAGTTATCAGAACTGTCGCAGATTCGAAACCTAGTCTGGACACCTTCGCCACAAGTGTCTTGACAAGCTGACCATTCACCCCAGTTGGACCATTCTGAAATGTACAACATAAAAGTTATATAACTATATAAAAAAACATACAACGCTTATTTCAAACTGACGTATTAGCGCCAACATTTCTTTTCAATTATAGACGATCGAGACAGTTTCTTTTTTCACGCGCGCGAGTAAATGTTACACTATCATTGGAAATGCAACTGTTACAGTTTTCGAATAAACGGAAAAGCCAAGAAAAAAAGGGTTGCGCATGTTATATTGGGACTGCAAAGTTTTCAGTTCTGTTACCAATTGCAAACTTACGCAAGCCATTTTGAACAGAAATTGTCTACTGTTCTGTACATATTAATCATGGAGACCGACATTATGTGTAAACAAAAAAAAATGTTTATAACGATTAACAGATAAAGAAACACTTAAGCGTAATGCCTATGTAAAATGTGCACTGGATTTCAGTAGTAGGCCTACAGTCCTATACATATTTATGTAAGTACATATTTATCTAAGCCCATGTTACATTTCTACTTAGAAAATTGCCCCGAACATATTTTTAAAAGATAAGCCTGGTGCCCTATTATTTTTAAGTTTTAATCTTATAAAATTTTACTTTAAGTTTTAATTAAAAACTATTTTTTACACTAGAAAAAATATAACAAATATTTAGGTTTATACTTTCTTTCAAAACAAGAGGTGTGTTTTAACCATACGTAAGGGAATTTATTAATAGATGGATACAAATTAAAATGTCAATTTATTTTGTTTCATTTTTGTTTGATGTTTCACTTATATCATAACATTACCAATAACTGGAATTAATTTGAAAGAAGACTTAGTTTTCACAAGTTAAATTTCACCCTTACCTACCTACTGCTTTACAGGTTATACGAAAAGAAATGCTCATAAGAATTTTCCAATGCCGACAACCCCTGATGTTATGTATTGATTTGGTTGATAAGATATAATAATAATAATATACAAATAATTATGAAATCTGCATGTTAATAAAAAAGATGACACTGCCGTGACCGTCTTTAAGTAACGCAGGATTGTTTTGTTATATGTTGCATTACTCATTTTAAACAAAACATTGAGTCTAATTTGAATTAAGTGCGAAATATAAGGTTGTTAAAGCTGGTGATGTTTGAAAAACAATAAATATTTAATATGGAAAAACATTTTCATTTACCTGGGCAAGAGACGGTATTACATTCCTGAACTTCGCTACTATCCCCAGTACAGCTGGATCCTTGAGGCGTGCATGTTCGAATCCTAGTCTGCTCTGCACCATCGCAGGTAACTGGACAAACTGTCCAATCAGCCCATGTTGACCATTCTGAAATTTAAAAAAAACCTTATCTTCAACAGGACAGTTACCTTACCATACTCATTTCAAACGAAATAAAAAAAAGAAATTCATTTTGAAACAAGCGCTACGTTCGAATCTACGCCATGCCATTGCGGGGTCCTTGGACCATGAGGGTCAAGGTCATTTTAAGATAAAGATCGCCTGTCGGGTAGAGCTTATCAAGGTGCATACACCTGCGAAGTTTGGTGACTGTAGGTGGAAGGATTTCCGTGTTATTGTCAAGATTAAAGTTTTGTGTCAAACAGACAGACTGACCAAAACCAATATGCCCGATCTATCTATGCGGGGGGTGGGGGGGGGGGAGATAAAAATGCGCAACCTATTAGTGTATTTGAAGAGTGCAGATGTCTTCATAGCACAAAACAATAACATGCAGTGTGGCAGGACTACATCAGTCTCATGTAGAAATTATCTCCAAATGACAGAAATGCTGTCGGTGGAACGTTAAACCCACCTAACAAACAACAGACAAACACAACACAAACAGTGGGATGGGGTATATTTATTTTACAAACACTTTGTAGTTTGATTCCTTTTCGTTGCCCATTGAAAACAACATACCTGTTTATTAAATTGGAAACAATTTCATTTACCTGGACAAGAGACGGTATTACATCCTGAAACTCGCTACTATCCCCAGTACAGCTCGATCCTTGAGGCACGCATGTTCGAATCCTAGTTCGCTCTGCACCACCACATGTGACGGGACAAACTGACAATCACCCATGTTGACCACTCTGAAATTTCAAATAGCTATATTTTGAACAGGATATAAGCTAACCATACTCTTTCAAACAAATACATAATGTCCGTTTTGAAATAAGTTATTTTTTCATGCCACTAAGTCAACAAACCCCCGTTTCACAAAGTCAAGTTCAGAGACGACAAGAGAAGGATATACATACATGCAGATCACCTTACAGTTTGATTTATCGTTGTCTATTGAGATACACGTATATCAAATGAGGAAAGTACCGGTATTGTTATTTACCTGGACACGAGACGGTATTACACTCCTGAAACTCACTACTATCCCCAGTACAGCTCGATCCTAGAGGCACGCATGTTCGAATTCTAGTCTGCTCTGCACCACCACATGTGACGGGACAAACTGACCAATCAGCCCATGTTGACCACTCTGAAATTTAAATAGCCTTATGTTTAACATTGTAGTAATTTTACCATACTCATTTCAAACGAAAAAAAAAAATAGAATCCATTTTAAAAGACCGGAATTTTTAAGAAGTACGAGTGTTTTGAAAGATATTTTAAGTTAAACACGATGATTTGCCTATACCTTTTACATCTACATTTAAGACTTTTGAACAAAACATGCTTCAAGAACACAAAGCAACTTTTTGTAGATGTCCTCGTAGCACACAAACACAAATCCGGCAAGTGAAGGATGGACATAATTTCTGACCAATCACGTAGATTGATTTTTCGTTGCCCATTGAGAAACAACGTTCCTGTATATTTAATATGGAAAACATTTTCATTTACCTGGACAAGAGACGGTATTACACTCCTGAAACTCGCTACTATCCCCAGTACAGCTCGATCCTTGAGGCACGCATGTTCGAATTCTAGTCTGCTCTGCACCACCACATGTGACGGGACAAACTGACCAATCAGCCCATGTTGACCACTCTGAAATTTCAAATAGCTATATTTTGAACAGGATATAAGCTTACCATACTCTTTCAAACAAATACATAATGTCCGTTTTGAAATAAGTTATTTTTTCATGCCACTAAGTTAACAAACCCCCGTTTCACAAAGTCAAGTTCAGAGACGACAAGAGAAGGATATACATACGTGCAGATCACCTTTCAGTTTGATTTATCGTTGTCTATTGAGATACAACGTATATCAAATGAGGAAAGTACCGGTATTGTTATTTACCTGGACACGAGACGGTATTACACTCCTGAAACTCACTACTATCCCCAGTACAGCTCGATCCTAGAGGCACGCATGTTCGAATTCTAGTCTGCTCTGCACCACCACATGTGACGGGACAAACTGACCAATCAGCCCATGTTGACCACTCTGAAATTTAAATAGCCTTATGTTTAACATTGTAGTAATTTTACCATACTCATTTCAAACGAAAAAAAAATAGAATCCATTTTAAAAAGACCGGAATTTTTAAGAAGTACCGGAGTGTTTTGAAAGATATTATTAAGTTAAACACGATGATTTGCCTATACCTTTTACATCTACATTTTAAGACTTTTGAACAAAACATGCTTCAAGAACACAAAGCAACTTTTTGTAGATGTCCTCGTAGCACACAAACACAAATCCGGCAAGTGAAGGATGGACATAATTTCTGACCAATCACGTAGATTGATTTTTCGTTGCCCATTGAGAAACAACGTACCTGTATATTTAATATGGAAAACATTTTAATTTACCTGGGCAAGAGACGGTATTACACTCCTGAAACTCGCTACTATCCCCAGTACAGCTCAATCCTAGAGGCACGCATGTTCGAATCCTAGTCTGCTCTGCACCACCACATGTGACGGGACAAACTGTCCAATCAGCCCATGTTGACCATTCTGAAATTTAAAAAAAAACTTATCTTCAACAGGACAGTTACCTTACCATACTCATTTCAAACGAAATAAAAAAAAAGAAATTCATTTTGAAACAAGCGCTACGTTCGAATCTACGCCATGCCATTGCGGGGTCCTTGGACCATGAGGGTCAAGGTCATTTTAAGATAAAGATCGCCTGTCGGGTAGAGCTTATCAAGGTGCATACACCTGCGAAGTTTGGTGACTGTGACTGTAGGTGGAAGGACTTCCGTGTTATTGTCAAGATTAAAGTTTTGTGACAAACAGACTGACCAAAAACAATATGCCCGATCTATCGATGCGGGGTGGGGGATAAAAATGCGCAACCTATTAGTGTATTTGAAGAAATGTCTCATAGCAACTGATTGCAGATGTCTTCATAGCACAAAACAATAACATGCAGTGTGGCAGGACTACATTTGTCTCAAGTAGACATTGTCTCCGAATGACTGAAATGCTGTCGGTGGAACGTTAAACCCACCTAACAAACAACAAACAAACACAACAACGACAGTGGGATGGGATATATTTAAGTGCCAAACACTTTGTAGTTTGATTCTTTTTCGTTGCCCACTGAGAAACAACGTACCTGTATATTTAATATGGAAAACATTTTCATTAACCTGGACAAGAGACGGTATTACACTCCTGAAACTCGCTACTATCCCCATTACAGCTCGATCCTTGAGGCACGCATGTTCGAATCCTAGTCTGCTCTGCACCACCACATGTGACGGGACAAACTGACCAATCAGCCCATGTTGACCACTCTGAAATTTCAAATAGCTATATTTTGAACAGGATATAAGCTTACCATACTCTTTCAAACAAATACATACTGTCTGTTTTGAAATAAGTTATTTTTTTATGCCACTAAGTCAACAAACCCCCGTTTCACAAAGTCAAGTTCAGAGACGACAAGAGAAGGATATACATACGTGCAGATCACCTTACAGTTTGATTTATCGTTGTCTATTGAGATACAACGTATATCAAATGAGGAAAGTACCGGTATTGTTATTTACCTGGACAAAAGACGGTATTACAATCCTGAAACTCGCTACTATCCCCAGTACAGCTCGATCCTAGAGGCACGCATGTTCGAATTCTAGTCTGCTCTGCACCACCGCAAGTGACGGGACAAACTGACCAATCATCCCATGTTGACCATTCTGAAATTTAAATAGCCTTATGTTTAACATTGTAGTAATTTTACCATACTCATTTCAAACGAAAAAAAAATAGAATCCATTTTAAAAAGACCGGAATTTTTAAGAAGAACCGGAGTGTTTTGAAAGATATTATTAAGTTAAACACGATGATTTGCCTAAACCTTTTACATCTACATTTTAAGACTTTTGAACAAAACATGCTTCAAGAACACAAAGCAACTTTTTGTAGATGTCATCCTAGCACACAAAAACAAATCCGGCAAGTGAAGGATGGATACAATATCTGACCAATCACGTAGATTGATTTTTCGTTGCCCATTGAGAAACAACGTACCTGTATATTTAATATGGAAAACATTTTAATTTACCTGGGCAAGAGACGGTATTACACTCCTGAAACTCGCTACTATCCCAAGTACAGCTCGATCCTAGAGGCACGCATGTTCGAATCCTAGTCTGCTCTGCACCACCACATGTGACGGGACAAACTGACCAATCAGCCCATGTTGACCACTCTGAAATTTCAAATAGCTATATTTTGAACAGGATATAAGCTTACCATACTCTTTCAAACAAATACATAATGTCCGTTTTGAAATAAGTTATTTTTTCATGCCACTAAGTCAACAAACCCCCGTTTCACAAAGTCAAGTTCAGAGACGACAAGAGAAGGATATACATACATGCAGATCACCTTACAGTTTGATTTATCGTTGTCTATTGAGATACAACGTATATCAAATGAGGAAAGTACCGGTATTGTTATTTACCTGGACAAGAGACGGTATTACACTCCTGAAACTCACTACTATCCCCAGTACAGCTCGATCCTAGAGGCACGCATGTTCGAATTCTAGTCTGCTCTGCACCACCGCAAGTGACGGGACAAACTGACCAATCATCCCATGTTGACCATTCTGAAATTTAAATAGCCTTATGTTTAACATTGTAGTAATTTTACCATACTCATTTCAAACGAAAAAAAGAATAGAATCCATTTTAAAAAGACCGGAATTTTTAAGAAGTACCGGAGTGTTTTGAAAGATATTATTAAGTTAAACACGATGATTTGCCTATACCTTTTACATCTACATTTTAAGACTTTTGAACAAAACATGCTTCAAGAACACAAAGCAACTTTTTGTAGATGTCCTCGTAGCACACAAACACAAATCCGGCAAGTGAAGGATGGACATAATTTCTGACCAATCACGTAGATTGATTTTTCGTTGCCCATTGAGAAACAACGTTCCTGTATATTTAATATGGAAAACATTTTCATTTACCTGGACAAGAGACGGTATTACACTCCTGAAACTCGCTACTATCCCCAGTACAGCTGGATCCTTGAGGCACGCATGTTCGAATCCTAGTCTGCTCTGCACCACCACATGTGACGGGACAAACTGACCAATCAGCCCATGTTGACCACTCTGAAATTTCAAATAGCTATATTTTGAACAGGATATAAGCTAACCATACTCTTTCAAACAAATACATAATGTCCGTTTTGAAATAAGTTATTTTTTCATGCCACTAAGTCAACAAACCCCCGTTTCACAAAGTCAAGTTCAGAGACGACAAGAGAAGGATATACATACGTGCAGATCACCTTTCAGTTTGATTTATCGTTGTCTATTGAGATACAACGTATATCAAATGAGGAAAGTACCGGTATTGTTATTTACCTGGACACGAGACGGTATTACACTCCTGAAACTCACTACTATCCCCAGTACAGCTCGATCCTAGAGGCACGCATGTTCGAATTCTAGTCTGCTCTGCACCACCGCAAGTGACGGGACAAACTGACCAATCATCCCATGTTGACCATTCTGAAATTTAAATAGCCTTATGTTTAACATTGTAGTAATTTTACCATACTCATTTCAAAAGAAAAAAAATAGAATCCATTTTAAAAAGACCGGAATTTTTAAGAAGTACCGGAGTATTTTGAAAGATATTCTTAAGTTAAACACGATGATTTGCCTATACCTTTTACATCTACATTTTAAGACTTTTGAACAAAACATGCTTCAAGAACACAAAGCAACTTTTTGTAGATGTCCTCGTAGCACACAAACACAAATCCGGCAAGTGAAGGATGGACATAATTTCTGACCAATCACGTAGATTGATTTTTCGTTGCCCATTGAGAAACAACGTTCCTGTATATTTAATATGGAAAACATTTTCATTTACCTGGACAAGAGACGGTATTACACTCCTGAAACTCGCTACTATCCCCAGTACAGCTCGATCCTTGAGGCACGCATGTTCGAATCCTAGTCTGCTCTGCACCACCACATGTGACGGGACAAACTGACCAATCAGCCCATGTTGACCACTCTGAAATTTCAAATAGCTATATTTTGAACAGGATATAAGCTAACCATACTCTTTCAAACAAATACATAATGTCCGTTTTGAAATAAGTTATTTTTTCATGCCACTAAGTCAACAAACCCCCGTTTCACAAAGTCAAGTTCAGAGACGACAAGAGAAGGATATACATACGTGCAGATCACCTTACAGTTTGATTTATCGTTGTCTATTGAGATACAACGTATATCAAATGAGGAAAGTACCGGTATTGTTATTTACCTGGACAAAAGACGGTATTACACTCCTGAAACTCGCTACTATCCCCAGTACAGCTCGATCCTAGAGGCACGCATATTCGAATTCTAGTCTGCTCTGCACCACCGCAAGTGACGGGGCAAACTGACCATTCAGCCCATGTTGACCACTCTGAAACTTAAATAGCCTTATGTTTAACATTGTAGTAATTTTACCATACTCATTTCAAACGAAAATAAAATAGAATCCGTTTTAAAAAGACCGGAATTTTTAAGAAGTACCGGAGTATTTTGAAAGATATTCTTAAGTTAAACACGATGATTTGCCTATACCTTTTACATCTACATTTTAAGACTTTTGAACAAAACATGCTTCAAGAACACAAAGCAACTTTTTGTAGATATCCTCGTAGCACACAAACCCATATCCGGCAAGTGAAGGATGGACATAATTTCTGACTAATCACGTAGATTGATTTTTCGTTGTCCATTAAGAAACAACGTATCTGTATATTTAATATGGAAAACATTTCCATTTACCTGGACAAGAGACGGTATTACATTCCTGAACTTCGCTACTATCCCCAGTACAGCTGGATCCTTGAGGCGTGCATGTTCGAATCCTAGTCTGCTCTGCACCATCGCAGGTAACTGGACAAACTGTCCAATCAGCCCATGTTGACCATTCTGAAATTTTAAAGAAAAACTTATCTTAAACAGGACAGGTACCTTACCATACTCATTTCGAACGAAATAAAAAAAAGAAATTCATTTTGAAACAAGCGCTACGTTCGAATCTACGCCATGCCACTGCGGGGTCCTTGGATCATGAGGGTCAAGGTCATTTTAAGGTAAAGATCACCTGTCGGGTAGAGCTTATCAAGGTGCATACACCTGCGAAGTTTGGTGACTGTGACTGTAGGTGGAAGGACTTCCGTGTTATTGTCAAGATTAAAGTTTTGTGACAAACAGACTGACCAAAAACAATATGCCCGATCTATCGATGCGGGGTGGGGGGGGGGGGGGGGGGGGGGGTGGGGGATAAAAATGCGCAACCTATTAGTGTATTTGAAGACATGTCTCATAGCAACTGATTGCAGATGTCTTCATAGCACAAAACAATAACATGCAGTGTGGCAGGACTACATTGTCTCAAGTAGACATTGTCTCCGAATGACTGAAATGCTGTCGGTGGAACGTTAAACCCACCTAGCAAACAACAAACAAACACAACAACGACAGTGGGATGGGATATATTTAAGTGCCAAACACTTTGTAGTTTGATTCTTTTTCGTTGCCCATTGAGAAACAACATACCTGTTTATTAAATTGGGAAACAATTTCATTTACCTGGACAAGAGACGGTATTACACTCCTGAAACTCGCTACTATCCCCAGTACAGCTCGATCCTTGAGGCACGCATGTTCGAATCCTAGTCTGCTCTGCCCCACCACATGTGACGGGACAAACTGACCAATCAGCCCATGTTGACCACTCTGAAATTTCAAATAGCTATATTATGAACAGGATATAAGCTTACCATACTCTTTCAAACAAATACATAATGTCCGTTTTGAAATAAGTTATTTTTTTCATGCCACTAAGTCAACAAACCCCCGTTTCACAAAGTCAAGTTCAGAGACGACAAGAGAAGGATATACATACGTGCAGATCACCTTACAGTTTGATTTATCGTTGTCTATTGAGATACAACGTATATCAAATGAGGAAAGTACCGGTATTGTTATTTACCTGGACAAGAGACGGTATTACACTCCTGAAACTCGCTACTATCCCCAGTACAGCTCGATCCTAGAGGCACGCATGTTCGAATTCTAGTCTGCTCTGCACCACCACATGTGACGGGACAAACTGACCAATCATCCCATGTTGACCATTCTGAAATTTAAATAGCCTTATGTTTAACATTGTAGTAATTTTACCATACTCATTTCAAACGAAAAAAAAATAGAATCCATTTTAAAAAGACCGGAATTTTTAAGAAGTACCGGAGTGTTTTGAAAGATATTATTAAGTTAAACACGATGATTTGCCTATACCTTTTACATCTACATTTTAAGACTTTTGAACAAAACATGCTTCAAGAACACAAAGCAACTTTTTGTAGATGTCCTCGTAGCACACAAACACAAATCCGGCAAGTGAAGGATGGACATAATTTCTGACCAATCACGTAGATTGATTTTTCGTTGCCCATTGAGAAACAACGTACCTGTATATTTAATATGGAAAACATTTTCATTAACCTGGACAAGAGACGGTATTACATTCCTGAACTTCGCTACTATCCCCAGTACAGCTGGATCCTTGAGGCGTGCATGTTCGAATCCTAGTCTGCTCTGCACCATCGCAGGTAACTGGACAAACTGTCCAATCAGCCCATGTTGACCATTCTGAAATTTAAAAAAAAACTTATCTTCAACAGGACAGTTACCTTACCATACTCATTTCAAACGAAATAAAAAAAAGAAATTCATTTTGAAACAAGCGCTACGTTCGAATCTACGCCATGCCATTGCGGGGTCCTTGGACCATGAGGGTCAAGGTCATTTTAAGATAAAGATCGCCTGTCGGGTAGAGCTTATCAAGGTGCATACACCTGCGAAGTTTGGTGACTGTAGGTGGAAGGACTTCCGTGTTATTGTCAAGATTAAAGTTTTGTGTCAAACAGACAGACTGACCAAAACCAATATGCCCGATCTATCAATGCGGGGGGGGGGGGGGGGGGGGGGGGGGGAGATGAAAATGCGCAACCTATTAGTGTATTTGAAGATTGCAGATGTCTTCATAGCACAAAACAATAACAGGCAGTGTGGCAGGACTACATCAGTCTCATGTAGAAATTATCTCCAAATGACAGAAATGCTGTCGGTGGAACGTTAAACCCACCTAACAAACAACAGACAAACACAACAACAACAGTGGGATGGGGTATATTTATTTTACAAACACTTTGTAGTTTGATTCCTTTTCGTTGCCCATTGAGAAACAACATACCTGTTTATTAAATTGGGAAACAATTTCATTTACCTGGACAAGAGACGGTATTACACTCCTGAAACTCGCTACTATCCCCAGTACAGCTGGATCCTTGAGGCACGCATGTTCGAATCCTAGTCTGCTCTGCACCACCACATGTGACGGGACAAACTGACCAATCAGCCCATGTTGACCACTCTGAAATTTCAAATAGCTATATTTTGAACAGGATATAAGCTAACCATACTCTTTCAAACAAATACATAATGTCCGTTTTGAAATAAGTTATTTTTTCATGCCACTAAGTTAACAAACCCCCGTTTCACAAAGTCAAGTTCAGAGACGACAAGAGAAGGATATACATACGTGTAGATCACCTTTCAGTTTGATTTATCGTTGTCTATTGAGATACAACGTATATCAAATGAGGAAAGTACCGGTATTGTTATTTACCTGGACACGAGACGGTATTACACTCCTGAAACTCACTACTATCCCCAGTACAGCTCGATCCTAGAGGCACGCATGTTCGAATTCTAGTCTGCTCTGCACCACCACATGTGACGGGACAAACTGACCAATCAGCCCATGTTGACCACTCTGAAATTTAAATAGCCTTATGTTTAACATTGTAGTAATTTTACCATACTCATTTCAAACGAAAAAAAAAAAAATAGAATCCATTTTAAAAAGACCGGAATTTTTAAGAAGTACCGGAGTGTTTTGAAAGATATTATTAAGTTTAACACGATGATTTGCCTATACCTTTTACATCTACATTTTGAGACTTTTGAACAAAACATGCTTCAAGAACACAAAGCAACTTTTTGTAGATGTCCTCGTAGCACACAAACACAAATCCGGCAAGTGAAGGATGGACATAATTTCTGACCAATCACGTAGATTGATTTTTCGTTGCCCATTGAGAAACAACGTACCTGTATATTTAATATGGAAAACATTTTAATTTACCTGGGCAAGAGACGGTATTACACTCCTGAAACTCGCTACTATCCCCAGTACAGCTCGATCCTAGAGGCACGCATGTTCGAATCCTAGTCTGCTCTGCACCACCACATGTGACGGGACAAACTGACCAATCAGCCCATGTTGACCACTCTGAAATTTCAAATAGCTATATTTTGAACAGGATATAAGCTTACCATACTCTTTCAAACAAATACATAATGTCCGTTTTGAAATAAGTTATTTTTTCATGCCACTAAGTCAACAAACCCCCGTTTCACAAAGTCAAGTTCAGAGACGACAAGAGAAGGATATACATACGTGCAGATCACCTTACAGTTTGATTTATCGTTGTCTATTGAGATACAACGTATATCAAATGAGGAAAGTACCGGTATTGTTATTTACCTGGACAAGAGACGGTATTACACTCCTGAAACTCACTACTATCCCCAGTACAGCTCGATCCTAGAGGCACGCATGTTCGAATCCTAGTCTGCTCTGCACCACCACATGTGACGGGACAAACTGACCAATCAGCCCATGATGACCACCCTGAAACTTAAATAGCCTAATGTTTAACATGATAGTAATTTTACCGTACAAATTTCAAAAGGAAACATACAGTTCATTTTGAAAAAGTGACCAATGCAATGGTGTTGGTGTTTCGGAATATGTTACAAAACACCCGTTCAACGGAATCACACGCGTTGTGTCACATGCGAAACGGCCCGATTTACCAGCTAAGCTATACTGTTGAGTCATTGCGGTGCAGCGTGATTTTCATCACATTCTGGGATAGCTCAGGTTTCCGTTGAAGCCGCGGATAACGCATGAATGAATACCCACAGGCAGAAAGTAAAATTCTTTTGAAATTGTTCTTCAATTGTCAACGCCTTTCCGAAGATATCAAATATTTACACTGTGGAGGTAGATCTGCCGATAACATTACTTTTAAGGATCATTATTAGTTTTGAAGTCCATATTGGCTCAATATTAACCAGTATATCATTGATTTACATTTTTTCAATGACTTGAAAAAAGGTGAGAGTAGATGAGCGATATTATTTATAAGAAGTAAGTACAGGTTACCTTACTTGAAAAAGTTTCAAGTGAAACAAGTTAAAGGTAAGCACTTACCTAGAGCGTGACGCCATTCCGTTAGACAGTACATATCTACTATAGTGTTGGTTGAGATAAATGAAATGAAGTAAACATGATAGGTAAAACAGATTTATTAATCATTATCTTTTTACTTTATTATGCACATGCTTAGAACTACGTTTAACCATCATGCTAAAGAGGTGACAGGTAAATTGTGCATACCTACCTGCACAGGTTGGCTCTGTGTCGCTCCATTCCCCGGTTGACTGACATGTCCTAACTTTGGGGCCCTGGATTATATAGGGCGAACGGCACATGTACGTTATGGAGCTGCCCACACTGTACACGTTCCCGATTACTAATAGATTTCCCCCGACAGGTAACGGTGCTTCGCATTCTGTTAAAAAGCAAGAACAACATTTGTAATGTATTCGGCGTTGTCGAAATAATACAATATGAAGAAAAAAAAAATATCAAATATAATATTCATAGGACTGATCACGTTAATAAGAACACATTATTTGTATTTGCTATTTACAAACCTCGAAGGCAATAACTTTTTGCCAAGCTGTATACAACAATTCTTTATCCACAAATTGCATTCAATTTCGACTTCACCATTACAATATAACAATACTCGTATTAATTTTTAACTCCTGTGATATATGTCGCTCAATATATAGTTTCAATATTATTAGCTGGACGTAGAAGCCCTAAATATGACACCTAAATATGATTCCTCATTTTTATGCCCCCGCCATGCAATGGCGACGGACATATAGTGTTACACCTCTGTGTGTGTGTGTGTGTGTGTGTGTGTGTGTGTGTGTGTGTGAAATCGTGTCCCTGTTGTAACTTTGTTATGTATGGTCGTATTTTGAAATATCTTGGCACAAATGATCCTTAGGACAAGACGACGTGTCACGAAGAAGAACCAGGTGTCTAGCTTGAGTGTTAATGTCACAGCACTCTGTTGACCTTAAAGTTCTGTCCCAGTTGTTACAATGTCGAGAACACACACACACACACACACACACAAATATATATATATATATATATATATATATATATATAAAACTTTACACAATTGATTCTAAGGACAAGACGACGTGTTGTGAACAAGAACTAAGTCGCTAGTTTGAAGATCAATGTCACAGCACTCATTAAACTTTAAAATCTTGTCCCGGCTGTAAAATCGTTGTGAATAAACATGTTTTAATAACTCTGCACAAATACACCCAAGGACAAGATAAGGTATTGCAAACAAGAACCAAATTGCTAGCTTCAAAGTCAAGGTCACAAGAGTTAGTTGAGTTTAAAAATTGCTCAAGCAGTCCTATCAAGACTATATCTTTGTTGTATTCAGTCATGTTTCGAAATAACTTTCCACAATAGATCCTGCGGATAAAGCAAGTGTGTCGCAAAAATCTCGTTGCTAACGTGACGGTCAATGTCGCATTGCTTGGTTGAGGCCATAGTCAAAGTACTAATTTGATTTTAAAAGCATCTCCTTTTATATATTTACAAAGCTATCAATATCATAAACAAAATGGCGGGGGCATCCGTGTCCCATGATTACATTTCTTGTTTCCGTCTCATTTTAATTGGTACTGGTGGTCCCTTGAATTTGGACAGAAACATGAAAAATATAATTTACAGTCTGGATCGGACCCGCTTGTAAGTTTAAATTACAATGATGATCACAGTCAGAAATTACTTGAAAATGCGAACTGAAATATCTGCAGGGGTAACTATATAAAATGACGTTGTTGCTTTAAGCGCCGCCTTTGAACAGTGCATATCCATGTCTATATGATAACTATTACATCCACCCTCGCCCATCCTTGCGAATACTCATCAATTACGTTTGTTTAAATATTTCATGCATATTTTAGTTTCAGATGATGTTAGTTTGCTGCGCCTGGATGTTTGAAAGTCCCTTTTTATCAGGAGGCTTGATGATTAGCTGTCGGTTCCAATTATTGAATAAGATGACCTCCTGCGACTCAAGCCATAAGCATCTGGACTATCTATACATCCAATGTCGAGACAAATTTAAACCCTTCAGACAAAATCTCGCCAATTATGATATAATCTAAAGTTTTGGGGTATGACTTTCTGCATCCCACATGATATAATCTTCTTATTGCCTATAGACTACAAGTATATCGTTTTCAAAATTGAATAAAACATCTCATTAAACAAACAAAAATGTTCTCATGGACACATATTTGACGCTATTTCATATTTGTATTTGGCCAAAAACATATTTTAATCAGTATATATAAATTATTAATTCTTTTCATTTCACTATTGCTTCCCGATTTTAAAGTGTATTACAAGCAAAAAGCACATTCCGCTTGATTTACACTTGCAGACCACACAAATATACCATTTGTGACCATAGGGGTCAATTGAGTAGGATTTGATATTTCTTTATGACTCATTTCTTTTCTTATGATACCTTTGTGTGGCCGTAGCTATATAGAGAAGACGCAACGCTACTAGTGAAGTATTTTCTTTTATTCAAGATGTTTGCGTACTGCACTTTTACATTTGTGAGTGCTAAATATGCAGTCGTGGCGAGTTAAGTTGCAATATTATAATGCTTTATTACTGTTTCATTGTTACTTTTAGCATTTTTGTATTACATGTACATGTGTATGTTTCAATCAGGTCATAATTTTCAGGGTTATCATTCTTTCACAAATGGACATGATAATTTCTAACATTCACCAGAATGAGTTGTCACAGTTCCCGTATGTTTCTAATCAGAGCCTAACAACAGATGGGATACTCATTACTTACTGAGACTTGGATTTACTGTATTTTATGGAGCACTTCCACTGGGAAAGATAACCAGGGACCGCTAGTGCATGACTGATTCCAGATGTTTAGGATTCGCCTTAAGCTGACAGGAACTAGAAGTTGCTGATTAGATTGTGTAATAAATTCTTCAGTTGTGCATCCCGTTATTTAAATCAGTATCAAAGCGCAGTCGTTATAGGTTGATGGATGGTGTACTTTGGCCGCAACCCTTTCTTCACTGTGATTACAGTTGGCACGAGTTCTGCATTATACGCCTGCAGGCAAATGTGCCTTGATATTGCCTTGATATTGCAAATGACTGATCCTCGCTGATCTGAATGCCATCCCGAAAAGGGATGTCGAATAATTTCTCCACTGACTATAATTAAGCTTGACAAAACTTCCCGCTCTTGTTAAAATTCAGGCTAAACATTTTGTCAAGCCTTTTTTCAGGTAATGGTATGTTTTGATCTTGCATCACAAAAAGCGTCGCTCGATGTTTGTCGGCAAAAGGAGCGCGTTCTTTAAAATGTAAGTAATATCCATTCATTAAGTCCACATAACCACAATAATATGTCACAGAATCTTCGTTTCGTCATATTATGAACCTTAGACGAGCCTCAGTAACTTAAAACGATACATGATGTTTATTATCCCAGATAAAGATATATGCGATGAAGTATTTCTTTGTTATTTTCGTTTATATATAGGTAAGAAATTAGTTCGTGAATTTTCCCTTCCTTTCTTAACACTTGTTGATATGTTGCATGTAACACTTCTGCAATCTCAAATCGAAACGAAGCTGGCCACATTTGCTGTTAATCAAAACAATGTACTGTAGATGTGAAATATATTTGAATACAATTTATCACTGAACTGAATTAAGGCATACCAATGAAGATATGCTGGAATTTTGAAAATGTTTAAAAAGTTCGCAAATTTTTAAACAAGAGGACTGGCTATGTGGCTATATGGCCCTAGATCGATCACCAGAGTATATCCGCTTATTTGAAATGAATCGGGACACTTGATTTTACCTGATTTCTTCCAGCTGTAACTAGATTCAAATTTCAGATACAAAGAATTCTTAGATAAGTCAATCATCTGGAGGCCTCATTTTTTAAGGGATCCAAAATGCTTACGCAGTTATGGGTGAAAACATTGAGGTAATCATTAGTGCAAATCAAGAATCAATTCTGAAAATAAGTTCCAGAAGAATAGAAGAATATACAGAGTATACTCATTTTTCAAGGGATCCACTTTATTTAAGCAATTATGGTAGACAGCCATGAGGTGACCATTTGTGCCGAATGAAATTATATTCTGACCATTAATTCACAGGTAAAGATTTTAGAATCTTTTGAAAAACAGTAAATAAGAAAACTAGCGGATCCCCTAGGGACCTCATTTTTCACGGAATCAACTTTGTTTTAGCAATAATGGTAGACAGTCATGAGGTGACCAATTCTGCCACATGATATAAAATTCCGGCCATTGGCTTCATAGAAGATTTTTTTTAATTTTCTATATAGAGCTATATAAAGAAAGAAGGCAACCCCCTAAGAGCCTCATTATTAAAAGGATCAACTTTATTTTAGCAATTATGGAAGACAGCCATGAGGTTACCATTCGTGCTGAAGGATATTGAATTCTGACGAATGCGTTCACAGAAGATTTTTCTTAATTTCCTAATAAAGTATATAGAGCTATATCAGGAAATTAGCCACTAGGGACCTCACTTTTTAAGGGACCAACTTCATTTTAGCAATTATGGTAGAGCACTATGAGGTGACCATTTGTGCCAAAAGAAATTATATTCTGACCATTGGTATCAGAGGAGAAAAAATTTTTATTTTATTTTTTAAAGTAAAAATCTGGTGGTTGCCATGGTCACCAGAGTTCTGCATGGATCAAGTTAATGCAATTTTTGTGGGGGTTCACCCAATGATGATCCAGCCAAGTTGCATTAACTTCTCCTGAGCAGTTTCAGAGAAGATGTCGTTTGAGGCAAATTGTTGACGACGGATGAAGGACACAGTGTGATCCTAATAGCTCACCTTGGGCAGTTGTGCTCTGGTGAGTTAAATAGATACCAGGTAAAGTATTTATTTATGGGTACTGGGTGAGCGCTATGCTTTTTTCTTGGACCTCTTCATTTTTTGTTAGATCAAAACAACTTATACACTGTACACCATAAAAATATCTTTCATTTACAATTTCAATTGTATAAAAATACGGAAAATTGTGGACGTTTTGACGTTATTTATGTCATAACTTCCGGTATGTTACTTTCCAAGATCATAGTGGATAAACGAAATCACTGTACCATGTCTTGCAAGCCTATACATTTCAATGTATACCCTGTCTTGCGATTACAAGCACTTACTACTTCTGATCACTATACTTTTCTTGGGAGCCTATATATTTTAACTTGTACCTTTATTGCGACTCGTTTATCCACTGTGAAGATGGCACCATCAAAATAACACTGCTGTTACGTATGCAAATCTATGAAAGCATGTTACATGTAAACATATGAAAAAGAAGCACGCCGATCTCCAGCAGATGCACGCCAAAAATCTACTTGAAATGTTGACAATTTAAAAAAAGTGAGGAACCTTATATGAGAAACGTTACAGAGATCGGTAAGAAGAATAACAGCGTATACAAAGTTCTTAAAGCAGTTCGTTCACGGATAATCGGCAGATATAAAAAAGTTTTTTTTTCTACTTTCCCTCGTAAATGTTAGTGAGGTCAAATTCCAGCATTAGAAGACCTTTGCATACAAAACACTATATTCTACCTTTTATTTATATAATTTATATGATTACCTTTTCCACACAGACATGTAATTGGCAAACACTATACTTACAAATTATATTTGGTTTTAAGAACGCACAAATATAAAACAGTCAAACTTATTATTTCGAGATAAAAGGCTACACATCAGCTAGTTTCCTAGGTACAAAATGATCGTAGAATTTCGAAATCTGTAATCTTGCGGAATAATCAAACATTTAGTAGTTCGTGTTACGCTTCTTCAGATAAGTCAAAACGTAATAAAATATGCATAATAAAGCGACATGTGTCGGGGAAAAGTTCAAAGGTTTAAGCTTACATATTCGTAGATAAATAATCCATTTTGCTGATAAAGAGGTGATTGCTGATTATAAATAATTCAAAACATTTAAAGACTTTCAGTACTAAGATATATATATATATATATGGAACGCAACGTTTAAATCAGAGGAATCCTAATGAGCTCGGCAAAGATCGCCTAACTTCCGATATTCTTCGTCATAACACGCCATGATTCGGAATGTGTTTCTTTTTCATTAAAAAGGTTCAATAATGGTATCTTATATCTTTTAAATCAAATGTAACAATTTTGATGGGTATTCATATATTTCATATTAAAATGCAGAAAATAGTGTTCCTTTTTTTTTTTTTAGCTCACCTGAGCACGTGTGCTCAGGACAGCTATTAGGATCAATGAATGTCCGTCGTTCTCCGTCGTCCAAAATTAGTTTGTTTGCGTATGCTCTCTTGAATCTTCATTTCTACAGCAATCATCTTCAAACTTTATGACAATGTCAGAATCTCTTTGCCATGTTCGATTATGGCTGATATCGGCCAATTAGGTCAGGGGCTATGGCCTTTCAATTCATAAAAATGCCAGTTTTCACTGTTTACACTCTAGCACCTTCGTTTCTTCAGCAGTAATTTTGAAGTTTCATGACAATGTTTATAGCCATAATCTCTCAGTCAAGTTCGACTTCAAATTTTGACCACTGTTTAGTTTATGGAATTAAATGATGTCATGGAGTATGTATTCAGTGCAACTATGCTATAATATAGGAACTTGTACAGGCAATGAAGGCAATTTTTTTCTCAGGTTAGCATCTTCATTGCCATCCTTGTCCTTTTGTTTAAAATAGGGAAGAAAAACACCTTCCGAAATTACTTCCGGTGATGTTTTTTTTTTAATTCCCCTAGATCTGCCATTATTTTGATAATTTAGTGTATTTCGAAAAGCAAATTTTAAAAAGCAAAGGGTATCTTTATCAACATTTACTACAGTAACACAAAGTCATGAATTGGAAGTTCATGTAAAACGGAAATCTTTCGTATTAAAGTTGAACATACTTGCTCAAAAGGTTTTTGTATAAAACTCTTCTATAACTTTAATTGAATGCTTAGACTTTAATACTTAAAGACAAGTTATAACTAACTTTGAAATGAAATGCTTTATTAAGGTCTGACCTGCGTAATTGGCACTATTCCGAAAACGAAAAAAGTTTTACAAACGTTTTGTACATTGTATGAAAAACTGTTCTGTGAATCATTAAAAAAATCGCCGTCAAATAATGGTGATATGACAAATTTGTCTGACATACCATATGATTAGAAAATGTTAATTCCGAAAACTGACAGACAAGATCATAAACATCACTTTTTTATTTATTATGATTTAAAACATACTTTTCAGGTGAATTTTAATTACCGGATAGATAATATTATAAAAATAAACTCAGTCTGTTTAAATGTTTTTTATAAAGGTTATTAAAAAATAATAATTTAAGGTTAAGTCACTGTAAAGTTCCGCTACAATTCGGACCTCGTGGCCTTTCACGGAGATAACCAAGGTGTCCTACCTCACATATAGAGTGAACAGCCTGTCTCCTGCTAACACTAGGGAACTTAAAAGGGAATAAAAGCTTTAAGTAAGGAGACCCACAGGAATATTAGCGGGGACTTTAAAGAATTGCATAAAATGTATGTGCGTTTAGTATTTTCTGCTGTAAACAAGATGGCTTCTTTACCTATCAATCTTTGTAAAAGAAGCCAATGAGGGATCAGCCTATTCGTAATCAAATTACTGTGTAAGCGTTTGTAAATACCAGTATTGGGCTATAAATGAAAAGCATCGATTTGACATATGTAACTGTAATTGATTTTGATAATTTAGCGAATTTTCCTTAACATTATTCAATACAAATCAAATAAAAAATAGAATAGCCAATGCCTTGCATCCTGTTCAGCATAATTTACTTCTCTACTAAATTTTATGGAACCCTTTGATTTTTTTTTTGCCTTGATATAACAAATCAGATTTTGATATCTATTTTTACAAATCGAATGCGCAGACATACATATGTAGACTATTTCTGCTTATTTTGCCAAAACGATCGCAGTTTGCGGCTGATAAAATACTGGACCGTATTCACAAAGCTCCTTCGGAAAATTCCTTTAATTTCTATAGTAATATTTCCTTAAAATAACATAGATTTCCCTTAGTTATTGAGGGTTTCCTTAAATCTTATTTTTAAAACACCATAGGAGGTTTATTCCAGTTAAGGAATTAGTTTCCTTAAAAACTAAAGACCTTTATGAATACTGCCCATGGTCTGCAAACAATCCAATTAAACTTTATTAAGGTAATACCTTGGTGAAATCTCTGGCTTGTATTTAATTTCCATTACCACGGTGTATAAAATATATAAACAATATATTCATATATATATATATATATATATTTATTACCTTCAAAACTGCAGAATGCCTCATTGCTTGTGTGGTTAATCTTACACGATTTTCTGCCTTGACAATATGCATGCTTTTTTTTTTGAAAAAAAAAATGGGCTTGTTTTTTTTTAATGTAATTATTGCTAAATGATTATAAATAAAGCTGTAAGTTTTGAAAACCTGTTTATGTTTTTGGGTGAATTACTGCGACATTAATTGAAATCATAAGGAATTATTTTACAGTGATAATAATTTCACTGTATCCAAAACAAATTAAAAAGAAAAATTGTTGATGTAATAATTTATTATATCTCGTGAACTTCGAAAATTGTACACAATTTCAATTCGTCCGTCCCCGGTAGCCGAGTGACTAGAGCGTCCGCTTCGGGAGCGGAAGGTCGTGGGTTCAATGCCCGGTCAAGACGTACAGAAGTCGTATAAAAGGTACTGGTATAATTCCCTTGCTTTGCGCTCAGTAATATAAGGGTAGTTCCAGGACTGGTTGGTCCGGTGTCAGAATAATATAACTTGGTGTGGTATCATGCCAGACAGTGTGGCATCGTGTAGACATATATTTGTTCAATTTTAACTGTATAAAATTGTTTTCTGCATAGTTTTAGGTAAATAAACTATATTGCAAAATATGAAAATGCTCTTTTCATTTGCTGTACAATGGAAGATATGGAGTATCTTAAACTACTTAACTCCTGGTACAGCTCCCTTGTTTGGCGCTCAGCATGTAAGTATAGTTGCAGTACTGGTTAGCCCGGTGTCAGGATAATGTGACTGGGTGTGGTATCATGCCACATGTCTAAGGCGTAATACTGCAGTGTGGCAGCACTCTGTCTGTCTCAAATAGACAAAGTCTCCAAATGACTGAAATACTGTCGGCGGGACGTTCAACCCTACATACAAACAAACTATTTCAATTCACTCGAAGAAATTAATTTGCAACTTCCACAAAAACAAACACATACCCTCTGTATAATATACTGATCAGAGCTATGCGTAATAAAGTGGCCAAATTTGTAAGATTACAGACATAAACTCTGTTTAAATGTCTCTGTTAAGATCAAGACATCTTTAAAACATTTAATTTTCAGACATAATTGCTTCATACCTGGATCCAAGCTCGTTTAACTGAATACGTCTGCCCGCGTCGACATGTTTCAAAGGCAACGCTTCTTGTGTTCATCCTACAAACCCCGGTCTGCGCGTTAAAATTGATGGCTAAACATGCATCACGAGCGCGACATTCATCTACACACTTTTCATAATATACATCCCACTTAACAATGTCCTTCTCATCTCGCACTGCACATTCTTTTATTTCAAATTTCTCTGTATGGGCTGAAGAGGCGTCGGTGAATAAAAACAAATGTAAAGTGTAAACAATATATTCCAGTTTGTTATGAAATAAAATGCCAGTATTTTATGCTTCATGTTCGGTATTTTTGCGTTTACATTGTTCGATATTCTACACATGTGAAGAAAAATAAACTGAGGTCCACGTTAACATGTATCAAACACCAGAACGACAGAAAAAATATATCTTTTATGCATGAAGTAATCTTCCCATGAATAATTGCTTAATACTGAGCAATCGCCTAGTCGTTTCAAGTACTAATGGACATACACTTCAGATGAAGTAGATATTCATGTATGTAAATAATATATACGTATATAATGGTAGTTAGCCAACCAAAACTGACAAACAAACCTTAGAAAGGTATGTGACAGTCCAGTTTTTCTTATTGACTCCCTTTGTTGATTTTACTTTTGTTTTGTTTAAGACAGAGGAACCCCCTCATACACTAGAGTGTGATAGGGGCATAAAAACACTAGTTAGTTGGAAATGAAATGCTTTCTTAAAATTAAATAATGTTGTTGAACATTTGAATATGAACAATACGAAATGGTAAATTTTGTCTGAAATTTCATATATAAATTGTGGGATCTGTCTTCTTCGAAAAATGTCATTATATCCCATTACATGTACCACGCCGTGCGATTGACTGACTTTTCTCCACTTTACACTTCAACAGAAAACTGATATTCCATTTAACCTTATCGCCTGTCAAATAGAACGTCGCTTAGGTTGACGAATACAAACCACGCCTCCTTAGCGAGAGGAATCAAGTGCGCAGTTTTATAATTCGCGGAACTATGAATTGACTGCAGGTACATGTCACGTTGTGTAATCTTGCGAGGAAATAATGAATGCGTTTAAATAAACAACTATGCAGTTTCAAACGAAATAGGTGGCACTTAAACTCGGGGTGTTTTAGCAAGAGTGATTGTGTGTCTTGAATTTATAAAACGCAGCAAAATCAGTGAGGCGTTGTTACTGTCAAACGGAGCGTGATATTTGCACTTTTCATCATGGTCTACGAACGTGTGGCTTTTAACAACATTTAGCCATTTTAATTGCGGTACTTCATGTAGGAATTATATAAAATCCTCGAGTATTCCAAAACGCACCGCTTACACACGTTATAGAGATAATGATTTTTTAAAGTTCACTTTCATCATGAAAGATAACTGAGAACTGAACAAAAATCAATAACCTGGTGAAGCCAAGGGGCGGAGCTACGTTCTGATTGGCATACAAAGTGCCTTTTGTGTTCTACAGTAAGAGGGAAAGCGACCGCAGTTTTATCGATGTAAAATTATTGGAAAAGTCAAAGTCAGTTGCACGGCGTAGTATTTCACGTAAGATTAAGTCCCTATAATGGTTCCGCTACATTTCGAACCTCATGGCTTTTCACGGAGATAACAAAGGTTTCCTTATGTTTCATTAGGGTACCTTGGTTATCTTGGTAGAGGTTAAGAGGTCCAAGACATAGCGAAACCATTACTGGGAGTTGAAAAGTACTCATGAAGCAGTCAACAGTCAATACCTTTTTTCTGGGCTTTAAATTCGGGGGGGGGGGGGGGGGGGGGGAGCGAGAGAGAGAGAGAGAGAGGTTATACATACTTTCATCACTTAATACTTGCATGGTTAACCTTAAAAATTAAATTTTTTTAAATGTAATATGAATATTTTCTCCATAAGTACATAAATATACATTTTATGAAGTTTTCTGCTATGTTTTTAATATGTTATCCGTTTGACATATCCCGTAGGTATATCATAAATCATTCATGAGAAAAAAATATGAAATTTAATTATTTTATATCTGCAGTGAAACAATTTTAGGCTTTTATCTTTTGGCTTAATTGGTGCTCGAATTTCAGGCTTTTGCCTGGTGCTCGAATAATTGTTTGTATTTTTAATATGATATATGATTCAGTTTTGTTATTTAAGTTTTGTCTACAATGTGGAAAATATTAAATATTTATACTTTCTTGAATTACCTCCCTTTGATTATTTTTAACCCAGTGGAAATATATAAATCTTCCACATATATACTTTTGTGAATATAATCTAACTTGGAACACATTCACGTACACACGTACATCAGTCTGCCTTTGGCAGCTGACCCAAACTATCCTTATCCACCTTCTATCTTCGCCCTTGTCACAGGGGATAACAACAGTTAGGCTGAATTAACCGAGTTCGTCATTTCCACTTAGGCTTCATAATTTTTGATTTTATTAAGTACCTACATCATACCTCCTATTTCGTCATTCAAAGTGTTCTTTAAGGAGTTTGAGTCATACTCCAGGGTCTTATAGATGTTAGACCTAAATCCGAATACACATACAACATATATAATTTAGTTTTGATTTCATCACTGAAAGACCTTGAGAAATGCCTAATTTATAGGAAAGATTCTATTGGAAAAAATGCAAATTGTGGCTGCCTCGTTCTATATTTAGCTCAGAACAATGACAGCATAAAATTAACATACAAGTGATTTTTCAGAAGGTAATGGATTTTCTTCCTATCTCCTCTACTACCGTGTATCAATATTTATTCAGTCTATAGAAAAAGTCCATGCACTTCTGAAACACCCCAAGTACACCGAGACATCCGTGATTTTACTGAACAGTGTGTTTCAGAACAAGCTCCGCCCATCTCTCTCATTATTTTGCCCTGTCTGAACAACTAAGACTTCCGGCCAAATATTTCATTATGTGGGCTTAATTAAACATTAAGAGGTTAATCAAACATCATTTGAGGCTTTGCTAATTAGAAATTTTGAAAAATATTTTTTCCAGCTAAAACGCACTGGAGCTTTAATCAGTAATATATCTGTAGTGATCCTCTTTAAACACTTTAATCATCATCGCCTAATATCGAAGGAGGGTTGTCAGTTAGTCAGCCTGTCACCTTTTAGTGTGTGGAATCGCCAGGGGGAAAAGGCAGTTTTTAAAATAATTTTTTATTCAGGTCATGACCAAAGATAATTAAAATTAGTGTTTTCCGCTGGTACATGTTGTATGCCAGCACATTCAAAACGCCTCCTTGCAATTATGATGCAGATTGCATTGCGATATCTGGTGAGTTTGCAAAATTTGAGGTGGCAAGACTGACTTCATTTAGGGCCCGTTATAATTCAGTATTAGTTAGGATTGTTTTCTATCCCTGATTCTTAAATAATTGAATGTTAATTATTTGAGACAATAATTTGCTGTGAAATCATTTTTGAAATCGGCCTTGTATAAATCCCATATCTTATCTTTTAACCTTTTCCCTCATAGAGGACACCATGAAAAGACCTATGCGAACAGCATAAAACCAGATCAGCCTGCGAGTAACTCGCAGGCTGATCAGGTTTTATGCTGTTCGCTGCTCCTCAGTGGTCTGGAAATGAGGACTTTATAATTAAATTTGGTAAGGTTTAACTGTGGTTTTCTGCAGATCAGGCTTTATGTGGTACCTATTGAGTGCGTCAAAATGAGTCTATATGAGGGAAAGGGTTAATTAAAGAGTCACAAGGAAAATTAAGTTTAATATCTATATAGTTATTTAGACCGCTAGGACACGTTACAGCAGTTTTTATACGTATACCCCACAATATTTGAGTAAATTTGTCTGAAAATCCTCAGTTTTTAGAATCTGTGGTCAAAAATTTCTTCTATTGCACAAAATGCTTTCTTGTAATGCATAGAATTGAAAATCACAAATCACAGGTAAAATGTTAAGAAATTCTAGATGAGATATATTCCATATCTGCTCAAAACAAGCACGTGATCTTTATCTTTTAATTCAGACTGTAATAGTGCAGGTACAATTTGAAACGAAAGATTACAGCTGATTTTTGCTGGCTCATTCTAGATGCTAGAAGTTTGAATACTCTATTGTCTAAATACCCGATGGTTGTCATTTAATTACCGATTCTTAAATTTGAATCGCAGTTTTCTGAGTAATATTTTTTGAATTTATTATATACATGTACATGTTTTTGAAAATATCACTATCGTGTTTATCGTTATTGATTCTGATATCATCATAAATCTATATTACTAAAAGAACGAACTGATTTTTGTATTGGATTTGGTGTCGTTACGAAACAACACTATGTATACAGAGTATCACCATTATTCAGTAACCATTTAGTAGTTGTATTATTTGTGTTTAAAAATAATTAAAATTGCACAGTTTGCAAGAATTTATGGTGTATCCGTTGAAATCGGATAAATCTAAAAATAGGAACATTTCTGGGGAACACCGTTTGGTATAGTGGGTTCTTCGTTTTGTTCGAAAATACGTCTACTCTACTGGGAGAACCTTCACTAGCCTCGCAGCCACGTAAAAGAGTGTGCAAAGCAACTAAATCGGTTTTTTCTGTTCCCATTTTAACTACATGGGGCCTATTTAATAATATCTGAGAGTTATCCAGTTTATCTTTCGAATTTATGTTGTGTGGCGTTTATAGGAACGCCCGGAAGGAAGACGCTGTCGCCTGGCGTACATATAAACCACGATGTTAATGTATTCACCCGTGAAAAGCATGGTATATGGCATCCCTAGGCTAAGACAACTTCAAAGCTGTATGCAGCAGTATAGCGTCAGTCATACCCGATTCAAACTTAATAGTCATACCAATATCGGGCAACGGATTGTACAGCCCAGGTTTAACCTGCACATTTTGTTAGCATCATATCAGAAGTGATTCATTTGCCATTCCTGTAGAATTCGCTTAATTCGGCTATGCAGGTCGCAATAAAACAATTATTGTTCACAGCAATTGAACAATTTCATTAATTAGTCCATTATTCTGCACTTTATTCAAATGTTGCAACTATTATCCTTCCCCTGAGAAAGTAAAAACAAACACCTTTAAACATTTGACAGCAATGAGTCCTTTTTAATTTTATGTTCTTCATTTAGTGTGTTAAATTTTCTTAATTTGATTTTTTTTTTATAATTGAACGCCATTTTATACTATCAAAGGCTAACAAATGGCCAGATCACCTAACAACTTTTTCCCGAGATTCTGACAGTACTGAAACTTAAGCACGCATCTATGTAGTTAACTAAGTACAGCGGTTGAATACAAATTATTGTAAGTCATTCATCACGGAGACCGTGCCCGACCCCAGTACACTGGGGTTGAACCCAAAATCCTCGGCTTCACAGCCAAGCGCTATCAAAGCCGGTTTATTTATGTGAAACCAATGTCCTTATCCTGTGGTTGGAGACTGGGACATTATATAAATCGTATCTATTCAGACGAATCCCAAAAGTAAAAATCATTCCCACAATTTCGCGGGACCTTTACAAGTTTAAAAAAATATTAATCAGTCTTGATATGGAAAATAATCCAAAATGTGTGTGTGTGTGTGTGTGTTTCTAGTGAAACAAATATCAAATCATTGAAAATAAAACATAATACTAGTACAAATACGTACTAGATGTGATATTTCCATTTATATTATCTCATGGATGACATCCATAGTTCTTATGTTGATGTATGTTTATATCTTATTTCATCATTATAAAAATGTGTGTTTCTTAAATAAAACAATGTTTAAAGAACCAACTGAAGACTTGATAATAAAAAAATATGTTCATCATGGCAGAAATTCAGTTTTGTCATTGTCAGAGTTAAAACAGCAAAAACACTTTTTTTAAGAAACCCTATCTAACTACGCACCTAAAAAGTTCTGAATAGGAGCACAACAGCGATAGCTTTAATAGAGCGATGTTATCATTGCCATAATCATCACCATATCAGAAAGGGATGCTACAGCCTACGACTAGGTGGAAATATAGCAGAAATTATTTTTAAATGTATATGATAATATGATTGATATTCATGCTGCGATTTTGGTTTCAGTGTAAAACCTTATATAATGACATTTAGTTTTATACTCATACGTAAATTGACAACCAAACTATAAACTTGACATATCAAGGCTCTCTGTCGTCGAATAAATTGTTAACTTTCCCATGGTGCAATTTCCTTTTTGTAAAAACGTAAGAAAATGTCTGCGATGTCTATTTCCTATCAATTGGATATGTTCTAAAATTAATAACGCGCAATCGCGAATGAAGACTGTAGTCAAAGAATGCAAAATGGTTTAGTGTTAGAATATGCCGGCCTTTATATGTGTCAGATAATTATCTGCAGTTAGAATACGTAATGTTCACGAGGGAAATATTGGGTTCCTTATTAAATAACGAATGTCTGGTCGCTCGTATGGATTATTAATATGCACAGGTTCCACTCATTGTATTATGACAGACGCAATCTATCTTATTTTTTGAAATCATTAATAAATCATAATTTTAATGAATACTTAATCTTAAGGTAAAGTCCCTGTTTTGGTTCCACTATGTCTTCGGCCACTTAACCTCTACCAAGATAACCAAGGTACCCTAAGGAAACATTAGGAAATATTGATTATCTCCGTGAAAGCCCATGGGGTCCGAAATGTAGCGGAACCATTACAGGGATTTTACCTTTAAGTTGAAAATAGTGTAATTAGAAAATACCAGTCTGTGTGGGAATTTACTATGCTGTATCAAGCAATCGTTTAATGACTTCTTATATAAACATACACACGTACTTACAACATTGATTGACATGTATTATTAACATGAAACTTATTACTGATTTGAGTTCTATGTATCACTTTTTGCCATTGTCTATTTTTACATCAAACGCGCAGTAATACAAATGTAAGTACATGTATACAGAATATATTTCTTCATTGCGTTATATTCATGATAATTACATTTATAATATATTGTAAATGTATTCATATAAATAGTGGGGCCGCCGTGGCCGAGTGGTTACAGTCGTGGACTACAAATCTCTCAGCCCCTCACCGCTGTGGGTTCGAATCCCGGTAGGTCGGTGGTTCTATCCGGGTACCTCTGTGTACTCGGGGTCTTCCTCCACCTGTTATTAGTTGGACGTCGCTATATGATTGAAATACTATCGCAGCGACGGTAAACCCCAATACAACAACAACAACAACAACAACATATAAATATTACTTATCTTCACTGATATACATATACTCACGGTAAATCCGTGTCACGTGTTTTAGATATAAATTTCATGCTATAGTAAGCAGTTCCTGAAGTTGCCTACCACCTCGTTTAACATATTATTATACTGCCACACGAAAAGCTCTCCGTTAGTATGCAAATATTGCGTAATTTGGTAGACATGTATTGCGATAACTGTGTGCATTTTGTATTCGTCATGTTTCCTCGTGTGTATAATTTTGATTCGTGTTTTAATTTGGCATATTAAATAACAACATTAACATACATTTAGAGCCTTTATTTCTTGAAATGAATTTATTAATAGAAGTGAATTATATATAGAGGATACTTGGGTGTTTTGAGTTGATATGGGAGACATGTCATAGAGAAGTAATTTCAATATTTTCACGAACGCTTAGTGATGCCGAAAGCATTAATTTAAAACTATTTTATGTATTCTATCCTGTTTGCACGCGAATCCATGTTAAAGGAAACAAAGTACTAGTAAATATTTTAATGCTACATAACCGTACATGAAATATAAAAAATGTATATATATTTTCAATTCCAAAGCCTTCATTTGAAGGTTGTATAATACCGGTAGCTCATCCGGGGCCAAATTCATAAATTCCTTAGCTTTTAAGGCAATATGTGAGGTTCTTTAAAGGAGAAAATATAACAATGTTATGGATTTTTTCACCTAAGGCGTTTTATGAATAAGGCTTAAGGAAATTCTTATAATTAAGGGAAATCTATCGGATTTTAAGGAAAATCTTAGAAACTAAGGGATTTTCCCCTAAGGAGGTTTGTGAATACGGCCCCAGAAAAAATATAAATGTTTATAATTGATAGCGTTTCTGCAATTAGCTGCAGTTTATATCCTTAAAGTGAATTAATATTTTCCGTTACCACATCTTTTGTCTTAAATGTCATAATTATTGTTATAATTACTTATTTATTTTTGCTCCAGCTTCTGAAGAAGACAGACAAATTCGAATCAAAGTCATTGTCATTCTTTTTCATCTTAGAATATCCAAAGGAACACGAAACACTTTTATTGACATGCTCGTCATTCATTTCATTAAATATAATTTTCAAATTATCAATGGAACCACCTATCTACTATGTCGCTGATATAGCATAGAGTTTTGATCGAACGGTGCAATAGCAAAATCATGCATTTCATCGCACACGTATATCAAAACACTCACTCAGTATAGTTTTCAGACAAACATCTATCTACTTTGAAAATTCCCTACACCCTAATTATTTTCGCTTATTCTGGGGTCATCCTGTTTGTACTATCATGACTTTATCTTTATTTTCCAAGAACTGTAATCACTGCTTGTCTGTAACAATATCATTACATTCTGTAATTTATTTACGCAAACCGACTACAAAATCGGGTCCTATTAATCTTGATACACGAAAGTGTGACCACTGACCTTAAATGAAGAACTCTCTCCTATCTGACATTTTTCTCTCAGGCTGTCTACAGTCTTGGATTTTTTGCATAAAGCGGGGGTCAAACTATTTGAGATGTATAAGCCAATTATTTATTCTTGCGTTTAATTTTCAAATAAATATATAAGCAAATAAACAAATAAATAAAGCTGGCAAGCATATTTTATTTAGGTTTGTGTACATGTTCTCTCTCTCTCTCTCTCTCTCTCTGATAAATGCTGGTAAACATTCATTTTTGTAGCTATAACTAACTGCTCTGTATTTATATTAATTCTAGATACATATAATTCACTCTAGGGTGTTAAACAAATGAGAACGGATTGAGTCTGGTATAATAACTAATACGTGA
Organism: Solen grandis; assembly: GCA_021229015.1. Taxonomy (NCBI): domain Eukaryota; kingdom Metazoa; phylum Mollusca; class Bivalvia; order Adapedonta; family Solenidae; genus Solen; species Solen grandis. Next base: position 39,016,519 of record CM037787.1, read on the forward strand.
AGTCCAACGAAGACGTCCGATCATTTAGGATAATGTCTACTTGAGAGGGATATATTGTGCAACTACACTGCTGCATAACTCTGGTAGCATGGTGTCACTTGGCTAACTAACCTTGGACCAAGTCGTTCGACAGTGTGGTGTGACTCATACAGTGATGGAAACCGGGCGATAGTTAGTTTAAACGTATTTTATTTATGAAATGGGGTTGGTCTATAAGTTCTACTAACTTAGTCAGACCTTCCCCTACAATTTAATGTTAAACAATAGCTTAGAAGTGTTCATAAAGAGACAGAACGAAAATCAACAATAACAAAGAATATGTACTGGAAAGAGATAGACAGACAGACAGACAGAGGGAAAGAGGGAGGGGGTCGACAGTGTTGTATCATGCCTTTGGTGTGTCGCATACATGGAAGCCTGGAGATGAATTAACATGTCTGCATCAAGCAAGAGAGAAAGGATAACTCAGTTTCAATGAGTCATCAATTTAAACAAGTAAATAGTGCGACCATATTTCATGATCTACCGGTATATGACACTAATATTATTTTTTTTTATATAAAAGTACGATGTTATACACATATGTTTCATGACAAAGATAAGGAGTAGTATTCTTTATTTCAAGTAACGTTACATATATTATATGTCTTGTCACATATCATATATACCATTTAAAAGAACATATAAATAATAAGAGTCAAAACAGTCTGTCATTAAGCGTTCTTAACCCCTACCATGCTAAATTTCATAATTGTACTTATCCTTTCCTCAGTTTGGACTGTAGACTATTATTTGTTTATGGGAGTGCTTGTTGAAAATTAATTGACTGAAAAGCGAACAGTGAAGACCATAATCCTGATTACACATATGTGCAGGCTGATCCTTGACTACGCTGGTCGCAAAAGCAGTCGAAAGTGCCCACATCATTGTATTAATGGTTAAAAAAAAATTTGGAACAATTGTTATCGTCACCATCATATCAAAAAAAACAACAGAAGACTTGACTATTTGAGTTTACCGTCGCTTCGACAGTATTTCATGTATGTCATAAAGCGACGTCCAGCTAGTTACAGGTGGAGGAAGACACCGAATGCGCGAAGGCATCTGGGTAGAACCACCGACCTACCGCAATCCAGCTGAAAGGCTTCCTCACATGAAAATACGAATGACCCTGCCATGATTCGAACCCACGCGGTGAGGGGCTGAGTGAGTATTAAAGTCAGCGATTTTACCCTCTCGGCCACGGAGGCCTCCCCACACAAAAGATGAAACACAACTGAAGGACGAATAAAAGTACACTGTAAAAGATCAAATAATGAAACGGACTCATATGCATGTAATCAGTGTATTATAAAATGAAATGAAATGGAAGAAAAAAATAACCCCGCCCATTAGCAGTGGCATTTTTGATAATCGTGAGGCTGGATAAGTTAATTTTGACCGCAGGTTTGACTTTTTTTGGTTTATAATTTTACCTGCCATGGCAACAGAGCTTTTTTAAAATTCATTATAGCAATATTAGTTATTTTTCGGCGGTCAGTATATGCGATAAAAATAAAAGCTAAACCTGTTTAATCGATTTCAGGAAAGTCATAACTTGGATTAAAAAATAATGCGCGTTCGCTATAGCTCAAACACATTACACTGCAAAATAATGTGAGCTACAGATTTATTATACAAACTGTTTTTACCTTTCTTATATTATAAGTTGTATCCATTATTAATAAGTTGTATCCCCTCTATTCTCTTCGCGCCTCGTTGCGTCATGACATTGGGCTGACTGGTCTTGGAACAAGTCCATATATGATGTACTCGCCCTTAAATTGCGGCACTTCATGTAGGAATTATATAAAATACAGAGCGGACACAAAAACAAACAGAAAAAAAAACAAAAACAAAAAAAAAACGGACGGACGGACGAAAATGAATATATGCTAGTTAGTTTGTTTGTTGGGTTTAACGTCCCACCGACAGTATTTAAGTCATTTGGAGACAGATGTAGTGCTGCCACACTGCAGCATCACGCCAAACTATACTGGCACCGAGCAAAGCAATCCTGGAGATATCTTTATATGCTGAGTGTCAATCAAGGGATCTCTACCAGGACTATTTTTACGACTTTGTTATGTCGTGACCGGGAATCGAACCCACGACCTTTCGACTCCAGGGCGGACGCTCAAACCATACGCCAACCGGGACCATACTTTAATACTCGTAAATAATAAAGTCACTCAATACAAAAAGATACCATTATGAAGAGGAAAAATACATTAAAGCGGCATACAAACATTAACGCTGGAACATTATTTTCACCTTTTCGTCATTTAGACAATATTAGCCGAAATAATGGCAAAGATTATTTTTTTCATTAATTATCTTTTTCATTAAATGACTTATTTCCTGTGAAAATTTCCCTTCCAGTCCTAAATTAATCGTATATTGACTACCCTCGAATTTAAACAGTCATTATTTTACTTAATATATCTGCCTTATGCAACCAGTTACTAGTTAACTATGAAGTTGTCTTAGGATCATATACCATGTTCTTCGCTGTAGATGATCATCGTGGACTTTCGAATGGCGTCGGAACACAACTCTGTGCGGCATTTACTTCCCGTAAATTCGAAGCACACCGTCTTTCTCTCACAATTTCGCGGTGGCGCCGAGGGTATACGAGATTTCCCTTCACACGCCTATTTGATTTGCTTTTCTTTTTAGGTCTTTGATATCATGTTAAATAAACAGTGTGCAATCAGACATGTAATTGCTAGATTACCTGTTGACCTAAGTTTTTTCAGTAGTTAACCATGCCCTTCGCTTTAAGATCAAAAGTGGTTTTGCACGTGTTCCGTGTGCAGCACAGGCCGATCCGGTGGAAGTATTTTACAGCATAGACTGACCGGAAATAAATCATAAATGAATAAAATCAAGCAAATTGCAGTCAAGTAAAAATGCCAAGATTGAATAAAGCTATCGGAATGCTAAATGCAGGTACATTAGTAGTCTAAATGCTGTATAACCGAGCCTTATTGAAGCAAGTGTCATTTTTGAAATCGACCCCTATATCATATCGTTCAAATTATTTGAATGAATGATATATCGCAGCAACTTCAAATTCTCACGTAATGTCAAAAAGGAATGGTTCTCTACTCCAGATAGAACAAATAGTCAAATATAATTATTCTAATATCAAGTATACAGATAGAACTGTACGATAGGTACTACCTTTATTGGCAGAGTATTTTATCTTATTTGTTTATTATAATTAATAATAGTTAGTTAAATCCACTCCCCAAAGTAAAAATTTAAAAATACAATTAATTTATTTTATGCTATCCTCATGTAGAACGTTAAAACATGCTTGATACTTCTTTTCATTCAGAACGATAAACAGAAAAAAGTCTTATTCAAAACCTCAGCTAGAGATAGCATTAGATAGTTTATGCCTGCATCATAAGTATATTCGATAGTTTGTTTTTACTCGAAACTGAAAAAGATCATGTATCATGCATGTATGTGTAATGTAACACAGCGGTTGAATCGAGGATATAATATGAGGAAATACATAGAGCATTCTATTTGTCGGGTAAACAATGTTATTGAGACAATATCAGCAATAGCCTTGATATATAAAATCAAAGCGCGGGCTGGAAGACTTCGACGCTAAAAAAACATCGTTGAATACCTCCGGCTGACTTATTCCGTTTCACAACGTGACATCATGCCGTGGTGAAATATGCAAGCAAACCGTTGAAATACAATAGTTATTTATTAAATTTTCGACCAATGAAAACGCGACTTATAAATGCAACACTCGTCGGCGTTGAGGCTAGAAAATCATGTAAACACTAAAAGGAAACGACTGCGTTCGGCAGCTGTATAAAATTATGATTGGTTTTAAAAACGTGATGCGACCAATAAAGTCACCAAATTCAGTGGGCCGTAATATCCCACTGTATATATTAATGATATATCGATCGGCCGTGAGTATTAGACGATATTGGAAAGCAGGAGAAAATAATTTTGTGCTGAACTTTATCAAATTCATGCGTATATATTGATTTTTTATTATTCTTTTTTATTTTTTATTTTTTTGCTGATAGGATAAAATGTTGGAGTTTTCTTTCTTAACCAACATGTTTTAATATAAACTTTTTTAATGTTAAAATGATACGCCAAGACTCTAGTGAAGATAATACTTGCTCATAGCACCTTTCAAGTTTTCAGCATTAAAAAACTAAGCCCCGACTTTTCAATTCATGTCTAGGTAAACTGCTCACAAACATAATTAAAACCAAAACTATGTAAAAATTTTATGTGAAAACCACGTCAAACATTGACAACATATTATCTCAATCTAGATATTCGATAGTCCATAAGTTAACTTGCAAAGCATTTGTACACATTGGAAATGTTCATTCCTTGCTTTGGAAAATAATTTAATATTATGTAATTCTTGTGGTATAAGAGTATTTTCTATGATCATATCCTTTTTTCATTCATATCAAATGTTGAAACAGAAATTTAATATACAATCAAACCTGTCTTAAGCGGTCAGTCAAGGGAACAAGAGAAAGTGTCCGCTTAATAGATGTGGCCGTTAAATGAAGGTTAAACATTTAACAAAATGGTTAAGTTGGTAAAATTAAAACTGACCGCCAAATACGGGTTGACCGCTTAATACAGGTTGCCGCTAATACAGTTTCAACTATATACAGTATTGGGTCCCTGCTTATTACAATCTTCACATGCAAATAAATACAGTTACACTTTTATTACAACAGATAAAGGTCCAGATAAAGTAATGCCCTCCTTGGCAAAGAATAATCATGTAAATATGGAAGCAATCCTAGATGAAAGAGGTCAATACTAAACTCCATCATCAAAGGCCAGTTTTGACCAATGACCCATTATCTCTTGTCAAAGAAGACTTGTTCGACATTATCTTGGTGATTCGTCCCAAGCTGATGACTCCACAGCTTCGTGCTGACAAGAATATTATAATATATGTCTTTTTATTGTAATAAGACAAGTGTCCTAGGCTAATTATTGATAAACTGTCAAGTTCTTTGTCTTTATAAGATTAGGGATTAGAAATTATGAGTCAAGTAAGCACAAGGCCGAGAGGAAGTAAACGAAGGGGAGATCAATATAGCTAACTTATCTAAAAATATAACTTTTTCGTATTCCATATATAATCAAATTATACAAGACTATGAAAGATTAATTTCTATATAAGACTGATGTTAATTTTTATATTAATACACGGATTATGGTTAGAAATAATGATAAATTATTCTAAAATTCATGTCAAAAGCGATATCGTTTAATGAGACCTTATTGGTGCAGATCGCGAGGTGCTTGATGTTGGAGGAATCCTGGGTGCCCGAAATAACGACCATTGCCAATACCTTAATCTAATCCGGGTAAAACCACACCACACAATATGAAGAAAGAGCTGGGATACGGGGTTTACAGATAAATGGAAATAAGATGAAAATCTCATTCAAAACGCAAGGGATTGGCATGTACAATTTAGCATCGCGAGTTTTTATCAATTCAAAGATTAATGTTAAATGTCGAGTACTTAAAATTAACAGCCATGATACTTGCTCGCCCCTTTCATTTCATATTCTAAGAAAACATTCTTTTTTGTCAATATCTTTTTAATACGCTAGCAGGTAGTTTTTATGTTAAGCCACTGGTCGTCCGTCCGTCTGTCTGTGTTTGTGTGTCCGCTCTGTATCTTAATAACCACTGGAAGGAAATTCAAAGTATTTGACAGATTTATTAAGCATACAGAGAGGATGTGCAGAGAGTAGGTTTCGATGTCTTAGTTAAAGTTCAAGGTCACACTTGAAGGCACATGCCATATTGTTATAATGTGAGAAAATATTCTGTATCCGCTCTGCATCTTTAGAACTGCTGAAAGGAAACAAAAATTATTTGACAGAAATGTCAACCATACAAAGAGGGTGTGCAGATTATAAGTTTCGGATGTCTTGGTTCAAGGTCAAGGTCACACATGAAGCTTGTAAGCAATTTCTTGTCTACTCTGTATCTTTGAAACCGCTGGAAAGAAATTGAAATTATTTGACAGTAATTTCAACCATACTGAGACGATGTGCAGAGTATAGGTTGATGATGTCTTGGGTCAAGGTCACACTTGAAGGTCACATGTCATACTAATGTTAGAATACTTTGTGTCCTGCTCTGTATCTCTTGAATCACTTAAGCAGATTTAAACTATTTGCCAGAAAGGTCAACCATACTGAGATGAAGTGCAGATCAAGTGCAAGTTTCAGCTGTAGTGGATCAAGGTCACAGTATGAAGCAACATGTCATACTGATATAATACGAAAATAATTCGTGTCTGTTTATTAGTCCCCTGCTGATGTTTACACAAGAGGGGACTGTAAGTTTGCTCTCCTTCTTTCTGTCTGTCCGTTCGTCCGACTGTTAGATCAAACTTCCGGCGGAGATGGTAATGGAAATAGTCAAAATGTGCATTATGGAACGCCAGAACTGTCTTATGTTGAGAACGACTGATATTGATGGTTAATTAGTGTTCTGTTAAGTCCGAGATACAACGTGTTGGGTAGTAATTCCAATATGTTCAGTTACTGACATGTTATGTGAAGTGCTCGAAGTATATTCTTTTGCCAATGCAGTGTGTTGTTAGGTGCACTAATTGTTATGTT